>JAKGDA010000034.1:254304-328481 GCA_021596325.1 Parafenestella ontariensis
GCTTTCCCCCCCCCCCCCCCCCCCACAGGAGGACCCGATGAGCTGTTGCTGGTCTTTGCATGTACTTTGAAAGCGGTGATGCTTGTGATGACAGAAGCACTTGGACAATAGCACGCAGCTGCAACACCCAACACCTTGCCAGAATCAAAATACTGTATGTGGCAGTCCAAACTATCACTTCCTGTGTCCCGCACCAAACACTGGTTGAAGGTCTTCAAGACCCACCTACGTATTTGCGGCCACACGGGTCCCTCAAGACATCCTCCTCCTCCTCATCACCACTGTGTGGTTCGACAAGCACCTTATGATACACGCTCCAATCATTCACCAATTCCCTGAGCAGTGCATCATCATGCTTCTCCAACTCCTCATCATCTTGTGATTGCTCCACCGCTGTAGATGAAGCAGTTTCCGCTCCCTCGCCCTCTGCATTTGAAGCCGGTGCGCTCGGGGTTTCTGAGGCTTGCCGGCTTATTGTTGACTCGTCGTGCTCGTGAGATTGTGCATCGTGTTTTGAGGAGCGCCATTTCCGTAGGCTGCGGATGGGATGCTTCAGGCGAGAGGGGAGGGAGAGAGAGGATCTGGGGGAGGACTCGTTTTGTGGCGGGGTTACTGATTGAGGATGTGAGGATTTGATGTGCTCTTGGGTTTGATGCATCTATAGTCTTTATTAGTGAACAAGGTAAAAGGTTGAAGATAACCTAAAGCTCTAAGCCTTAAATGATATATAGATTGCTAGTAGACTTACTTTTGCAAGCAGTATTATAGTATGTGGCGATTTTGCCCTCTTTCTGCTCAGTTTAACTAGATAATTTAGAATGAGAGGTTTGCTTTTTGTGAACTGCGGGGAGATTTACGGATTTTTGGAGTGTCGTGTGGGTGTGAAATTTGGTACCGTGGCCAGGTGTCCACGTAGCCAGATTGTATGGACGTCTAAGGGTCGCCACAAGGGTCGCCACGAAAAATGGGAAAGTGACATATCATCAGCACAATTCGACTTCCAGTTCGATTGATCTATTGATACCGCTCACCAAGCCCAGTTGTTCAAGTCCTTCGTAGCGTAGTCCTTAAAAGATCTAACTGTGCCTTAATCGTCTGAACCGTAGACTCTTGAAGTGATAACGGGGCAGGAATGCTGGTTAAGATGCTAGGAGTGACGAATCCACAGCCAACACCCTCTGCTTAAGCGTCGTCCAGGCGAATTCCAGCAGCATCCGCGATACGTTTTAAGGTAGCGATTTGCTCCCTAGCCGCCCTCGTCTCTGCCTTGAGCTCTCTGACTCTGCACCTTCGCTTTGCGACCCTTGAATAGACTCGGGACCCCTCCAGGGTCAAGTTCTTGCTCTCCTCAACCCATAAGCTCTGCACTTTGGAAGATTCCACTGCCAATTCATATCTCACGCGCTCGAGCGGAAGAGTGTAGAGGTCGTTTACGAACTTGCGAAGTCGATATATCTGCAGTGTCTGCTCTGCGTTTCTCTCCATGGCTGCATTGTAGACCCTTAGATCCTCCAGGCTCTCTTCGCGCTCGCAATTCTGTCGATGCAATCGATCGTCTTCTGAAGACTTGGAAGCTTGGCATTTTCGAATGGCGTCTTCGATCTCGCGTTTGAGGTTTGATTTCTGTTCCATCGAGTCCTGTACCATCCTGGTACCGAGACCTGGTCTCGGCCGTTGCTATCACACGCAAATTAGCCTTGTCACTCAGAATACTGACTGGTATACACACAAATTGCATTTTCTCCTTTAGCTCTTTCAACTCTTTCAGCGCGTCATTGTGGGCAGATCGTGCCTATCCCAACACAATCAGTCCTACACTTCCCGCACAAACCAATATACGCACAGCTTGCAACTCCTCCCTCAGTTCACTCAGAGCGTCGCTCCGGGTATAGCATTCCTTCAGCATCCCATCGGCGATGAAGTCCAAGCCCTCCTTCATCTTCTTGACAAGCTCCATCTCGATGGCGTTGCCTTGCTTCAGGCCATTGATGATTGCGTCGGACGACATGGCGGGCTTGCGTGATGCTCGTGGTGAAAGAGAACGGTGGAGAGGAAAGACGGATGTTAGGTGCAAGAGGTCGCGTGAGTCGGGGACTTATTTGGGTCCTCCTTTCCGCGTTTTCAAACCCAGAAAGTAGAAGTTGGTGGTGAAAGGGAAGGTGAAAACCACAAAATCTAGTCTGCTCCGGAAAGAGAAGTGTACACACGCGAATAGGATGTGCAAGTCGTATCATACATATCATTGACCGCCGATTTAGACGAGCTTTACCTGAAACCAGCCCAATCCTTTAAGTACACCCATACATACGCGGGAAAACGAACAGCAGATCTATCCTAGAAACTGCGACGGAACTGTGACTGACTATCAACAATTCTGCTCTTAGAGTAGACATAAAAACTAGTAAGAGCTTACTAGGTCATCTTAGAGGCGAAGATGCTCGAGAATACTCAAGACTGGCGGTAAAGTCAGTCAACTGCAATAATTTGACACGTATGCGCAGTCGAAAGGTACAATCGGAAAACGGCGGGCAAGCAAGATGAGAAAAAAAGACAAACCGGTGTGCTACAGTCACTCCCAGCTCATGTCTGCTCAGTCTGAGTCCTGCACACCGCGACAACGAACATCACCGCTTCTCTTTCAGCTGCATAAAGGCCAACAATAAAGGATCCAGACCCATGTGTAAATATCTATTTCAGAAAAAATGCCCACCTGCATTAAAATAGTTATATACAGCAACAAACGAAGTCATGGTACGTACAACTGTATCTAGAAAGCAGCCGAAGCCATAGCCCAAACACACCAACGCCACGTCCAAAGCCCGCACCTCCCGTTGCACCAACCCAACAACACGCGCCGCCCTACAAAATGTCCAAGAATCAAAACGTCGTCCCATCATGAGCATCAAAGAACTCCACTTCCGTCCCATCACTCCTCCAGCTCTCGCGAGGAATCTTATCTCTCAGCCACGTCAACACTGCATCCGTGCCCTTGCCCAGAATCTGATAGTTCGGGACCCTGAATCTGTTCCCGCCGACTTCCAACGCTGTCAAAGTACCTTGGAGTAAGCCGATTCGCGGCTCCAAGCGCTCAATGTCGTTGTTACTCAGGTTGACGACCTTCAGCCCTGTCAAGGACTCGGCGGAAACGTCCGAGATGCTGTTGTCAGAAGCGAGGAGTGTGATGAGCGTGGGGAAAGTGGATTGGAGATTGGGGAGGGCGCCAGAGAGGCGGTTCTGGCTAACGTCGAAGATCTGGAGGGAGGGCGCTGTGAGGTGAGCGGTCAGGGGCTCAAGCGACTTGATCTTGTTGTTGGCGAGGCGGAGCTCTCGGAGCTTGGAGAGCTCGAGGGGCGATGTCAGCGCGATCTCTAGGTTATTTTTGGAGAGATCGAGGACGGTCAGGTGGGTGAGGTGCGTTAATATAGCTGGGATGGTGTTCAGGACGTTTTGCTGCAGATGTATTTGGCGGACTTTGTCAGCGAATACATCCAAGGTGGCCTCATCTAGTTCCAGCTCGGCCAGGTCCTTGCCCGATAGATCCAACGTGCCAGAGGGGGTGAGCTGCGACAAGGGACCCTGAGCCACTTCAGTTACGTCGCTATCGATACCCCCATCTTGATCTGCGGCGGTCGCATCGGATACCGACAGTCGTGATGCTAGGTCCCGTTTGATGTCCTCGGTACCCATTGTCAGAAACTTCCGCTCGCGGAGTGGGTTAGCCGCGATTGTGAGGTGTTCCAGATTCTCCATCAGGGCTATTCTTTCGTCCAGGTGCGTTATATCATTACCAGTAAAGTCAGCTGTGCGCAATGGTAGTGTTATAAAGCCTTCCGGTAGAGCGACAAGCTTGTTTTCACCAACCAGGAGCGTGATCAGGCTAGTCCATGTAGCTACGTCGGGTAGTGAAGCTATACGGTTTGTGGATAGATCCAGGACTCTAAGTGCGGGCAGGTGGATGGAATCGCCAGCGCAAAATGATGATAGCGAGTTGTTCGCCACGTGCAGTACTTGCAGGTGTGGTACTGCGTCCACACTGAACAAGGCCCCATTGAGACGGTTCTTCGATGCGTGAAGCTCGATGAGGCTTGGAGTGAAGAGCTCCATCGGTATCGTCCGTAACTGATTATCAGAGACGTTGAGGGTCCGTAGATTGAGCTGCCCCAGCTCAACAGGTAAGCTACTCAGCTTATTGCTCTGCATTTCAAGGACCTCTAATGCGGTGAGGTTACAGAGCGCTGTGGATAAATCACCCTGGAGGTCGTTTTCGGCCAGCTTTAGCTCCCGCAGTGTGGGAATGTGGGCGATGACCTCGAGAATTTCCATAGGGAGTTTGTTTCTTGACTGCATAGCGTTAGTAAAGCTTACGACGAACATGGAGACTAACGGCTTATAGACCTATATACCCGCGAGAGCAATCGCAGGCTGCATAGGCATTGGCTTATAAGAAAATGGAAAGAACTTACGAGGTTCAATGTAGAGAGCTGCGCCAGCCGTCTCAAGCCCATCGGCAGCTCTCGGAGGACGTTTCCATGGAGGTCGATGCTCTGCACACCCCCAAACTGAGGTCCCGCCTCGTCAGAGTCGATCATATCTTCCACTGCAACGTCGGGAAACAATGCTTCAGGAAGGGTCTCCAGCTCGTTATCCGCAGCTAACAGAACATTCAGATCGACAATCTCACCCCAGGCTACTGTCGTGTCATCGGGATCATACTTGTACATGGTGAGTACCTCGTCTGGTATTTCTTTAAGACCCATTGCTGCGATGTTCAGGCGCCCCTCTACGCGAGCGCCATCAATGCGCTTGCGTAACAGAGACTTGCTAGTCTTCCCATGCTGATTGAAGGGATCATCGCCAAGGCCAAAGTCGAAAGTCGCGATCTCAGCAGGATCAGGAAGAATGGCATCTCTAGGTGGTGTGCTTGTGCGGACCGGCTCGACTTTCGCTTGCCTCGCAGCTGCCTTGGCCTTCGCGATTTGCTCTCGTAATGCGTTGGAGGAGCTTCCTACTTTCGGGGGTGAATCAGTGGGTACTGCGCTTACATCCGATTTTCGAGTTGCCTTTGCTTTCGCTATCTGTTCGCGAAGGGCAGCAGATGAGCTGGATACTTTTCTGCTTGTATCGGGTGTCTTCTTTATAGGAGGGTTCCGGTTTTGTGATGGGGTGACTGGGGCAGCAAGAGTACCGGTAGGCGATATTGCCTGTCCAAAGGCGCCGCCCAAGGAAGGGCGGGGCTTCGGTGTTCGCGCAACCATGCTTTTACTACTTGGCAGAGGGCGCGGTTTCGGTGTGTTCAGGACATTCTGTGCTTGAGATACTGGCTGCTTTTTGATCGTAGAAACTGGACGCGAGGTTGAAATAGTCCTACTGGGTGTCGTAGCCGGTGTGGTCACATTTGCACTGACGCTTCTCTTACCAGGAACGGTCATGGACAATTTTCCCGAAGATGCACCAAATCTCTTGGGCGTTGCCGGCGATGCAAGGGTCGTCCCGTCACTCGTAGTCGGCCTACTGTTATTTGACATTGCCGACGCAGGTCGTAGTGGGGGTGGCATGCTGTTCTCTGCATTGAAGAAGCTGGATCTTCGCCTTGGCTTTCCCGGTGCTGGTGACGATGGCAGCTGGGACAAGCTTTCTATGGTCCGCTCCGAAAGCGACGGTCGTGACTTCTTCGTCCTAGTCTTCTCAGGCTCTGGTTCGTCCACGAGCACATACTCCGGCTCAGGGTCATTCTCGCGAAACCCAGCCCTTGAACCTGCTCTTGAGGACGCTCTGGAAGCTGACCTGAACCCATCCAAGCTTCCCAATGCATCATCCTCCCGAGTTATATTTGATGTCGATGTAGGTTGTGGCGGTGCCCTCGTCTGACGGGACGGGGGACGAGCAAATGGTCTCTTGAACACTGGCGCATCGTTCGCGGAAGTGGATGAGGTGGTCCGCGGTTGGCCAATGCTAGGAATGCCACTCGTTCGCCGGGTGGAGGAGGTCAGGGGTGCCCGACCGGAGCTCGTGTTCGCAGATATAGTAGTAGAGGGGGTGTTGGAGCGGACAAGCGACGCCCTGGAAGTCTTCTTCTGCAATGTTGATGTCTGCGAGTTTGGGCGGGAAAGTGAAGATATGGATGGCTTCTTGCGCAACTGCTCGGTGGACGCGGGTGCCCGCAGTTGAGACTGACTGCCGGAGGATCTGAGCACTGGGAGACGAGAGGTTGCTGGCCTGGGTATGCCAGACGGGCGTGGAATGGCGGATTGGGACTCCATTGCGGCGCCAGCAGCACGCTGGATGATACCGCGGGCACGTTAATGGCCAGGAACGCGTCTCAGGCGCGGTCCCAGAGCGAAATGCATATCCAACCAGAACAGTACGCTTCTTTTCCTGGACAAAATTGGCCTGACGGGCGCCCAACCTGGGCGCTGGGTGCACGAAAATGTCTGGGCGTGGGCAGGAGCGACCGTTGCCCAGTGCAACAAACGGCAGCCGTGTTTCATGCTTACACTGACAGTTTGGGCCTAGCTCCTGCTGGCACCACTCGAGGGCCCTCGAGGACACGGACGATGGGGCCCACCTTCCAACCTCCTCCACGCGCCGACCCCATCGTCTCTCCCTAACGACGAAGACCAACGCTTCGAGGGCCACGTCTTACCACAACACCTGTTCACGTCTTTTTGGCCGTCATATTGGTCGCATACCGTTTGCGACCCCGCTCCACAACACGCGCATCGACGCGCTCCCCTGCAGCCGCCGTTTTCGTACACGGTCGCCTACTATTGCTATCGCGCGTCCTGCACCACTTGCACCCTATCCTCGACATTTTTAAACTGCGTCCTGCGCGCGCATCACCTATAGACTGGATAAAACGTATCCCAATCCCAATTGTCGCGCCCACTCTCTCCTGACGTGTCGCGTATTGCTTGGGCGGATTGCGCCTTAGGCAGAATGGACTCCCAGGCTCCCTCGTACCAGGCGTCGCAGGACTTGATTCCTACCACCGAAGATGCGCGACCTGAAACACCCCCTCTGCCTGTCAGTCTGTCAAAAGCCGTGTCGCCCGACCGCGTCAAGTTCACCTCCCCGGCACCTCGGACCACTTCCTCTATGACGCCTCCGCCATCCTCTCAGATGCCAGACACCCGCGCTGCAGTGCGCACTCCGACTTCTCCCACTCCACAGCTGACGTCGCCTCCTCCAACCAGCAAGCTGCCTAACCAGCCCTCAGCCTTGGTGGAGGCCGCGGCCGCTCTGTATCCGCAGGACCAAATAAACAATGCTTCCGCAGAAGAGCTCCGATCTATGGTCAACAGCCTCTCCAATGCTTTTCGTGACATGCGACTTTCTGCAGCCCATTATAAGCTGCAGTACAACATGGCCGTAATGGAGAGTCAGGAGTCTGCCAGTCGTATGGCAGTGGAGCTAGCTATGGCGCAGCGGGAGCTCGATGTGTTGCAACAAGCCGAGGAGAAGCGCCGGAACATGGCTATGCCTGAGCAGAGCTATCAGGAGTCTGCGAACGCAGCGAATGCCATTATGATGTCGGAAATGAACCGCCAGATCCAGATGCTGCAGAACGAGAATGAGGAGCTCCGGGATCTGTTTGAGCAGCAGAAGCGCTTGACTGAGCACAGAGAGGGCGAGCTGGCGAGCCTTATGGAGGAAAACGACAGACTGAAGACGAGGATCCGCAAGAACCGAGATCATATTGCGCCCCTTCTAGAGCAAATCGAGCAGAGCTCGCCGCGATCTGTTTTCGGGACACCACATCAAGCGACTCCTCGACATCGTGTCAGTCGAGTGCCACCTCCACTCAACGACAACAGCAGAGGGCAGAACAACTTCGAGGCTCTTCTCCTAGCCGACAAGATGCTCAGCCAGGAGACTGCAACAGCACCGTCAACACCCACCAGAGCACATGTGCCAAGATCACGATTTGGCCACCAACGAGGCGCACAGTCCATGTCCTCACTCCCTCAGACGCCAAATCGACGTGCTGCTCAGGCTCGTGCTGAAGTGCCACGCACACCACCCCATTTCATCCCTGCTACTATCCCTCAGTCGGCACCCCCAGCACACTATCAGCCAAAGCCCGTGCATAACCGCCGACAGAGCAGCAACTCCACCATCACTGCATCCAGTGTGGACGAAGAGGAAGCCTTCACGGACAGAGAGGGAGAAGATGAAGTCCCCGAGTCTCAAGCAAGCCAGATGGCCACGAGCATGCTGCGAAGGGCGCCCCCACCGAAAGGACAGATGTCAGCGCCATCGTCCCAGTCTTCAAGTCTGATTCAGAGCAAGATATTTGGACAGGTCAAAAAGGGTTCTGGAATGTCGCGGTCTGGCGAGTTTGAGAAACGCAGGTTACCGTCGTCTACCGAACAATACGGTAGTCCGACAAAGCGGGGACGCGTTGAGCACGGCGTAGGTCTCGGAATTGGCGGTCTGTTGCGAGAATGAGCGTTCCTGACCACTTTGGCAGGGATATTGATATTATGATATTATGAATCTGGATGGATAGGAGGTCGGTTTGGAGTCTGCTACTCGAAATATGGATTTGGATACCCTTCTTCGATGCCGCCGTGCATTATTCGATCGGCTACATGTCGAGCTTATTGTAATTCTACGCTTGCCCGTGCTGAGCGGGGCATTTACTTTGGAAATATTCGGGAACTGCTATCTGGTAAGGGTCGCATGATGGATGAAGGACATGTTATTAGCTAGTGAACCAAACTCAATGTATATGTGCAATGCCTCACTCAACGGACTGGCAGCAGTCTTGCTGCACTTCGTCTCCTACACAGTACGCTCAATGTGAAGTGTGCGATATATAGCAGACTCGCCTCGAATCGATTTCTATAGTGAATAGACATACCATAGAAAGGTCGTGATCGTCGAGGCCACAAAACACTCCATACTTTCTTACATCGACAATGAGCCGAGCAAGATAATGTCACCGAAAAGGTTCTCTAAATGGAACAACAACTGACAAGGCGTCGTGGATGACTGATGTTCAGGTCCGCCAAGACACTAGGCCGGCGAATAGTTGTGCCGAATAAGCGATGCACGCTAGGCATCTGCGACCCACGCTAAGCAGCAATTCAATTTTCGACGTCTTGACCTCGAACTTCAGCGTCAGCCGTACTAACCACAGGTTCGCCATCACAGGTACGCACACGATCCTAAATCGACATTATCGTCAAAGACTAATTGTTCTCATTAGACAATCTGCAACAATGGCGATCAAGCACAACCAGCAGATCCAGAAGAACCATTTCCACAAGGACTGGTATGTGGCAGCTCAACTTTTGCGCAAACGTCTGGGCTAATTTTTGCAGGCAACGCTACGTCCGCGTGCACTTCGACCAGGTAATTCCCCTCTCACCTCGCTGAGAGTTGTGGCGCCTGTGTGCAAATGTTAACGACCGCAACAGCCTGGCAAGAAGAAGTCGAGACGTAACGCTCGTGTCGCCAAGGCCGCGAAGGTTGCTCCTCGCCCCGTCGACCTTCTCCGCCCCGTTGTGCGATGCCCGACCATCAAGTGTATGTCGATATTGGTGATAGTGGAAAGGACTGTTGCTGATTAGGAATGCAGACAACCGCCGTGTCAGGCCCGGCCGTGGTTTCTCTCTCGTTGAGCTGAAGGGTACATTCGCTCCCTCGATTTGCGCAGAGCGACACTAACATACAACAGCTGCTGGCATTCCCCGCAAGTTCGCCCGCACCATCGGTATCTCGGTCGACCCTCGCCGCCAGAACCTCTCCGAGGAGGGTCTCAAGGCCAACGTGGAGCGCCTCCAGGAGTACAGGAAGCGCCTCATCCTCTTCCCTCGCCGCAACGGCAAGACGAAGAACGGTGACGCCTCCGCCGAGGACCTCAAGGTCGCCAAGACCGCTGAGAAGATCATCTCCAGCACCGCCACTTCCCTCCCCATCAAGAACGTCATCGAGTTCGAGGAGGGCCCCATTGGCGACTACAAGGGTGAGGAGAACGCGTACAGGAAGCTCCGTGACTCTCGCTCTGAGGCCCGCCTCATTGGTGTCCGTGAGAAGCGCGCGAAGGCGAAGGCTGAGGAGGCCGACTCCAAGAAGAAATAAGTTACCCGCTGAGGTAGTGGTTCGGTTCTCTGCTATGCCTTACGATGGATTCAAAAGTCATGGGTACGGGTTGGCGAAGGATTTTCCCAGCATGGGCGGCGTCAATGGTTAGGTCTGCCGATATGGCAGCACGTGAATGATACCTAGTTTTGCAAATGCAAGCCAATGCCCCCATAAGATTGAAACTTCACGATCGCGCACGTGTCTGCGGTTATGCTACCGGCGCGCTTTGACATGGACTGTAATTCTTTCGTGTCTCGCAATGTGGACGAATCTCAGGATAACGCATAGTGACTACCAAAATTCTAGCGGCCATTGCCGTGGCGCTGCGGGGCATGTGCTGCTATCATCCCCACGTCACGTCGCTACACTCTTCACTCATTGTTACATATCAACACCATCTTAGTGCAGATAGATTTAGCATCTACTTTGCGTCTAAGGTCCATTGCCGTTCTTACAACTTGTAGGACTCGTAGTCAATGACGGTAGGTCTCTTGCGAGTTTGTTTTCTGTTTCACTCCTCTGTTATTCTTTCAAGAACTACGCTCAACACTTCCAGATCTCGCGAATTGCGTCTATTTTTCTCTTTGTCTTACTATGCCCTCATTTTCATCCAGTCACTCATTCATCCCATAGATTTTCTTTGAAGAGTCAAATCACAGATCACTTTCTCAATCCGGTCGAGTACCGAGCGTCGCCCGCACGCATTCACTACTACTGTTGGTCTCCCGCAATCCTCTCTTTCCATAAGAACCAAGCCCAATTCCACAATGGTTTTCAAAGAAACGCATCTTGGCGAGCAAGCAAGGGCTCCCAGTCTGGCAAACGAGCAATCCGATCAAGCTATCTCCTGCGACGGCAACAAAAGTGGGATAATCTACACCCGGGGGTCACCGGAATCCGTCTCAAGCATGGCTTCCTCAAACGAGCGTACCGATTCGTCTGCACCAGTTTCTACGTCTCTAATGACAGCAACGCCTGAGCTAGCCCCAGCCAATGTCTCCGCCGCGGCCAACATCTCGATTCGCGAGTACATCTACTTCCTTCCCTACCCTCTCCCACCAGGCACACCAGTCCCCTACTCCATCGGCCTGCCCGACAAAAACCCGCTAAATCTACCACCCCACCAATTCGAACCAACATCTACCCTCGTACTCACGAGCCCGAACCGTACGTTCGTGGATATCCGGTTCTTCAAATCCTTCGACGGTGATGCGAGCAAACCGCTACCGAACAAATGCGAGAAGGAGCGATTAGAATGGGCATTCGCCGGCATCAGTGAGTCACGTCCTCTGAGTCTCGCGGAAAATAAGGCCAAGGAAGAGCAGTGGGACGGCGTGACGCACTCGACTTGGACGCACTGGCTTGACTCGCGCCACTCTGTCGGCAGCAACGATATCCCCGTCGACGAGGGCGATATGTATCCCATCGCGCACGACCTGGCGCTCGAGCACGGCCACGCTTTTCACCCGCATCTGGATGCACACAAGACGCACGAGGAGATGTGGCGCGATATCGACATCCAATCCACAACCAGCACCGGCACCAAAGTCTGCGTCGTCCTACGTGTCCAGGCAGACGCGGCGGGAGTCCGAGGCGTCATCATTCGTGTGGGTCAGTACTGTCAGGGTATCGTCATGCAGCGCGATCATTGTACGGTTGAGCGGTGGGAGTACGTCGCTGAGGAGAGGGGAGATGGGGAGGAGGCGACTGGGTGGAAGCGTACAGCGCGTGTGGGAGATCTGTTCTTGCCGTGTGCTGCGACGTGGAGGCCTGAGGTGCTGGCGCGGGGTGGGGTGGTGAAGTATCATGATTATGAGTGGGTGGTGGAGGAGGTTTGGGAGTGGAAGTGAGTGCGCTGTGGTGCTGGATTGAGTGATGAGGGCTGGATAGTGACATACGAGTTACGCAGCCCATGCATAGTCCTGGACTGCAAACTAACTGTAAGAAAGAGCTTATACGAGACGGGGAACGTCTAGTGTGTTGACCAGCAAGTCACAGGCGTAAATCATTTGAATTTGGTAAGAGATAACGACTGACGTTAAATGTGGTACGAAGCAAGAAAGAAAACAGTCAACCGAAGTCATTCAGCAATCATACCCCCAACCACCCTGAAGTCCCCGACCCAGATTCCCACCGCCCTGAATAGCACGCGCAACCTGGAAGCCCTGTGTCAAAATCCCCACCGCACTATCGACGCCCGCATGCCCCGTAGAAATCGTACCCGGCATAGGCGGATCAGCGGGTCTAGCAATAACCCCATTCATCATCTCCTCACTCGCCTCGCCCTGAAACCGATCCAGCGCCAACCTCCGAATACCAACATGCCACTTCTCAAACCACTGCTCCTCGCTCACCGTCGTATACGTCTTCCTGCCATGCGCATCGGTAATCGAGAACGGCCACTCGGCTCTCACAACCGCATAGCGCTTCGTCGCGAAGAAGAGAAACGGCCACGTGTAGATCCACAGAAACGTGAGGTAGAAGATCCAGCAGATCCAGTTCTTGAGGCGCCAGCTGTTGATGCGGTTGGCGGTGTAGATGTCGACGTTTGCGTCTTCGACGGGAAACGTGATGGCAATGTGGCCGCGGTAGTTAGTCGCGCGGATCGCGCCGTCGAGGCGGTTTTTCAGCGTCGTGGCGTCGAAGCCGGTGATTGTGCGGCGCAGGCGGAAGGTGCGTAGCATGCGGGGGGAGGCGCAGTAGCGGTGGCACCATTCTGTTAGGGTGGGTTTTGCGGTGCCGCCGACTTCGATGTCTTGCTTCGCTCCAGGGGCCCGCGTCTTCATGATTGTGCCGCGGTGTGTCTTTTCGCCGTTCTCGACGGTGACTAGCTCCATGGAACTTGTATCCTTGTCGTCGAAGTTTCGCCGTAGATAGCGCTGGATGTTGACTACGATCCTGAAATCTGTGACTTCCCTTGTCTCTTTTTTGTCGCCTTTCTTGATCGTCTCTTTGTGCGTGCCCATGATATATACGAGTGGCACCGGGGCGGATTGAGCGTACGAGCGAATCGTCTCCTCGAGGAAGACAGGGTCGGTGTCATAGCGGGGATCCATATATGTTGTCGTTTCGCACACAATAGGCTTTCCTTTCTTGAAGCCGGGGTTATTATGGTCCGTTCGGGTCGTAGGAGGAGGCACATGGCGGATAGGCACTACAGCCGCCACCGAGCTATCTGCCTCGATGTCGGCGTATGAAGGCGGCAGGCCATTGATCTCAGGCGCATCGTCGTATGTGTAGTCGTCGGGCGTGGTGTGTAGGGAGACGGCATCCGGGTCGTCGCGATACCCCTCTGCTGAACTGGTGTGGGATGCTCTGCCCATTTTGGATCTGGAAGTCGCGATTGCGGCGGTGGAGCAAGTGGCGGATGGAGTGTTCATACAACTAGAGATGATAGTAGACGCGAAGGAAAGATATACTTAGGCTTATATGCGATGCTGGTGGCCAGGGTCCGTGGGTGAGACGGCACACGCGTCGAAGCGCTATCTTCAGGCAACCGCTTGGCTATTGGTTTTCGAAGGATCGCAATACGAGTCGGCGATATAAAGCCTCAAGATCTAGATTTCTGACTAGTTGGCAGATATGCATTTTGAGGTTTGACGGCCTCTAATTTGTTGTCCTAGTTGTTCGTGTTGGTATTTCCTTGAAGCTATAATAGACAGAGTAATGTCCCTGGCTGTGGTCGCGGGGAATGCTCCTGTCACAAGCTAAGGCGCTAAATTTAAGCTTACGAAGGAGCTCGTTTCTTTTGAGCGCTAGGCTCTAAGGGCAAATTCGGTGTCGTCCTAGCGCTCAAAAAATACGGGCTCCTTCGTAAATCTGGAAAAATACGGGCTCCTTCGTAAACCTGGAAAAATACGGGCTCCTTCGTAAACCTGGTCCAAAATTTTGGAGCTCAACCTTCGGTTTGCGACAGCTCTCAAGTTGACTCACCCTTCATTCAGTGCATATATTGGCTTGGAACATATTTTTGAGGGACTCAATAGGACCTGTGATAAATCTGGCCGCCTTCGTCCCCACTCTCCGCGTTTTATGTGCCCCGCGAGCCTATCGCATATTTCCTCGCAAATCATGGGCTATCGGTAGCTCTTTCCTACGCGTAATTCACACCTCGCCCACGATGGCTTCCGCAGACGCTACCATGACCGATGCACCCTCCAAAACAATTGATGCTCCACCGCAAGCGGGGCAGAACATCAGCCACGACGGCAAGGAATACACAACCATCAAGGAGGGGCTTGCGCATATCCTCGTACCTCAAGGCGTGCCCACCTCAACCGACCCGAAGCTATCAAAAGAAGAGACGCAGAAACAACAAGTTTTCTACAACCCAATACAACAGTTCAATCGCGACCTGAGCGTCTTGGCGATCAAAACATATGGGCAGGATTCAATACAGCGGAAGCTCCAAAGGCATGAGCAAACCAAGAAGAAAGGTGAGAGGAGGAAAAAGAGAGAACAGGAGAGGCGGGCATCAGAAGAGACACCGAAGGAGACATCAGTAGCAGATGACGCGCCGTCGAAGAAGAGGAAACTTGGAGAGGACGACGCTGATGAGGGTGCAGTTCCCTCTAAGAAGCAGAAAGTTACCGAGAATGGGGAGGGGGAGCACGATGAAGGGATTGAATTGGCACAAAACGCCCCGACCGATTCGAACGGCAAATCTACGCCCTGGAAACCACCCTTCAGCATATTAGATGCCCTCTCTGCAACTGGTCTCAGGGCTCTTCGATATGCGCAGGAAATCCCATTCGCGACCTCCATCACAGCAAACGACATGTCGCAGAAGGCTGTAGACTCTATCGGACTCAATGTGAAGCACAACAAGCTCGAAGACAAGATCACCGCTAATACTGGCAACGCCATAGCCTACATGTACAGCTTCTGTGATAAGAAGGGGTACGACGTGATTGATCTCGATCCGTATGGTACAGCTGCACCATTTATTGACTCCGCCATACAAGCCATCAACGACGATGGTTTGCTATGCGTAACATGTACGGACTCTGCCATCTTCGCATCTCACGGCTACCTGGAGAAGACGTACTCACAATACGGCGGCTTGCCTCTCAAAGGCGAGCCATGTCACGAGGGTGGCCTTCGACTCATCTTGCACGCCATTGCTTCTTCAGCTGCTCGGTACGGTATGGCCATCGAGCCATTACTCTCCCTATCCATCGACTACTACATTCGAGTTTTCGTACGAGTGCGGAAATCACCAAACGATGTCAAGCTGCTTGCTGGAAAGACCATGATTGTCTACCATTGCGAGAGTGGGTGCGGCGCTTGGACAACACAGTTCCTCGCACGCAACAAGGTAACAAAGAACAAAAACGGCGACCCCATGTACAAGCATGGCTTTGCTCAAGGGCCTTCCGCGGACCAGCATTGCCAGCACTGCGGTTTCAAGACCCACCTCTCAGGACCAATGTATGGCGGCCCGCTGCACAATGTAGGCTTCATCGAACGGGTGCTAGCGCAGCTGAACGACGTCGATCGTGAGACGTATCCGACCGCAGACCGGATAGAAGGCATGTTGCATACTGCCTTGGAGGAGATTACATTCGGCACCAAGCTGGAGAAGTCAAATGGAGCACAAAAGACGCAAGTGCTTGATCCTTTGATTCCAAAGGCCGACCCTGCCGAGATAGACCATCATCCTTTCTTCTTCATACCCAGCTCAGTCGCGAAAATTGTCCACTGTTCAGCACCTCCCCTTGCAGCGTTGCGTGGCGCCCTGCGACATGCTGGCTTTCGAGTCACCATGAGCCACTGCAAGCCTGGGTCGATCAAGACAGATGCTTCGTGGAAAGACATCTGGCATGTCATGCTCGAGTGGGTTCGCCAACGGGTCCCTCTCAAGAACACGCTCAAGAAGGAGAGCGCAGGATTTGCGATTATGGCGAAAGCAAGCGCTACCGGCCACACCAGAAGTGCAGCTGTAGCTGCAGAAGCAACACCTGCTCAACCTCCAGCAGATCCCAGCTCGGACGTACAGACCAACGAGGAAGATGCCGATGCTGAGGAACCTGCTCCGAAACCCCTCCCAGCATATCTAGACACGAAGTTCGAGGTAAACTTCGACGAGAAGCTTGGCAAGGACCATGACAGAGGCAAATATGTCCGCTACCAGCTCGCGCCGAGAGAGAATTGGGGGCCCATGTCGCGGGCGAAATAATTCGGATAGCCGAAAGGATAGTAAACTTATAGATACCATGATCTCGATGCGATGTACGAAGCCAATAGACGAACTTATTTTTCCCAATCTTCAACCTCCTTTACCGGTGAGGTTGCTCGCTTATGCTGAACACGAACTCCTTGGGCTCAGACGTTATTGTGATGGCCGCTATTTCGCTTATCCTGTACTCCTATTCGATGGATGCGGTGTGGTTCTATGGGTGGCTGCATTTGCAGGGCTGTAGAAGTTCAGCTGCAGCTGTTTATGGTCGCGACGCTGAGGAACATTGAAGACATAAGAACGTTCAGTATGGGCGCAGGATTGCTATCAGCGTCTTCAGTTGCGTTCATATGGATGACCTGGTCAACGAATTGCAAAGTACATGCAGAGACAACCCTGGTTATTCACGATCTATACGGCCCTGGCATTCATCATACTCGTCACTAGGGCTGCTGCCGAGTCCGTCCACGAAGCTGCTCTTGCACTAATCACGTCTGCACCTCGTCCAATCGCTAGGGCAGCAACAAGTGGATTCGACTCTGCGACCTGCGGGTTCGTGAGCCAAAACTTCAGTGAGTTTTCCTGTATCTACCCCACTTCATGCCACTTCATAGCTGACTCGAAAGAATCTCCCATCGCATGCGCGTCAGGGTAATCCTGCACAACCGGCTATACCTCATCTGCCTCCTACTTCGCCTGTGCCAATGATGAAGACGGCGTTACCGAGTCTACCACACATGTCAAGGCGGTCCATCAACAGCTTCAGAGACGCGGTCTTGTCGCGAGCGAGACGGATGTTTGTCCTGGTACGAAAAGCTAATTGCCTCTACGTACATATGGGACCAGCATTTGACATGGAACAGTTCAGGCGACAACAGTTTCTGTGCCTATTACCTAAAGTACGGAGTCTACGGCAGTGCAGATTACACCTCCGCCTACTGCACAAACGATGATGCGGACCACCTCATCACCATCTTCGCTTCACCTACCAACGCGCCCAAATCCACCGTCCTATGTGTCCCCGATGGCTTCAACGCACCACATACCTCCGACTCGTGCACCACGCCCCTCGTCCTCCTCATCCCACTCATCCTCTCCAACGTGATAGTCTTCGCATCAAGTCTTCTTATGAGCAGGCTAGCCTTCCAAAACAAAGTCACGTTCTGGGACAAAGAGAAAGACTCCCACGATGACTGGAAGCCTTGGGCTGATCTGAGCACCGCAGCGCTCGTCGTCGTCCAGGCAGTAGGCACTGCAGCGCTGATCCGCGCAGGCGGGTACTCTGCAGACTGGACCAACCTTGTGCTCCTGTGGCTCATGCGGCCGCGCATGCAATGGGCCATCATGCTCTTCTACGCGCTCTTCGGCAACGCGTACAAGCGCGCGGCTACCGACGCCCTCTTCGCAGACGGCATCATCAACATCCTCAGCTTGCCAACGGCTGCGTGGCTGCTGCAAGCAGTGCTCAAGGACGACGCCTGTCTGTCTGGGAATCTGGGCTACGCCATTGTGGGCGGGTTTGGGAATGACGACTACGTTGAACTCTTCTTCGTCGGCGTCGATTTGTTCGTGCTCGTCTTCTTTTTCTGGCCTGGACGGCGCAGACTGGGACGCGGCTGGAGTGCTGCTGCGAGCCAGCCACGATCTTCCTTCTTGCATTCGATGTAGAGCCCGTATCCCCAACATGTCTTAGAATATGCAAGCCTACAACTTTCAACTCCAGACATCTAGTACGAAAGAAAAAATGTTATGAAATACGGCAAACTCTTGTCTCAACGTAGGACAAATTCTGTGAGGTCTTCCCTATCATCGGGGAATTCTTCGCCTCCCATAACCCCATGAACGTAGGCACTTCCGATGTATGTGTAATATTCTTTGTGTTGCCGTAGGACAGCCACCATGCTAAAGTTTTCAAACACACAGAGAAGATCGCCTTCAGCGCAACCAGGGGGCCCAAGGCCGAGATAACCACTTGCTGAGACGAAAAATTGTCGACAAGGGCTCTCCTTGCTGTACGAGATTGTTTGAGACATATCGAAAAGAAGTTGATCGCTGTCATCTTCAAACCCTTCAAACTCGGCCTTGACTTTTGATGTATTGTATAGGCGCTGCAAAATTGAGGCAAACACATTGCCGTACTTAGATGGATATGGCGAGCGTTCTGTGTCGGAGCCGTTGGCAACGAGTGTTCTCCAGAACGCCTCAGTGGTGTATCTGTTGGTGTTGGCTGGTGTACGTGATGTTGCAACTTGACTGTTCTTGAAAACTGCTTTATGGACCTTCAGAATGCAATCGTCCTGATCGTAGTGTCGGTAATTGCTCAAGCCGGCCACGTCGACCACGACATCGATTGAGTCAAATTTTTTCCTCTAACCTTCAGTTCATATATATCCTCCAGCGTTGAATTCATGGCTTTGTCATGCTGTGTTTCGGTGGGAGGTGGCGGTAACTGATATCCACAGGCGATGTTTTTGTTCTTTGCATTTAGCGGTGTGTTGGCAAGAGGTGGAAAACAGTCTATCGGTGAGGCTGGAAAGTTTGGAGTCCAGGAAGGAAGGAAGTCTACCGAAAGGTGATTTCTCATGTGCAGAATCTCGAGATTTCCTTCCAGTCGCATCGTCATTTTAGCCGCGGTACAACAAACATAACCGCGGGATTTTGTGTAGTCTGATATCACGTCTGGAACTATTGCTCCCTGGCGATGTTTCCAACGAAGCAACCCGAGGAGCGAGTAGATACGATCCCGCGGATCCGTCGACTCCTTTGTACGTATGAGCCATAGAAGATCCAAAAGGTTGGTCTTCAGAGGAATTCCCCAACGCTGAAAGCCATGGTCACCCCGGGTTTGAATGCTATGTCGAATCTTGTGCATGTCGAAGAAATTATTTACCGCGAACGAAAACGATGTGAAAAGGATCCTGGCCCGGTATGGCATCTCTTTAGAATGAGCATAGATCTGGAAGAGTCCCTGGTGAATCTTCGACCAAGAAATCCACTTGTACCCACATCCGACAAGAGGGTCTGAGCTGGAAATCGCTGCTTCCTGTACAACCCAAACCCGGGACCAGTAGGGTCGGTTGAGTAAATGCACAACACCCCACAGTTTTGCCCGCAGTTCTGCAATCGGATCTGTAGGAGTCCGTGTGGCGTTCTCGTCCACTAAATCTTGGATGTAGTCCATTGCCGTATCACTGTCATTCAATGGATCGCCGAGCCAAACAAGAACAATCCGAGCACGTTTGTATATCTCCGCCATCATCTGGACTTGGTGGAGACGCTCGGTGTTGCTTGACTGATTGATACACAGAGCGTCGATCCATAAAATGCGTTCGGAATCCGAGGACCTTAGATAGCTCAGTGCGATGAACAGATTTTCTGTGACTGGGAATTTTCGTCCGTTGAGTAAGATCGTTTTAGGCTTTTCGGAGCTCCCCCACGCATAAGACAGAGCTTCATAGTCAGGGGATGTATCTCTCGGGACAACCTCCAACGTGCCGCAGATCTCTTGATTTTCATCGCCTGCATTGAGTCTCAAGATCCGAATCTCGTTCGTTTCTCTTTCGAGGGTGGTGTATACGCTGTCCATAGTATGATTAGAAGTGGGTATCGAAGAGGTAAGTGAAGGCGTGGGCATGAAATTCGAGGATGAGTTGCGTTGCAGGCTGGAGCCTCGCAGCCTCGTTTAGCTTTGAACGATCGATGCTTCTTCTTTGGTATAGAATTGAGGTAGTGGGTGGTAAAAGTAGAGGGATATAGTACAGAAGAGGCGGAAATATAGTATTTCAGGAGTTTGGTTGGAAATACAACACCTGTCAGTGACCGTACACCGGAGCGGGGTTGTACTGAAGTAGCTGAGGTGCGCAGTCACCTTCAGCTTTTCAGCCTGCTGCCCCTCAGCTCGACTCGGGCTGAACGCCACCATGTCGGATTCCTTCTGATTCTGCCTTAACTCGCCAACCACATCAGAGCGTTCCCTATCGCGAATCAGGGTTTTACGCATCAAGCCTTGCCATCCTACAAGCACAGCAGGAGGCTGTGCCTTCTGGGACTTATAAAATGCTATTACGACGGCTGGGATGTACCATTAAGATACACTGGCTAGTCGACGAGACTTCAGGTGGGGTGGCAGAGACCTAGTCATTGATGTGTTCTGCAGATTTTGGTGTTTGGATGAACATTATCTGGGCATAACGGCTACTAAACAAGTTGTGACGTCATCAGACGCATCAGCGTATTTATCATAGTCGTGGGTATTAGATGTTCCGCGGGCCCTGAGTGTACTTTGCTATATGAAGTAACTAGTAGCAAGCCATCGAACTCTCTATAAATAAGACTTAATCAAAAATAATTAGGTATATAAGTCTTGAAATATCCTAATATATTTAGAAATAGCTATGTAAGCGAACAAGCTAGTGCGCTAGAGACGCGGTAGCTAACAGAGATTTTTTAGGTTATAAGAGCAGGATGAGAACGACCTAAATGCTGAGAGGGTTACCGACGAGAATGACACTGGCCGTACAGTCCTCGACTACTGTCAGAATGGTAAGCCATTTTCCGATTACGTTGTGTCGTTGTAGAGCGACACCACTGGCTAACACTTTCAAGATGTGCATATCCAGCAGCTGGCCCCTAGCATTAATGCACGGCTGTGTATAAATGTTGGCAGACGTTTTCGCTCGATAAAACCAGGCTCCATGAACGATGAAGCAATGAAACGCTACCAAACGGTGAAAGGAGCTCAATGGATTCCAGTTTGTCTTCTCGAGATTCTTTCTAATCAACCGATGACCGTTCCGGCAAGTTCGACGGTCAGAATGTGGATCCTAGTCAACGATGTTTGAATCCGTAGCACGAGAATTTCGACGATAAGATGTTCTGGATGTAAGAGGCATATTGAAGGGAGGTAAGGGCTGTGAGGGCTTCGTCGATTTCTTTTTTTCTTTTTCTGCATGCATTTTGGGATCATCTCCTATTGTTCCTAGGCATTTGCAAACTCCTCTCCGCTCTCTATTGTCATATCCTATTACGATTAACGAACTACATAGGTCCCTTTTTCGATGCGTAAGGCTGTATCATTGTTCGGGTAAGCTTTTAGGATTGTTGCGTATTCTTCGTTGATAGACCGTCATACTAGATAGAATTCTCCAGTTTTCGTTTGATCCTATTGCGCCATCGTTCCTGCCCTTTTATCACTATTCGAGATTACTCAAATTACAGAGCGTTCTTATCCCTATCCTTTTATGAGGCTGAGCTGCAGGTCGAACAATAAGGATACTATGGATCACCCCACCAGGACCAGCAGAGCAGATCTCACAAGGCTGAACAACGCCGGAAACTTTGGGTGCCATGAACACATTCTGAGCTTAATCTTTCGTATGAAGCGACAGCTCAACTAAAATTTGATTTACGCAATCTTACTCGGGGCGCAGAGCTGCACTAACATACCTATGGTATCAGGTTACTACACAGCTCCGCGGGTGCTGCAGCTCGCAGAGAAGAGGCAAGTCAGCCCCGCAAGGCGATGACCGCTGCCTTTTGCCTTTTTGTATGCAGGACTCTAAATCCGATACAATAAATACCACAGAACCCCGCTCGCATCTTCCAAGTCATTCTCTATCCTTTCGCAGTTGCGCAACGTATTTTCGCAGGCTTCATCTTCTCAATAGCAGAGTCAAAGAGTCACAGTAATCTGAAGAGCGACTTGACTCGTCGCGCTGTGATCACCTCCATTAAGCTTTGAAGACCCCACGATAGCCTTACCATGGCAGACCTTCCATCCATTGACGGAGAATCTCCATCGAATGCGGTCGGGTTTTCGACTCAGGGACAGCTCAGCTGGACTAGCCTTGTCACGACAACTTGGAGCGCTTCTGTTGGAATACTGTCGCGCATATCTGCAGCCGGTGTTGATCCTTACACCTTAGTCGTCGGCCAAAAACTTGGGGCGCAGTTTCGTTTTTCTTCTCTCGGCCGAAGGCGAATGGCAGAAGCACTGCAAAATCTACCTTGCTTTCAATCTATCGGCACCGCGCTCTACTTTGGTTTTGGTGTCAATCATCTGGTCCGAGTTATGGGTAGAACTGAGGAGGGACAGCTGTGCCTAGCGCTCTGTGCTTCATTGACAGAGTGCTACGAGATCAGCGTTGCAGCAGAAATTCTTGTCGAGATAGTGCGGTTGAACCGCGCACCTGAGGACCTGCAACCCTCTATTTTGCAGTGGGAAGTCCTACTAAAAGTCAGCGGTGGGATCCTGTCGACCTCTTCGTTCCCGGAGCATGCCGAGAGGCTCATGGCACTGCACCCATTGATTAAGACGCTAGGCTACGGAGCCCTTCGACTCTTCACGCGAGGCGATGTGGAGAAAATTCGGGGATGTTCTAGTCCCGAAAGCCTGGCGCAATCCTTACAAGCCATCGCACAAGTAACTCGTGGTGAGCTTGAGTCAGTGACGATCATAGGTGGTGCAGATGCCGGCTGGATAGCAGCTTTTGCAGAATGGCATTTCCATGTCACAGTCCAGATCACGCTCGGAACGGATGGCTCCATGTTGTATAGGAATCACGCCGACGCTGGAATCGCTCAAGTCAGGATTGTTTATGAAGTTCATAAAGAGCAAGGGCCGCTTTCTATGCAGATCACGGGTCGAACGCATAGGATTATCGAGCTCGCTGGGTTGATCAAAGAAAACTATAGTACTCTAGGCACAGAAGTCGTCACTGGCCGTATTTCTTGGGCCAACGTACTACATTCTTCATTTGGGTCAGACTTCGACAAGCTTCTGGAGAATCGAAAGGCCGTTGCCGGAGCAATTGGATGTGCAGCTCGCATCATGAAGGCCATCAGTACGGCCGAAGAAGGGATTCATTCAAAGTACCTCCTAGGCTGCAGATACTACGACAGCAATTCCTACGGAAGAGGCTTCATTGCAAATGTGATGGACTGGTTTCCGGAGCTTTCAGAACCGAAGCTTCGCCGCGACATGGAGCAGGAATGTAAACGAAATCTCGCAGCAGCATTTGCCCAATACGACGCCTATATCTCCGCCCTCAGAGTTGTATGTAGATGCTCTGTGTGCGAGGGTATAGATACAATCCAGGATGGATATTGCTTGGTCATGATTCTTGAGGTCATCATGCGAGCAGCAAGAATGCTCTCCGCACTCGACCTGACGATCCCGCTTCACCCGTGTCGACTGGGGTTTGAGGTATACTACAATGATCAATATATTCTACACCGCCAGTTAGTGGGCAATGAGGATTCTAGGAGCCATGAAAAACGAGAACGACATGCAGAACTTGGGGAGTGTTTCTTCGTCGCAGACGATGACAGCGCTCAGAGTGTGTCCACACTCCGGGATGCCTTGAAACTGTTCTGTGGGCGGCTACCATCAATGAATAGGAACGATGATAATGAGACCGCGGCCCTGTGCCGCAACGGTATTTGCGCCTACTGGAGTAGCTTGGGTAAAGCTTCCGGTGGACAACTTGGAGGCCGCATCACGATTGCCACGGGCCAGATTGAACTGCACCATAAGTCATACGATTCGCTGCTGGATACACGCGATGTTCTACAAAATGATCTCTTTGCGCACGTCGTGCCGCTATGCACTTCTTTCGCCGACTTGTCCGTAATAGTTAGGGAGACAACTACGGCATTAAGAATACATTTCGAAATTGTGGATCGGACGAGAGGGCATGAAACAAAGATCGTTATTCATCCAACGGGTACCATCTCAACGTTTCTTGAGTGCAAAGGCCGCGTGCGATGCCAGACTAAAGCGGGTCAGTGCAAACAAATCGCCTCTCACGCTCAGATCGATCCAAAATGGCTCGGGTTCACCTCATATAAGCTGGATACGGTTGAAGTTGACGTAGTAGAAGCAAACCATGTGCAGCAATGGTTGCTGCTACGTGGCCTGCCTAGACTGACGCTTTTGGTGGAGAAGGAGTGCATCAACTGTTGCCTCACGACCGCAGTGATAGAAGATTTGCACATGCCAGCGCGCAATGTTCTTGTAATTCGTGCAGTCAATGATTAAAACTTGATGGGGAACTCGCTGTTTTATTCGCAATCTCTTGTTTCGTGTTAGAGCGGGATTGGAGGCGTATCGCGTGCCACTATTTTCGCTATGACGTCACACAGCCTCTTCTTTTTTTTTGGGGGGGGGTGGCTTTGTTCCTGGAAATCTGAAATGCACAGTCAGTACTATGTAGCAATCGTCCAGGTTGAGATACGTGTTCGTGTTCATTGGGTCAATGCCCAAATTGAGGGTGTTCCCGTCATGTTCAGGCTCCGGCGGAATTCGAAGGGATCTGTTCAGCCGCCGCGTGCTCAGCCTTGATCTCACATTTAGCCCATGTCATTCTTCTTATCACTGTATCATATGGCTTAGGTACCTAGCTAGAAAGAGTCGTGGTCGACATTTCGAATGGCAGTGTTCAAGCCGAGGGCCAAGCGCACGTCTTTCACAGGTCAACGGTACGTATTTGTGGGAGTGAAAGACCCCTGTACGAGATGGAAAACAGGGTATATCCCTGTGTATGTCGAAGAAATACTGATGTTCGCACGGAGGCAACGAACGTCAAAGCAGTCCGATGAGGCTCTGATCATTCGCAAAACTTAACCCCGAGGACGAGCAACCTGCGAATAGCGTGGACAACGCCGTTCCCACCACCGCATTATATAAGAGATTAAAGAGTGAACATGCCGTTCGCTTGCTCACACTCCATGCTGCCAGCGACAAGGCGGCCTTAGTCGCTTGTACTCTCGCGATACATGATTTCGATAAAGCAATCCCGAAATTCACTGCGCTATCATACGTATGGGGCAGTACCCATCACAGGAACCGAATCTCAGTCAATAGCCATGAAATTGAGATCACCGCCAACCTTCATGAAGCACTCACGCATATACGAGGCCAAGACACGGATCAAGTTTTCTGGATCGACGCTGTTCGCATCAACCAAAAAGACGTCAACGAGAGAATCCAACAAGTACCACTAATGTGCGACATCTACGCAGAAGCTCAGCAAGTCATTTTGTACCTAGGGCCTGCAATGGAAGCCCTAGAATCAGATTCGCCCAAAGACATCGCTAGAGACATTGCTTCACGTTGGTACTGGACACGAGTCTGGATTATCCAAGAGCTCATCCTAATGAAGAGCTACACCATTCAATGCAGGCACAAGCGCTTCGATGGAGAAGGTTTCAAGCGAATGGCACCAATAGATCTCGAAGATGCAGACGAGTAATTACATAGCCTGATTAGGCTTCGAACCATCAATCAAAAATGCATCTTGGCTAGTAAGCTCAATAGTGTCGGTAAGGCTACGATCGAGCTTTGCGTTGCGCCGTATAAGCCGCGGTTTTGGCGATGTCCATGCCCCTTCCCGAAAGAATGTCTTACGTTCGGAGCTTCATATTTCTGCTCCTCATCTTCATCGAATCTCTCTTCACCATATACGCAAATGAGCCGCGGGGCTGTGTCGTTTTCGGGGAACTCGATGCCAAGTCTATGGTTCTTCGAAACTATGGGCGACATGCTGCTAGCATCTTACCGTCAGCGTGCTATTGTGGGGTGTCGCAGTCGGGGTGGAGGACGGATGCCGGGCGACTCTAGTCCGCAGCTTACTATCCTAGCCTGCAAGTGTGGCTTAGCTTACCTGTTATTATTACATATTTTTCCTGGCGATGATTATTACAAAGAAAAATACAATTCGTGATAGCAGGGGTCATCTCGATCTTTTTATTGCCGCCGTAGGGTTGACGGTGAGCTAATAGCGTGATACTAAGGCAGAGAGCATCGGATATGGATGTCATACTTCGCGCGATTGATGAGAAGGCTTAGCGTTGGGCCTATAGGAGAAGAGACTTGTTTCGCTACAAAATAAGGCCCTTGTAACAAAAGCGCGATAGCGATAACAGAATTGGTAATATTTCTAGTCGTAATGATGAGGGATTGAAGAAGACTTCTTGTATACCACGCAAGTCCAAGAATACAATCAAACTACATAGTGGGGGATATTAGTAGCAAGCCATTACATCTCTATAGAAAACAGGGCTTTGCAAGAAAGAACACGTGACTCTTTGAACATCCCGATACATCCAGAAACGGCCATGTAAGCGAACGGCCAGTGCGCTAGATGACGCGGTAACCCGATCGCGGCAGCCTCTTAGTATGGGGAAAGCATGCCTAGAGCCAATCAGACGACAGGATCGCCATGTTTTGCAGCTTCCGATCTAGAGCTTACTTTCCAGCACTCAGGTTCCTGACCTCCATTCTTCTTTACCCATCTTCCTTACACGTCGCGCATCTCACAACCACCTGCGCATCGATTCCACGCTTTCACGCATCATTTTCAGCTTCTCGCGCATCAATAGACCTCTGACCCCGCACCTTGCGACTCAGAAGTCTGCTTCGCGAACCATCACGTCATTCCATTCCAGTTGCGATTGTTGAGCGGAACCGCACGCAATGACTGATACCGAGATTCACCAAGGAGACAAAGGTACGCGCTCGTGAACCGTCCTTCCCGATTGACACCCCAGTGCCTGGCTGCTGCGCGGCGGATGCGCGGAGCTGGGCGCAATGCGCCGCCAGCGCCTGTTTGGCATGGGAGTGCACGCATATGCACGCCATCAGTGCCGTCGTGTGCGCGTCATCAAAAATGGACAGTGTGCTGACACGTTTACCTGCTTGCAGTCTCATGGAACTGGGGCTCAGGACAACCCAGCGGCGAGGTTGCTGAGGTCAAGGAGCAGGGCCAGATCGCCATCGAGTCGCATCGCGGCAATACCATTACGAAGAATGCTGAGCCCGAGAATCCCGCTGTTCACATTGCGAGATCCGGCAACGATGTCGTGAAGCGCGCTTCCGAGCTTCAAGTAGACCAGAAGGCCGAGGGCGCCAACGGCCACCAGTCCAACGGCGAGCCGCAGGAGGACAACAAACAGGTTGAGCCTGAGAAGAAGGAAGAACAGAAGCTGCCCGAGCTCGAGAAAGTTGAAGAGAAGCAGCCCGAGCCAGAAAAGAAGGAAGAGCAGCAGCCCGAGTTACAGAAGGATGACGGTAAGCCAGCCGAAGCTGAGAAGCCGGACGCAGTGATGCAGGACGCCCCGGCGACTGAGGAAAAGAAAGAAGTTGCTCCCCCGGCTGAGGAGAAGAAAGAGGTCGCTCAGCCAGCTGTTCAACCACCCGCTCAACCAAACGGAGAGTCGAAGGCAGAGGCCCCGAAGGAGGACTCTAACGACGAGGCGAAGGAAAGCGAGAAGAAGGCGGAAGTGCCCGAGACTGGCACAAAGCGCAAGGCTGAGGATTCCCCTCCCAGAGAGACCAACGGCGCCGATGCCGACAAGGGCGAGCCTACCTCAAAGAAGACAAAGACTGATGCTGAGGGCGAGACTGAGGGCAAGAAGGGCGGTCGCCCCAAGGCTGGCGAGAAGAAGGAGAAGAAGGAGCCCGCCCGCAAGAAACAACCAAAGAAGGCTGCTACCGCCGATGGTCAGCCTAGGCGTAGCGGCAGGAATAGGTCCTAAATGGCAGGTTGCTAATACTGGCACAGTCAGAGCAGTCGAAAGCCTTGGAGTTGGAAAGAGAAGTTTGTCGACACGGCAACTAGAGCAGAGTTGGACTATTGATTTGGCGTATTGGCAAGGAAAGGGACACGAAACGGTACACAAGGGACGACTATCGGATGACCGGCGGAGGTATTCTCTATTTGCCGGCGCTTAACTGGAAGGATTCGCCTATGTTCGCCATGTTCATGGCTCTGTTGCTTCGAATGATTTTGATTGCGATTTATAATTGCTGTACAGTACCGTCGATTTCCTTCGCATTATTGTGGAACTGGAAAAGCTTGCGGTATACTAAAAGCAAAAATTTAATGTCATTGGTCGCTTGACTTGCTCCGCTATCTGTTCGTGATGCGCATTAGCATTATTTCCTGTGCCGCGAGATGTGCACGGAGACAGTAAGACAAGCTTAATCAGTGTGATTTGATCATTCAAGGAGACTAAAAGCACGTGAAGTCTCTCCGATCCGTCTTGAAACTTGAAATGTGGAATCATCATAAGGAATAAGAGCGAGCGAGGAGAAGGATACAACTCACCTACAGGGATCCTGCGCTTCACTAAGCGCAGCAGTCTGTCGTCTCCTATAGTCTTTGCGCGGTCAGTTGTCGAGCGCCTAATCTCTCAATCTTCTGATATATCGAGGAAGTATTGCAAGTAGTGAATAAGAACGGTGTAGGGCGTAGGGCAATAGGTGGAAGGTGGAGAACACGGGGCTCCTTTCCAATTTGAAGCGGAGCCTTGGCGGGGCATGGGCCACACCTTCTATCTCGCACACCTTCTGCTGCCATGCTTCACTTGAACATTTTCACCTTTTGTTTGCCTTTTCTACCCACTTTTGTGTGTTATGGCAGTGATACACAAGCACTCTCCTCGTGTTCTCGTCTTGAGTTACGATCGTGGATAAATTGTACCCCGCTTCGATCGCCACCACAGCCTTGATTTCTACTTCCATGCTACCGAACTGTTATCGGTTGTTTCTAAACTGCGGCTACTCACAATGCGACTCCTAAATGCGCGCACTTTGGAGCTGAAGAGCTTCATGGATGATGCCCCGCCGTACGCCATCCTCAGCCATTGCTGGGACGAAGAGGAAGTCGTGTTCTCCGAGCTGGCTGATCTTGAGCGAGCCAGGACGACGAAGGGACTTAAGAAACTTGAGAAAACGTGCGAGCAGGCTGTCAAGGACGGCTTTGACTACGTGTGGATTGATACATGCTGCACCATGAAAATCGCCTGGGTCACAATGCCTCACGAAAGTGGAGGCTGTTACCACTAGAAACGACGGTCTTTGATATCCTAGATTAGTACAAGATGTACGCTAAAGCGGCACCTCAGCGCTTTCTTTTGGCTCCCGACAATGATGCCTTCGTGGCCGACCTGGCCCAATAACAGGTCAGAATCAAGTCTCTCCTTAGCTAGAGTATACATTGTCTGGTATATTCTATACTGAGAAGGTGTCACGTTGAATTCAAGAGTTCCGCTGCTTTTCTAGAAATATGTCTTGTGTGGTCGTTCTATGCGCTGCGGATAGCATGTTTACGCAGTCGCCCTACTCTGGCCTTCGGCACTCAGCTCACGTTTTCCTAAACCTAAATGGTAAAAAAGCAGACGTCAAAGCGTAGCAAGTTTACTAGCAACTTAAAAGCATAAACGCCTTCCTTAGACACCTTGATAATAACCTAGTTAGACAAGCAGTTCTTCTGCGCGATGTCTACTCAGTGCTTTGCAGCTTATACTCTCTCGTTAGTGGCGACAAAAAGACTTCACTTCAGCACTTTTGTCGAGTCATCAATTGAGTCTGGTGAGTCCTACTAAAAGATACATTTCTCACGCCTAACTCACTGTTGACTTGCAGCGTATCTACGCAACAAATATATACTGTCGTGCTCGAGGTTCGCGACGGCTTGCCCAGCCTAGACACTCGATGAACCTACTTCCAGACAGGTATTGAAGTGGACGATGCTCTAGGCTGCCATTTATTGTTCCAGCTGAATGCGATTATTAATGGTTAGTAAATAACATCTATAGACGATTTGAAGGGCATCAGCTCTGTGGATTTTCGTGCTGGCAATTATGAGCTGTGCTTGGCAAACAAGAGATCGGAGTTGATCACATCCGAATTAAGTTTGGTGCCA
Source organism: Parafenestella ontariensis (assembly GCA_021596325.1). Taxonomy (NCBI): domain Eukaryota; kingdom Fungi; phylum Ascomycota; class Dothideomycetes; order Pleosporales; family Cucurbitariaceae; genus Parafenestella; species Parafenestella ontariensis. The sequence continues at coordinate 284,278 of JAKGDA010000034.1, forward strand.
GGCATCTCGGTTGTTTGGGCAACTCGCTTATGGAGTACGTTGGATTTCACCGCTTTTTAAGGCTCAACAGGCTTCTAAATCATCTTTTCTCATCACTTTACTGAAAATGTTCAAGTATGATTCTTTATCAGATCGATGTATACGGCTTCTTTCCCTCAAAATGGACGAAGACTCCAAGCCACTGAGATTATCTATCTCGGTGCACTGCTTAGACAACAACCCAGTGTACACACCACTTTCCTACGTTTGGGGAGATGCCTCCGACCGCAGCGACATCATAATTTTTGATGAGGATTACAACGAGCACACGGTCAGTGTCACAAAAAGTTTATATCGCGCATTGAGGCGGCTTCGAGCAGGTGGCTGCCATGCCTACATCTGGGCAGACGCTATCTGTATAAACCAGGGCGACAACAAGGAGAAGACCACTCAGGTGCGCATGATGACGGAAATCTATGCTCGTGCGAATTCAGTCTTTGGCTGGCTTGGTGAGAGCAGACCCGGAGATGTCGACGGTATTTACTTGCTCAAAATTATCGCTCGCATTCGCAAAGCAGAGAGCGAGGATGTGATAAGGAGAACAATTGCGTACCTTCTTTCGTCAGACACATATCCGTCCTGGGCCGCGCTTTGGGAGATATTGATGCGTCCGTGGTTCAGACGAGTTTGGATCATTCAAGAGCTTGTGGTCGCGCGTCGATTTTATTTCCTGTGCGACGAAGAAATGGTCACAGGAGAAGACTTCTTCGCTGCAATCGAGATTATTGCTACATATCCGGAGGTTGGAAATGTATTTCTATACAGCACCACAGCTGCCAATCGAGAAAGGCTCACGACTAGCAACTTTCACACAATGAGAGAATGCTACCGCGACTCAAACAGACGCTCCATTCAGCATTTTCTAGCGAATTCTGGCAAGTTCGAGGCCACAGACTCACGGGATAAAGTCTTCGCTCTTGTCGCCTTATCCGATGATGTCGACAACAGCTTTATCGACTATGACCTTGATGAGAGAAGTGTATATCGGCTGATTCAATCTTTGCAACTTCGCATATCTGGAGTGTCGACGCAAGCGCTGGGGTTTGGCTGCTTGGGCAAATCCTTCGAAGATCTCCCGAGCTGGGTTTGTCAATGGAGACTTGACGGGGAGACTGATCGCCTTCCTCTCAATGTCATATTTCCTACTGTCTCAGCGCCGGCAAATCATAGCGATGTCGTTCATCACGTCGATGGCGTTTACCATTTACATATGAGCGGGTTCATGTTCGATAGCATTGAAGAATATGTTCCGTGGTCCAAAACACCTTTGATCACCGACCAGACCGCACACCACCTCTCTGGAGCGTCCCGCTTGTCACAACTCAATCACAATGACGCCAAGAACATCATGGATATTATCCGTGGCCAAGCTAGATTCTTGCACCAATGTATACAGCTTGTGCAAAGACTTGCGGCATATCCTACCGGACATGACCTGGATGAAGTGCTATGGCGAGCTTACCTTTTCGATACCACGATCCACGGCCAAACCCCGGCACCAGTATCCTATGGAGATCTTTTTCAACAGTTATCTCGGTGCTTTGCTCTTTTATCTACAATGGATCAATTTGATTCCTTTGATTCCTTTGATACCGGCACATCGAAGCTTCCCGATAAGTCACCCATTACTATGATGCATATTGAGATTTTACTTTTTTCAATGGGTTTCATGTTCTGCTGGAGTAAATCATTGTTTCCCAGGACCATTTGGCACTGGATGATACTCACATTGACATTCCCTATTGTGCTGATTCTTTTCGAGCTAACCCTTTATTTTCTGGCACACCTGTTGCCATCTAAGCAAAGCCGAAAACAAAAGTTTGCAACGGAATGGAAAAAAGCGCAAAATGGTATGATATTGGCTGGAGTAGGCATATTTGGTCGGCTTCGGGACGGGCGGAATTTTGGTGTCACCAGAAAAGGATACGTGGGTTGGTTCCCAATGGCGGCTCGAAAAGGCGATATGTTGTGCTTTCTTAAGCACTCAGATGTGCCATTTGTTCTGCGTAAGACTGAAATTGCAGCAACATATACTTTAGTCGGTGATAGTTACATTCACGGGTTGATGAATGGCAATCGAGCGAGCATTGCGGATACTGAGAGCACGCGCATACTCATAAGATAGTTTCCGCGTTGCTTCAAATTCAAAGGCTTATTGAATCTTTCCCTCTTCGACGTGTAAAAGAGGAGTCGAACTGAGCATCTCTATCGTCTTGAAGAATTATATGACAGCCCAGCTTGTGATTCATCGATGAACCCATGATAGTCATCACTCTTGAGAAGTTCGGTAGTTCGGAAGATGAGACGCTATTTGCATGGGACAGTACTGAATTCATCACAACTTCTCCCTCTTCGGACGTGTTAACCAGTGATCCGAGGGACTTCATTAAAGCTAGCAATCTGGTACCGTTCACTTCGGACGATCGTGTCTTTCCCTATGCAATGACTCGCCGTGGTCTACGTATATGGTTGTAGCTCTTTATGATGGATCAATTAGACAAAGAAGCCGGAAGAACTTACTCTTTGCAATTGGCCGCTTCGCTCTCCAGTCATGATTTAGTCCAGTCACGACCTTGCATTCGCAATTTTACGCTATCATGTCGCTCACAGTTTCCACCACTTCGTTGTAATTCCGCTACGACATCTAACAGCCGATATATATCTTTGCGACAGGAGCACAAATTTTGCTTTGATTCCAAGTGACAGCATGCCCACACATTCACAGAAGAAGTCTATATAAGGAACAGTCGCATCTCATCCATCTCCAACGGCATTTAAAGGCGGTTCGGCTTCCTCATTCGCAATCTTCCCAAGGGGTTCAGCCTAGGCACTGCGATCCCCACAGATTCATGGGATGCCAAAGACAAGATACTGCAAGGGGATCGAGATACAACAGGGCTCCGCTCATAGCATGCCAGTCTACATCTCAGTACAAATCTAGCGTTCCAGCAAGACCTCCCCACTAAACACATGATATTCCTTAGCTTGGGTTGTAAGAAAGACCAGGGGAACAAGGAACCGCGACCGTGGTGTCATCTGGATAATGCAATATGGTTTTATGGTGGCGGGGGTCTCGAAGCGTTCCATGACAGTGCCTTTTCGAAGCCACTATGATACAGCGTTAACCAATTCCGTTACAGCAAAGTCATCCGGCATGATGTGCAGCTCAAAGTCCACATTTCGCCGAAAAAGGTCTTTGGACAGGATATGTTTGTCGTTGACATTGAGTGTACGAAGGACGATGCCAAAATTGCAGTTCCGGGTCGCTCACTGGAAGAGAAGTATTTCAGTCCCGCTGAGACATCGAAAAGCTACCCAGCCCGCGATAGCCAGTCGAATTCTGCAGTCGACGATCAAGTGAATCGAAAACAAGAGTCACCACGTCAGGAGATTCCCCCGGAAGTGCTAGCTAATTATTCTCCATACGCATCGCCTGATAATATGGCATTGATGAACAATATTATCAATGATTCTCACAAAACCGACGAGGAGCCGTTATCGCAACAGATCGATCAATGAGTAGCTGAATTTTTCGAAAAACTGAGGGATATTGCGAGAGCCATCTGCGCTCACACCTAGACCCGTCACTCACTGCAGGCTTTTAGCGACATCTACCATGGATCCTCAATCGATAGGATAGGACACTAAGACTGCGAGGCAGAGTTTGTGTTGGAACTCTGCTTTATCGCTAGCGAGATAATTAACCCGGCGACACAAGGCATGCCACAAGGCTGCCATTGTACTCGGGTCCGCGATGTTACTGCGCCAACGCCTGCAAGCAAGGTACCTGAAACGGTCGGCTAAGCGAATACGACGATTGACTGGCGCGACTGGCTTGGTATAAGCCGTGCTGCGCCTACTACAATATTCTCTGAGCCAATCGGACCAGTAGGCGATTTGAGACGAATGGAATGTGCAACGCATCGATTGTTCTGGGACTTCATTGGAGATGGAGCTTGCTGTCAATGATGCCCCAGGTGAATATTATCTCAAAAAGCATGTATACAGGTATATTATACATCAGAAGAATTAGCGCTGTCTTGCCCCGTAGGGTTTCTCTAGATTATTTTTAGCGAGCTACTCAGGCCCGGGAGATACTGCGGGGCTGAGTACGAACAAATGACGCCGCCTAGCAAAGCCTCTTGACTTGGCAAGGCCGTATTCCAATCAGGCAATCTCAACGCCGAGGAGAATCATTGCCGGCAACAACACTAGCACTTATTGGACACTGAAATCGAGCTCCTTCGTATGTTTACAAGTGACACACCATCCTCGCTGTTGACCGTCACATCTCTTCACCTTTGACTTGAATTCCAATCACCACAAAATGGCGATCACTAAGGCATTCTTCTCCACTGTCCTCAACACCGCCACTCTTATCGTTTCACTAGCGCTCGTCTCCCTCTCCACTGCTATTTTCTGCCTCACTAGCAATGGCATGAAGCTCATGGATCGCACCTTCCCATCAGGCAGATACGAGTGGTACCGGGGCCCCAGCTGGGACATGGATACTAAGCACCAGATCACGCTTCAGTATGTTTCCACGAACGAGCATATGATCATCGCGGCAGGGGTCATAAGTTGTTTGGCTGGCGTTGTTGGTGTAGTTGGAAGCTTTCTCACTCAAAAGGTTAGTTCTATCTTCAACTAACATGCCCTGAAGGGGATTTCTGCTAACATACACACTACAGACATCTAAACCCACTTCCCAAAAGCCCACGCTCTCCCTCGTTGTCATTCCTGGCCTCATAACGTTCCTCACCACACTCATCGCACTCATATACACCTCCGTCATATTCACCACCAATAACAAAGGAGCATGCTACTGGGAAAACGGGTACTACCCCAACAACACACTGACTTGCACGCGAGAGCTTGCAGCCTGCAATATCGGCATGTACACCGTCAACACTCCCAGGTCGTCGCTCATGTCTGTGTGTGGCCAGACGCAGACTGGGAGGCACTTAGTAGCCCCGCTTTTTGTGGCGAGCCTGTTGATGTTTGTTCTGGGGGTTGCGAAATTCGTGGTGGGTAGGAAGGGGCAGAACGAGTATGTTGTGGGTACGGATGAGAGAGTTGCGAGGTTGCAGAGGGAGGAGCAGTAGATGGTAGCTAAGGTGAATGGCGAGGGACTCGGAAGTTTTAGGCGATCGTAGGCATTGGGTATTCGGGGTAGTGTAAGGGGGTGAAGATGTTGTGGCGCGACTGGTTTTGATGGTGCGGAAATGTGCTGGCTTGGGGAAAGCACTATTACGGATGATGACCAATTAGTAAAATCATTTTATCGTGAAGTATTGTACATAATTATCACGAATAATTATGCTTAGATGCGACAAAGATCATTCAAATGTTTACACCTTTGTCTTCAAATCCCAGCGCCTCCCCAAGCACGCCCACCGGCTGAACAAGAAGCTGACCAGACTCAGACCAAGTATCGCGCAAAAGAATGCAACCATCGGCTGCGGCCCGACCGTTTCGACGAGCTCACCACTGATAGGAATGCAAACAAGCGTTGCAAGACTGGCGATGAAGTACATGCTTCCGTAGTACCGCCCGAACTCGTCAGCTCTGCACAGCTGTCCCACACAGGCAGGTGTAAGTGCCATCCAACTTCCTGTTCCAAAACCAAAAAGCCCCGCGAATGAATACAGTGCGGCGATTGATGAGGTGCCGAGTGGGAGCCATAGCGCCAACATCCAGAGCAGTGTGAACACGATCATGATCAGCAGCGTGTTGAACCGCCCAATTTTGTCTGCAACGTATCCTGGAAGCAGGCGCCCCAGACAGGAAATACCGTTCAGGACCGCGATGAGATTGAAGCCGGTGGATGCTGGGAAGTTTGTGCTGAGTGTTGCATAGGTAGGCAGAATACCCAGGGCTCCGAAAAGCACGACTTCGAAGCCAAAGACAGTTATAGTGAATAGACTCAGCCTCAAATCGCCGTATATTGACAGAGAAATGATAGCCTTGTTTTTCGCAGCCGCGGCTGGAGGAATGCGCGCTTTGATGAGGATGTTGCCGACGATGAAGCAGAACAAGAAGATGAAGCCGAGAATGCGAAGCGACCATGCATATCCGTATTCTGTAAGCGTAGTCCGTAGCATGAGAGGGATGGTCAACCCTCCGCACGATGATCCCATCATGGCGATTCCCTGAGCAAGACCTCGCCGTTCTTTAAACCAGTGCGCGACTACCGCCAAACTCGTAGTCGTCAACATCGCGCCCGATACACCCCCCAGGATGCCGCAGCACAGTATCATCTGCCAGAAGGTGTCGCACTCAGCCAGTAGAAATACCATCAATAAGAAGCCCACGCTTCCCGTCAAGGCGATCCATCGCGGGCCGTATCGATCGAATAGTGGACCCACCCCGATGCCCAGCGCAAGCGAGAGGTACACGAAGACGGAGGGTATCCATCCAATATCGCGCGCTGTCATATACGAGAGCTGGTGCTGGCTCCAGTAATCCTGCAGCGTGCCTATCGACACCATGAAGCCGAAGGATGGAAAGAGCAGAAGCCATGATGAAGCAACGACCAGCCAGGCACGCAAGCCGCCTTCGGGGAAGTCGTCTTCTGCGTCGACAATTGGTAATGCAGGCTCTTCGTCATAAGCTTCGAGAGGCTGCGTTCGCTGAGATCGCGTCCGTTGTGATCGTGTCCGTCCATGCGATCGGATTTCCGCCTCTTGATGACTGCTGTGCTTTTCTTCGCTTCCTGCTTTCGATCGACCCGTCATTTTTGATACAGTTCGTCGCAGTCCATCCCATATTTCGTCTGGTTCGGCGTGGGCTCTGCCATCATGTGGCATGTCTTGCATTTGAACCGTAGGGTTCGCTGTTGGATCCATTTTTGCTTCTCTTATGTTTCTTATCTCTTTACGCTGCTAGAGTGGGGAGTGTAAATGCTGGCACCGATTTCGCAAGTTTTGGTTGAGGATCAGAGTGCGTGAGGTCAACTCGACGACCAAAGCCTTATACGCGCTTGTGGAAGTTTATCCCATTTTCGATCATGCATCTATGACAGCGCAGCGGCTGCATCATGCATATCCGTTTGTTTAATCGAGGGGAAGCACGCCCTTATCGGTCGATTTCTACAATAATTGTGGAGCAACGTGTCCGGGCCGGTCTCGCTGGTGGCTAGTTTTGCCCCGCATTAGGAAGTCAGAGCATCCCGAACTCCAGAACTCCAGACCCCCTGCGCTTGACTCCGAGATCTTCATCGTGACTCAACTCCAGATGCGACTCTTGCCGTCCAACCTGAGGGTGGCTGCGGCTGAGGCTATTATGACCCGTAAATCAATGAGCGGATGCAAGAGCCGAGAGGTAGCGATTGGCTCGAGATTGTTTGGATACCTAGGGTATACTTCATTATTGACGACGAGTGGCCCACATGTTGGAAGTGTATATTATGCAGTGGACTATCGGTGTTCTAAGATGTTCTAGCCCGAGACAGGGTAGATGTACGAGGGGCTGATGGTAGTTCTTGACTTTAGCGTGGTCGGGGAAGTCGATGAAGCTGCCAGTGTCCATGAACTAACTACCAATGCCTCTTACACCTCGTTCTCTCTATTTATTTTTACCTTTCATAACCCTGATATTGCATTAGCGAAGTTCTAGAGAGCGTACCCTACATGCAATATACGTCTCAAAATATGCTATATCTTTAAAATGCTAGATACTGCTGTTTTACGTAAAGCTCAACTTTGAGTATGCTAACAGTCTAAAGCCTGGATAGCTATACCGACGCAGACTCAGCATTTCACCCTTCATGTCCCCACCCTAGGCCGCCTTCTCCAAACTCTTACACACATTCGCCAACTCCTCAATAACAACCTGATGATCATCCCACTGCTTCAGCCCAGAAACAACCACAACCGCAACCGGCGTATCAACATTCTTCGCATACACCGGCACCCCACCGCCGTGAATCGCATACTCACTCGCCTTCTCCCCGAGTCCCATCTTGCTCTTAAACTTCTCTTCATCTCCGTCAAATGAGTTGTGCAGACGCCATGTGCTGGCTCCGTATCTGATGACTGCATTGCGCTTTCGGGATACCCAGAAGTCGTTGTCTAGTGCTGTTCCAGAATGTGTGACCTATGCGAATCAGCATTATTTTTTCCTCCTCTTGACGAACCATACAAATTAGATAACTAACTCACCGAGTGGAACAGCACATGTGCAGGCGTGCTAACGGTCGAAATATGCACAACAGCAGGCTTGTCGAACGTCAGCAGCCGCGTGCGTAGAGCGCAGCCGAGTTGGAAAGCCACGGTTGCGTTCCAGTACGGAAGCTGTGATGCATTTTCCTGAGCAATGATAGCTTCGATCTCTCGTGGTGCTTCACCAATGGGCGTGTGTTGTGGAATGGTGAGGTCTTGTGTCGCCATTCTGGTTGGCAGGGAGTTTGTAAAATTCCTATTAGCGTTGAGGGGTTTCAAGTTTCGAGACTGTGTGGTGATGGATATATGGTTTATCTTCGCTCGGATGAATGTTGTGTTTTGTTGTTGATGCAGAGCTTTTAAATATGTGGTTCCGTTCGCCGCCGAACTGGTAAAGTTGCCGCATTCGGTTAGGTCTTTCCCACCTTTCAATCTACATTATCGAATAGGGCACATTTTAGCATGCTTGCTAAGTTGCAGGGGCAAAGGACACTCGATACTTTCAGAGCCACTTTCATATCACTCAAAGCAAAGGAGCAAAGCATAATAGGGTGTTGGTGATAATGGTATAAATTGCTCATTATTATGATCATCTGGCTCGGATCACGAGCCCTTTCTCTTTACATTACATGACACATAGGCCGCTTTAATCATACACAGGTGTTATGTACTTTTGTCCAGACGCTTAGCCAGCCTGGTAAAGACCAAGCGCAACAACATGAGGATTGATCATGCTCAAGTTGAAGGGCGTGAGGAATGGGTCCGAGTCGGTAAGAGCAATGAACATGGTGTCATTGACAGTTGGGTCGCCCTGGTAGACCTCGCCAGCGGGCTGGTAGGTATAACCAGTGTTGTTGCCAGTGATCTCAAGAGGAGTGTAGGTCAGGTTGAGCTGCGCGACCCAAGCAACGAACTTCGGTGCACCAGCGGATGTGGCAGTGATGTACGAGTTGTTGGGTCCAACGGCCTGGCCCGGGTTCTCCCAAGTCAGGTTAAGTAGCCTGCCAGGGAAGGAGAGCGGCTCAGAGCGGTTGCGTGCCACACCCGGGGAACAAGAGTACCCAGGATACTCTGTAGCGTTGATGTTAACGCAGCTCTCATCCACAGGAATGGTAGAGTCAGCGGGGTCAGCGATGCGCTTGCCAGCAACCTCATGGGGCTTAGTGTCGTTGGGCGAGAAGCGGTTAGGGTTGGGCTGGTTGTCGATAAACAGAGCCGGAAAGTTCTGCCATGCGAGACGAGTGGTATTCTGGGGACAAGAGCTGATGTAGGGAGCGAGGTATGTCCATGCCCAAGACTGGGGAATGCCAGCCTCGAACCATACGGGCTGCGGTGGGAGGCCGAGCATTTGGCGGAAGGAGATCTGCTGGCGCGTCTCGGTAGCGATCGAGAGCGACAAAAGAGTGGCAACTTCGCGCGAATCGAGGTGGCCGAGGAAACCCCAAACACCTGACTCACCCCAGCGAGTGACCTTCATGTTGAAGTCGATGAACTCGCGCACCGTGCGGTACGGATAGTTGTATGTGCACTGCGGAGGAGCAGTCTCACCAAGCATGTTGCTCAGCAGCGTGGCGTGCCCAGTTTCCTGGATAGCCATGAAGGCAATGTAGGCGCGGTCCTCAGCAGTAAGACCAGCGTCGAGGAAGTCTTGATCAGAAAAGACGGCGAGGCCATTGTTGAATAGATCAAGCTCGATCCACTCCTGGTAAAGACCGAGAGTGATGGACTCGAAGTCGAAATCACTGTTCACTTGATAGCGAGGCTCCGTGCCATTGGTACCGAGGCCACCTGCTGGCGTGTACGGAATCGGCATGGGGTTTTGAGGAAGACCATCCTTGTTGTAGTAGGTGGCGGTTGGGTTTGGTGGCAGAGGAGCAATGGCAGTTCCGAGCGTGGCCGGTGCCTTTGCTGCTCCAGTGGTCGTGGGAGTGCCCATGTAAGGTCCATGGCTGGTTGGGCCAGTAACGTCAGAGCTCCTTCGTGGCGGTGCTGATCCAGGTGCTGTGGGGATGGCCTTGAGAATGTTAGCTGTTTTCGTTCGACGCGACTCTGGCGCAACTTACAGCAATCTGAGAGTCAGGCCCGAAGACACTGGCGGGAGTCTGAGCGGGCTCGAAAGAGACCGTGAAACTGGCATCCGCATCCGAGTAACCCGCAACCTGGGGCTTGGGCGCGGCGGCCGCGAAGCCCGCGAGGAGCGTTGAGGCGAAGACAGTCCTGGTGAGCATCTTGGTATGTTTTGATGGGAAAACGTACTGCAGAGCCTCTGGGGACCTACAACAACTATATATGATCCATATTCGCCTGGTTCTACGGCACCGAGGTCCAATGGCAATGCGCCATGTCCATCGCTTGCACGTCAATGACAACAGCCAAATTGCTCAAAGAAGGTTTCCATTATGATTTCATGACATGCCCAAGACGGCAATGGCACCGCAGGTATCGAGAAGCTGGTCATGACATGGGATTCTGGGATTGGGATCGGATAGTTTGTTGCGGGCGAATCAGAGACGCCAGAGCAGGTCGCTAGGGCAATCTGATGTGCTGGGCGCAGCGCGAACGCGTGGTCGCAAGGGTTAATTTTCCATCCATCTGCCGTGTTAAAACGTGACGTCGTGTTGACATGCTGGAACTTTAGAGTTTTTGAGCCGCTACCGCTCCCGAGCGTAATTGATCCGCGTGAAAACTGTCAAACAAGGTTAACCCCAAAGCTTCGGCAGGTCCACCACCTCTAGTCGATAGCATTTTGATGCTTGAGCTCTCGTTGTGCTGAATAATTTGATGAATCTCGACTGATCCCCGCGGAGGTCAGCCTCGCCAAACGCCTCCAATGTCCGGCCGCGTCAAGTCCCTAGCTCTTGAAAATCTGCAGGTACGGAAGCAGCCAAATCTCCGCTTTGTGCTTACAGATGGGGCGATAAAGGCTCCCCGGTTTTGCGGAGGCTAGGGATCGGAAATCGTGCAGATGCACCGCGATCAGAGGAAGCGTCTCCCGCTACTTACATAAGCGCATATGATGTAAGAGTCGTGCAACTTCGGCAGGAGGGGATACTCCATTCATAAGGGACAGCGCTCGATGATCTAGGATATCGCAGACATTTAATGTAGAGATTCCCGAAACCTGGTCATGCTTAATTTAACTTAGAGACTTGATCGGCTGCCTATGACACTACTCAACGAAGCGCGTCTCTTTCACGCTTCTTAATTCCTGCAATGCTTGTGTGAGAGTTTCACAAATAATGTTATTGCCGATGTACGCCGCACAAAGGTGCGATTGGTGCAGCTAGCACGTTCAATCCCATCTAGGGGCCTGTCTGGTATCAGCTGCTTGATAACTTTCGTTTCCTCCGTGACCGATGGTGACGGCTTTGACTTCTGTCAAGGGCAACTTTCAACAAGTGGCCAGAGGCTTCTGCTTTATAATAAGGTTTCACCGTTCACAACAAAGGCTCGTTCTTAGTGCGTTTCAGCCCCTTTTCTTACATCGGAGTGCTATTCCGGTGCATTGATACGTCAAGGCTGTAATGAGTTTTGTTATTGCCTTTGTATCAAGTTTAATGCCCAACTGAGTTACTTGAGTGCACGATCACGGATAGCAAGGCGACTCAAACCATTTTATGGGGTTATGAACTCATTCTAATTTCTTCTCGTCTCCCAGCACCGTGGCTCATCACACCCCGATGTTTGAAAACTTACCATGAGCTCTACTCGTGGTATGAAGGCTGCTTACCATGGATCTGACCATGATATGAGAAACGGCTACCATGAAGTGAACCCATGATATAAATATGTACCGTAGAGCTACGATATAAGAAGATGCTGGAGCTTACCGTAATTACACGATATATAACACAATTGTATCATAGAGACCATGATGTGGCACCGAGGATAACTTCGATGTGGAACAGGAGCGTAAACTTCATGATAGTGAAGCACCGAGGAGGACCTCGATGTAGAGATGGGAGTACTTACCGTGCAAACCACGATATAAGCACTGAGGATAACCTCAATGTAGAAAGAAACTTCCCGTGGAGACCACGATATGAAGGAAACTCACCACCCATGAAGACCAGGAATCTCCCATTTCGCTTTGTCTTCTATGGTTTTGTTCAATAACGTCGTTATTTCTTCGACATAAATGTCACCAAACTCTCCCAAGGCCTCCCTCTCGTCGGCAGTCATGTCAAGGTCCGCCCTCAGTTTCGCCTCGAGACTTTCATAGTCGGGTCGGAGGTCAGCTCGTTGTCTTAGGAGCTCGAGCACTATCGTTGTTCGTGCCAGCGGGGTGGACGCACATTCCAGTGCCGAGATCGTGGTATGCCGATGCGATGCCAGTGAGAAGTATCTCGCCCATAGGACTCTCCTCTTCGTTGGCTAGGTACGCGAGGATGAAGGTTTCGATGCGGAACTGTTCAGGAAACAATATCTCGGCGATTCGAGCGAGGAGTTGCATGAGAAAGCTTGTTTTGCCTTCGTCGTCTTGATCGATTCTGTCAAGAGGTCCCGATGACCATCCGATGTAAAACCATGCCGCAGACGCTGACGGATTGCGAGACTTGCACAGCTCCTCAACGGCGTCACAAAAGACCCTTGCACGCAATTCCCGGAGCTCATCTCGGCCACCGTCACTGAAGAGGTAAGCGTGGCGGCCTCTAACAATGTCCTCTCTGGTAGTGACATTTCTTTGAACACTACGGAGGCATCTTTTCATCAATTTGCAAAGCTAAGTCAATGTGGGACTCTTCGCGGTCGCGACTGATGTAACGGCGCAAAATAGTGACGACTTCCAGTTTCTGCTCGATTGTCGGGAGATGTGCATTCGTGTCAACCAGTGTACGGGCGTACAAACTCGGCGATCCGTCTTCAGCGTTTCTCATCCACCATGTGTTCTCATTCAAGTTTGGCGTTCCGTAGAGCGCAGCAAGGGTTGGATCTCCGCGTGCATGCTGCAGAGCCAAATCTTGATTCACGAGTCCGGATAATACCTCCTGATGCATGCTACAAATGAGCGAAAAGCACGCAGAACGAAACTCTGTATGCGGGATATCATTCCTTGCGATATATCATTCCTTGCGATGAGCGAATAACCCCGTCTCATTTCAAGGCAGTAGACTCCGTCGAGGAGATCCACGTAGCCATGTCTTAGCAGGTGTGGGATGGGCGGAGGCTGTGTCGAATCGTGGTCAATTTCGGTTTCGATGACGTTGTCGATGTCGATGACTGACGGTAAGGCGAGGGAGTCGTCGTTTGGTGTGCCGCTGTTGCGACGTGGCGTCGAAGCTGCCATCGTAGGTGGTGCTGTGAGGTGTTGTGAGGTTGAGGGTAGTGAAATCTCTTAGGTGGTGAGGTGAGGTGACAGAAGGAAAGTTGACCGCTCCTATCAAAAGTGGAAGGCACGATGCGCAGCACCTGCATCTCGTCGCAACCCACCCTGGAGAACTCCGCTTCATTGTTACAGCTACTTCCTCGACTATCAGTCCTGCGAAGTGCTCCCGGGTGCTATATAAAAGCCCTGTAATTAACGTTAAGATATGTGATTAGCTGACGTCCCTTATTTACTACCACACCTTCGCCCCAAACACCGCCTTAACGACACCAACCCTGTGACTATGCTCATAGTCGAACGCCTTCACCAACCCCACGAGATGGCTTGCCGCCGCAAGCACAACCAACACATGGAAAATCTGATGACTCGAGCCCCAAATGTCGAATGTCCCCGGACTCCACTTCTCAGGCACCCTCGCAGCATAAATCACCGCGCCAGCAATATACAAAACACCCTGCAGAACAACCCAATCGAGTCCAATGCTCTCCCGCAACTGCTCGACACCATATAGCCGGATGCCATGCAGGACTGGGAACACGGCAGACAAACCCATAAGCACAAACATGAGCGCTCTGAACGGGCGCAGTGCTGGAGTGCGGAACTTTGGATGTGTGCAAGCGATTGATGTCCCAGCGGCCAGCGTCGTGATCTACTCGTGCGTCAGTCTTCAACGCTCCGTCGCAGTGGAGATTTACGTACCATAGCCCAGTATGTCCTTCTCAGTTCCGGCTCTTCCCCAAAGGCATAGTACAATACCGGAATAAAGCTCCCCCAGATCAAGAAGACGATGCCCAGATAGTCCAGCTTGTTCCCAAATTTAGCCACCTCGTGCGAGTGGTTCTGGATGGTATGATATGTTGCGCTCATGCCCAAGCATGCTGTTGCCCCAGCAAAGAAGCAGCCGAACACAAGGACATCTTCCCGAGTAGCTGTCTCGTATCGCGGCGCCAATTCACGATATAATAACGCTCCAGACACAGCTGCCAACAACGCTCCGATGAGATGTGAGTAGATGTTTACAGTCTCGTTGTGCAGATATCCTAGGCTCTTCCAGGACTTGAGATAGGAGTTCGACTGAGGTCGGTAGCCGGAGTGGATGTAGTGGTTGTCTTGTTGCCAGGGTGCGAGTTCATCCCAGAGGAGGACCAGGTTCTCTTCTACCTTTTTCTCTATCTCGTTCCCGGCTTCTGCTACGTCGGAAGCGGCTTTCTTTACGGTGTCCATTGCAGGCTTTTTGTAAGATGAGGGTGTATGTAAAGAATCATAGACAGGAAAGAGCTCAGTTGATATTAGAAACGTTGAGGTTCACATGTCATTCGTGAACATTCAATCCTCGGAAGACATTCAGGAACCAATTCGAAGCTAGGCTCCTTTTGGTGCAGCTTGCGAGAACTATCTCACCTCATTAATATCCTGAAGAATTAATTAAATCGAATGATAGAGATGCGTCCTAGATGTATAGAAGGGTCGTAAGAGCATGTGAGACTCACGCGTGTCGCTCGGCTAGTACCCCTCTATCGCCGAAGCATCTCCCCACATTCCACCTTCCCAGCAGCGCTCACTCGCGACTGCTTTCACTCCAAAACTAGCTATGCATCGCTGCTTCTGCTCATAAAATGGAGCGCCAAATGATTATTTCTACCGACCCACCATGACGCCACCGGGTCGCTCAATCAATCCTACAACAACAACAACAACACCATCCGCGGGCATGAAGTCCTCAGACGCCATCCGACCCAGCAGCCGTCGGGGCGCGTCCGGCGCGTGGAATCGCCTGAAGCCCGTAAAGGAGGATGTGCTCGAGACGTATGGCCTGCCGAGTAAAGGAGAGACGCGGTACATACCCTCGTCCATTCTGCATTCACCTACTTACGCGTGCGCAGCCTCAATGACTTCAAGACGCAAGAAACGTACTTCAACCGCATCATCGAACGCTACATGAAGCTCTGCGCCCTCAATCGCGAAGAACTAGACCGCCTCTTCGCCTCGGTCAGCAGTGCGAAACTCAACACAACCACCAACGACGCCCTCGCATCCTCATTCTCCTCACTCTCCCTGTCGAAACACGCGCCTCCTCCCTCCAACGCCTCAACCACCACCTTTTCAATACCACGCAATGCGTTCACGCCCTCGATAAACGAACTCGCAACCGTCCTCGCCGCACTGCGCAAGCTGCGCGAAGCCATCACAGCGAGCAACAGATGCGACAACTTCGCCCGCCGCGCCTACTTCTTCGCTATCCACGTCGCGATTCTCTGCCACGACTGGTCCTCATACCTCCCTTCGCTGCACTCCCTCCTCCAACACATACACCCGCGCAACCCTCTCGCTCCCCACGACCTCAAAGAGTACGTCGGCCTGCTGATTCTCGACCAGGCGTGTCGACAGGCAGATCTGGCCGGCGCGAGAGAAACGAAGGTGCGGTATGGATACAAAGATTGGCGCGTGGAAGGCGTGTTGAAGGCGCTGGTCATGGATGACTATATGGGGTTCTGGCGGCTGAGGAGGGCGGTGGATGGGTATCAGAGGGCTGTTATGGGGTTTGCGGAACAGGGGATGAGGGTGCATGCTTTGAAGTGCTTGGGTAGGGGGTACATGAGTGCTGATAGGCGGTATGTTGAGCGGTGTACGGATCGCAGGTGGGATGAGCTGGTTAAGGATGATGGTGTGGGGTGGGAGTTGACGGGTGATGGGGAGAAGGTGCTGATCAAGAAGCCGAAGGGGAGCTGAGAGCCTGAAGAGTGTTGTGCGAAGATATGACCATGTCCAGGTAAGCCTTGATCGGGGAGGGTAAAGCGTTTAGTGTCATCAGCAGGCATGGCGGCTACCGAATGAATGCAGCAGAGAATGATGCGCAATCACACAAGAGCACGCCGCGGAAGAAGAAAGGCAGAACATCGTTAGAAAGAATGGCAATAGAAGCTTCGAATGGGGTATCATTTTGAACTCCTTCAGATCGACTCAACTTCACTCGTCGTCCATCTCTTCATCCTCTGCACCCTCGCCAGCATCAGCCTCATCCTGCCAGACGTCATCGTCCATATCATAATCGTCAAAGTCCTCCATCTCCTCGTCCTCCTCTCCCTCCTCGCCCTCCACTTCACCCTTCTCAGCCTTCTCCTTGCGCTTCTTCTCCACATTCTCCCGTTGTATCCGTCGCCGCTCCTCTTTCTCCTTATTCCTCTGCGCCCACTTCTTCTCCAGCTCCTGTACTTCCGCCTTGCTCTTTGTGACAAACTCGTGCCACATGATCTTCCCGCCACACACATCCTCCTCGACCTTTGTCAGTCTCAGCTTCATCCTTGGACCCAGTTCGACGAGCTTGACAGCGCGCTTCTCGACGCGAGGCTTGGAGCCGCGGGCGCGCATGTGCGCTGTTGCAGGATCGTCACCGTTTTTCAGCCGCTCCTTTTCGCGACGCGAGAGCACCTTTTGCCGTACGGTCGCTGTGACTTCGACTTCGGCATCGGTGTCTGCTTCAGTATCTGAGGCAGATGTGTAGCCTGCGGCTGAGGGGTCGAGCATGTAATCTGCGACATCCTCCAACTTGCCCAGATTCGGCAGGGCACTCTTTTTCTTCTCCTTGCTGCCAATCAGCTTCTCTGCTGCGTATAACCGTCTGAGGGCTTTCGGGACGCCGGTGATCTTCGTGGTGATGGCGTAGTGGCGGAGGCTGATTGTGCATGTGCCGTTCTCCTCGCTAGGCGGCTCTCGGTTCAGGAGGAGTACGCGCTTTATGGTGTGGAGAGGTGTGGTATGCGGTTGGATTGGCGGGAACAAGCCCTGGAACATGTCTGTGACTAGCTTCTCCAGATGCTTTGGCGGCGCTTTGTCGCCTAGTTCTTCCCGCGCCGAATCGCTCGTCAAGAAATTGTTCATCACTAGCAGCGGCGCGACCTGGAAGTCGTTGGCGCCGGCTCTTGGATGCCGCAACGACTTGATGATGTCTTTGCACAGCGAATAGTTCTCGACGCGGAAGTGGAGTGTAGGGCCTCGCGGCGTACGGGCAAGGCGTAGATTTGTGTTTCCAGACTCGGAGCGCGAGAAGAGGAGGAGGTGGGTTACGCCGAGGGGGCCGCACATGGTGGTGTAGTCTTTGAGTTTGTTTGCTCTGCGCTCCTGCCATTGCTGTTAGAGTAGAACCTCGGGAAGGGGAAGGGGGAGACAAACCTTCAATCGCACTGCGGTATCTGGCTCCATGACATGGCGCACATCCTGCACCAATTGACTGACGCTGCCGCCCACTTCCTGCGCGCCGATGCGAATCACCATGCTCTTGGGCTGCCCATCTTGCGGCTTCTTTGACTTCTGCTTATCCGTGAGGGACTGCTTCTTCCTCTGGCTGCTTCCTCGTGCCATCGTGACTGGCCAATTGTGACGTTGTTGTGAGTTGGGAGTGAATAGAGAATGCAAGGTCCCTGCTCCCCCGACTTTTTTCGCGGCAGCCAAGAGTTCGACTTTCTTATCTTATCGCCGCCGCTAAAAACTTTTGGTAGCGAAACACTGCTCCAAGGCCACGAACCGTTCTACACAACTCTCAGCAGAATGTCTGCCTTAAAGAAGAGGAAGCTGAATGGTGCTGCGTCTTCACCAGTCGCCAAGATGCCGAAAACTAGACCGTCGACCTCCAAGCCGCCATCGAAGAAGCCTGTCGTGCAGCCCACCGAACCCGAGTCGAGCGATGACGATGACGAAGAAGAGGAGACAAGCCCAAATAGCAACATAGTCCAAGGCTCTGAAGATGAGGACGAGGAGCCTACAGCCAGTGCAGAAACAACCAACGAACCGAAGAAGACGTTTGCCGACCTAGGCGTACGAGAAGAGCTCTGCGATGCCTGCGAGAACCTCAAATTCACGACACCAACGCCTATCCAAACACAAGCTATCCCTCTAGCCCTCGAAGGACGCGACGTAATTGGATTGGCAGAGACTGGCTCTGGAAAGACTGCTGCCTTCGTGCTGCCCATACTACAGGCATTGCTGGAGAAGCCACAAGCCATGTTTGGCCTGATTCTGGCGCCAACTCGAGAATTGGCATATCAGATTGCACAGCAGGTTGATGCCCTAGGCAGCATCATCAGCGTCAAGTGCGCGACGCTGGTGGGAGGCATGGATATGGTTCAACAAGCTATTGCGCTGTCTAAGAGGCCGCATATCGTGGTCGCTACGCCTGGTATGACCAACTTGAGACGAACAACACACGCATGCTAACATTACCTAGGCCGACTACTTGATCACCTCGAGAACACAAAAGGCTTCTCACTCAAGTACCTCAAATACATGGTCCTCGATGAAGCCGATCGCTTGCTCGACCTCGATTTCGGGCCCGTCCTGGACAAGATCCTGAAGGTGCTACCGAGAGAAGGACGACACACCTACCTCTTCTCCGCCACCATGTCCTCCAAAGTCGAGAGCTTGCAGCGAGCAGCCCTGCAGAACCCAGTCCGAGTCTCCATCTCGAGCTCATCACATCAAGTCGTCTCAACACTGCTGCAAAGATACTTCTTCCTACCCCACAAGCACAAGGACTTGTATCTGATCCACCTCCTAAACGACAACATCGGCCACCCAACCATCATATTCACTCGCACAGTCAACGAGACCCAGCGCATAGCAGTTCTTCTCCGCACTCTCGGCTTCGGCGCCATCCCCCTACACGGCCAACTCTCCCAATCTGCCCGTCTAGGCGCCCTCGCAAAGTTCAGGTCCAGGAGCAGAGACATCCTCGTAGCTACCGACGTAGCAGCCCGCGGTCTCGACATCCCTTCAGTCGACCTAGTCGTCAACCTTGACCTGCCCTCCGATTCACAGACCTACGTGCACCGCGTCGGTCGAACAGCGCGCGCAGGCAAGTCCGGCAAAGCAGTGTCATTTGTCACGCAGTACGATGTCGAGATCTGGTTGAGGATCGAGAACGCGCTGGGCAAGAAGATAGAGGAGGAGGTGCTGGAAAAGGACGAGGTCATGGTGTATATGGAGAGGGTTAGCGAGGCGCAGAGAGTCGCTATCAGGGAGATGAAGGATATCCACGAGCAGCGCGGGAGGGGTAGAGGTGGTGGTGGCAGGGGAAGGGGAGGTGGATTCGCGAGGAGAGGGCGGGATCACATGGATCGGGAGGAGGGTTGAGCTTCCTGTCTTGAGGTGCGTGTTGTTCAAGTTTCAAGTGAGCTGAAAGCGGGAGTTTTGGCGTGGCACCATGTACCACCTTGAAAGCGCTCTCAAAACACCATTTGAGGAGTCTCATATACCGCTACACGAGTATGGCCTGTCCTACTCTAGCCAAGAGCTGAAGCGCTTACCAGCATTGGCACCGATGGATCTTTCCCAGTAGTTAGGGGTGTTAAATGCCATCCTTTACCATTACAGCTTCAACCCGTTCTATTACTTGCCCCAACCTGACATGCCTTCCTGCTACCGAAAAGCCGGCCGTATCTCCCGAAAAACCACTCCATGCAACCACACCGCCCTCCTCGACGGAAAACACACATCCTGCTGCGAGCCCGGCAATCTCTGCCTAACAAACGGCCTCTGCCGCGACGCAAACGTCAACGACGCAACAAACTACGCCTGGCGCTTCGGCTGCACAGACGAAACGTTCGCAGACCCATCCTGCGCAAACTCCTGCAACAACATCACCGGTAAGCATGTCGGTAATAGTGACCGCACTGACGTCGTCTAATTAACCTGAAGGCTACGACAATCAATTAACATGGCAGTGTCCCGGGCAGGAAGACACGTGGTGCTGCAACACAGGCGCGGCCGCGCGCGTTGAAGAGCGCGTGAATCGGACGAATACGACGTGCTGTGGGATTGGGGATTTGGTGTTTAATACGCCGGAGCCGGTTGTGTATACTACTGCGCGGCTGGTTATGGGGCTGTCGTTCTCGATTGGAGATCTTTCGCGTGTGTCGGATGACTTGGGTGGTTCGGACGCGACTGCGAGGCCGACGATGGGTTCTGACGTATCGGCGGGGGAGAGTGCAGGGGCAAGACTGTCTAGCTCCCTTGCAATCGGTCTTGGAGCTAGCTTGGGCGGTCTCGTCGCGGTTGTGCTTGCGGTTGGGGTCGTGTGTTACCACCGCCGGCGGAGAAAGAGACGGGTTTCCGAGAATCTGAGAGAACATGGCAGAGAAAAGGTAACGAGTAATGAGGAGGTTTTTGAATTGACTACTGTGAAGGAACCGACTGAGATGATGGTGCGCGAACCGCCCGCCGAGATGATGGGCACACGTGCAGATCCTGTTGAGCTACAGGGTAGGGTTATCTCGCACTGAGGTACTCCCCGGTTCCTTGAGAAAAAATCAAAGGTTGGATTCGGGACTGTTGTAGACGTCTTGTGGAGTCGAGGAAAATTAACTGGTGTGCAACTTGCCGTGCGAAGTCCCTGTACTCAGCGAGAAAGAAGACAGTGGAGCTCCTCCATGGCATCGCATCAAACTGTCGACAACACACCGTGTCATCTCATGATGACAGACCTCTCACTTGACCTCACTCAGATCCGCGGATTAAGCATCTGCGCCAACCCCACCACCTCCCTCCCCCTCTACTGATCCCCCTTCATCATCCCACCCCATCCTCCCAACCGCCTCCTCAGCTTCTCCCAACATCCTCAACCTCTGCTCACACACACGCTGACTTAACTCCATCTCCTCCCTCACCACCGGGATCGTGGGGCTGAAACCTTCCAGTGCGTCGAGCAGCGCGAGCGTCGTGTTGATAGTGTCGAGATGCGCGTGAGTTGCGATTCGCGCTTCGTCTATGGTGGCGTGGATGAGTTCGCGGGTGTTGAAGGTGGTGAGCTCGTGGTTGACTAGCGACAGCTCATGAGGTTCTGCTGGGGGCGAGGGCGCTTGAGAAATACTTTCGTGGTCGAATGAAGTAGGCGTGTCTGTGATGGATGGGCTGGGGAGCTGGGTTGCTTCAGCGATGGATATGCTGTCGTCTTGGGTCTCTTCGGCGATGTCTTCGAGAACTGGGTGCTGAGTTGCATGTGGCGGATGTGAGGTGGGCGAGGAAGCTTCGACCGCGTTGTTGGCAGATGGTGTGGGTTCCGCCTGATGTGGCTCAGAGGTCTTTGGAGGTGACGCGGCAGATTTGGACTTCAGATGCGGGCCGTGGCGGAAGATGTGACGGAGAAGATTCCTGGGTGCCATCGTACTGCGCATGGTGGAGATGGTTGAACGGGAGGGTACTTGCGCAGTAAGTGTGAGTGGGAATCGAAAGGTTTCTGGCTCTTTGATGTAGGAAGAGGGTTAGCGTGTTTGTTGCTTTCACTTTCACTGCGTTAACGTGTTAGTTTGCTGCAACAGCGCGAGACAACGAATGTTTGCACATCACCTCACTAGTTCCAAAAACACTCCAAGACCTATTCCTCCAAACCGATTCGAGACATCGGCAATTGTTAAAGACGAAGACTAAAACATAAGGATGAAAGTCAGCGAAACCGACCTGCACCCCCAAACCGTTCAGTAGTCTCCTACCGCCCTAGCACTGATCCAGCTCCTTCACCAGATCCAGAAGGTCAACGACAACTCTTTCCGCATTATTTCCTGTAAATTCCCACACAGTATTTCTTTCGACCTGCCCACCCTCCTTGTACTCATCGAACGCTTTCCGGATATCGCCCATAAACTCAAGCCACCTCGCCCGCTCTTGTTTCACATGCGCAATCTCATGAATCAGATACATGAGGATGCTGTTACCACCTCTGTACCCTCGAAGTCGGTCCTCCAGCCACTTCTCTGGCGCGATATTGGCGGCGAGTATCTCGTGGTCTACGACCAGTTTGCGGACGTCTTCAGGCGAGAGGGAAGCGTCGGATTTGGGCGAGGAAGGACTGGCTGTATCTGGGGACGGAGGGTTTGACATGTTGCTGTCGTTGGGTGATTGATCCTGTCCGCCTCGAGAAAGTGATGGTGAACACTGGAAAATGGGAGACGCACCGTATCTTTTTATGCCTTCTCTTAGAGCTTGCAAACTTTGAGATTCAAAGCAATCACCACGCGCCTGGTTTTCGGATCACATGCTTCTCCGCCGTCTTGCGCATGCGCAATGAGCAATCCTAGCTATCGCCAATCTCTGGGGGTACTCTGAAGGCAAATCGACCTTCTGGTGGCTATGAAGAATCTGCAGTCAGATTGCCTGTGTGCAGCAATGATGAGCCTAAGGACTTCACAAAGTCATCGTGGACTCTCGTTTTCGACACTTATGGCTCTCAATGGACGTTCTGGAGGAAAAAGGTCGCGGGGACCAGAAACCACGGCACAGGCCTCGTAGCCGCACAGGTACGCGTCCAGCGTGCAACCTCAGAGCCCTGGCGGTGATCAGCCCCCTCAAAGACGCTCAGGATGTTGCATTGCAAGGTCATGTCTTGGTTTTCGTTAAGATTTCCATCAGCCTCGCTAACCCGCAGGGACGCTAGTATAGTAATCCTATACCCTTGACACCCGAGATACCCCACCTGAGAGCAATGTCGTGATCGCGCGCTCTGCCGTATTTGTAAGCCTAAGCATGCGTAAGGTGAAGATAACAAAGGTATGCAGAGGATGCCTTCGTAGACTTCCAACCATCAATTACATTTGCTGCAAGAAAAGAAAGCGCGATGTCTTCATCGAAACAACTCCATCTGACTGCCTTCATGCGCCCTGTTTCCCTCCACACAGGAGCATGGCGTTATCCAGGCGCTTATCCCGATGCCAACTTCAACCTTAAGCACCTCAAATCGTTCATCCAAGCTCTTGAGGCTGCAAAGTTTGACGCGTTCTTTATGGCCGACCACCTTGCTGTGCTCAACATGCCCGTTGAGGCGCTGAAGCGCAGCCACACCGTGACTTCATTCGAGCCCTTCACATTGCTCTCCGCGTTATCGCAAGTCACGGAAAGAATCGGACTTGCTGCGACAGCATCAACGACGTACGATGAGCCGTACCATATTGCACGACGATTCGCGAGTCTGGACCATCTCAGCGAGGGACGCGCAGCATGGAATATCGTTACCACAGGAAATCCTGAGTCATCCAAAAACTTCGGTCTCGATGAGCATGTGCAGCACAGCGAGCGATATAAGCGCGCGAGAGAGTTCTACGATGTAGTAACGGGCTTGTGGGATAGCTTTGCAGACGATGCGTTTATTCGCGACCCTGAGAGCGGAATATACGTCGATCCAGAGAAGATACACACCCTCAACCACAAAGGCGATGATCTCAAAGTCAAAGGGCCACTAAACATTGCGAGGCCAGTACAAGGCTGGCCGGTTATTGTGCAAGCTGGGCAATCAGAGCCTGGTCGTCAGTTGGCTGCCGAGACTGCTGAGCTGGTCTTCTGCTCACCGCGAGACCTTGAAGCTGCCAAAAGTCTGTATGCTGATATCAAAGGTCGCACCAAAGCAGCCGGTCGAAACCCTGAGCACATTAAGATTCTACCCGCTGCCATGGTACTCATCAGTGGTTCGGTCGAGGAGGCACAAGAGAAACGATTGAAACTGGACAGTCTGGTACACTATGACAGCGCGATTTCTTCTCTTTCAATCTCGTTGGGGACAGATGCTTCGAAATTTGACCCTGATGGTCCGCTTCCCCCCGAGGACGAGCTGCCCCCGACAAATGCAAGCCATACGAGTCGTGCTAGCGTCCTCAGACTCGCCGAGAAGGAAGGACTCACAGTTCGTCAGCTTGCCGGCCGTTTTGGAGGATATTCCGGCCTTGCTTTTGTGGGCACCGCAGAGACAGTGGCCGACGAGATGGAACGCTGGATAGAAGAAGAAGCATCAGATGGGTTCACTGTGACATTTCCGTTCCTTCCTGAGGGGTTAGAGGCAGTGACTCAAAAGCTTGTTCCAGAGTTGCAACGAAGGGGCCGTTTCCGCAATGATTATGAGGGCACAACATTGCGAGAGCATCTTGGACTTCCAAGACCAGTGAATCGGTTCTTTGAGCAGGAAGGCAATGTATCCAATGGCACAAGCGCTACAAACGGGAAGAGAGACATCGATGTAGAACATCAATCACCAGAGAGGAAGAAAAGGAAGGATTAAGGGTATGTAATAGTTGAACAAATATATCTATCTATCTCAGATCAGTCAAGAACGAGGACGGCGTCAAGCACCAACATCAGCACCCCCCTCCACCATCACCACCTCCTCCTCCACCACCGCCGTCCCCGCCGCCCCCGCCACCGTCTCCTCCACCGCCCACATCTGACGCAAACACCCCAATCGCATAGCATCCTCCATAACCACCACCACCATAACCACCTCGGGGCTTTTCTGAATATTGGTCCTCGTACCCGCCGGCATACCTGTTCACCCCCTGTGATTTCCGGCCCTTCCTATCTCGATGAACGTCTATCGCAGTCCCAACAACGTAGAGAAGATAGATAAAGAAGGTCAGAAATCCAAACGCCATCATCGCATGTGCAATGCTGTCGTTCACGTTCCTATACAGTCGGTTTCCGTTGCCGCTCTTCAAACTTCTCTGGTAGCAGAACCGATCGTCAATCTCCCATAGATCAACCTGGCATTGAATCCAGAACGAGAGCGTGGCTAACCAACCAACGGTCATGAAAATCGAGAACAGGAGCGCGTAAAGTAATGGCGTTGCGAATTTGCGATAGATGATATAGTTCAGTACGGACCAGATGAGGGTCAGGGCGGGTGGGAGGAAGTAGAGGGTTCCATAGCCGGCTTGCGCCCAAGTCACGGGTGGGTACGAGGTCCAGAGCGGAGCGCGATAGAGCTGGGATGTGTGGATTGCGCCGAGGATTAGAGCGGGGACGGAGAAGATGATGATGAAGAATTCGAGGGCTAGTGGTGGTTGGGGGTCTGGCACTCGTTGTTGTGCCATTGTATCGAGGATTGTCGCATCGTGGACTCCGCGCTGGCTGTGGGGGACTTGCGGTTATAAGGATTCGCACCGCCTCAGGTGGTGCACGAGGCTGTTTCCTAAGGCGCGAGGGTTCGCGAATACGAGACGCTAGTGCCGCGCCTTCCCCACCAGCCTTGCCCACGTGCCCACTCCCCAGCTTTGGGATGGTTGGTCATACTGAGTAGAGTTGATTTCTATATTACTTTCTATCGCTCTGAGAGTCCTTCGAAATCCCCCTACTGGCTGTAAATGGCTTTAGGAAGTTGTCAAGCAAGGTGCAGTTTATCGCAGTAGACTCAGGATAAATCTGGTCCAATGTCTTGGTAGCCCCACCATCTACCACAACCCCATGGTACTAAGAGTCATCCAGCTTGGCATGGTTATGAACTGCGACATCTTGTGCTAAACAGACTTTAACATGAAGCCTTCTCCGTGGTATACGGTGAGTGAAAAACCAGTTTAATCTGGACTAGCGATAACGACATGTCGTTATCGGCAATCGATATCCCACTTGGGCTTAGCCAGGAGGTATTCACGTGCGTTTTATCAGGTCGCACTCCGTGATCTTCGCCGTTGTACAGCGTACACCTTGGTCACTTGCATCGAGGAGCGCCATGCCATTGTGACTACCTCACGATGTTCTAAGAATGTTGCCATAAGGAGCCAATCCGCTAACCATCGCTTGGAAGGACGAGACCTTCCAACAATCCGCCTATTCAGTAACTACGCCATTCGCCCAGAATACATTAGCATTTCCGACTTGGTTTCAATTCGAGCGACGCCTTTAAGTATGCCGACCTACAACGAAGAAACGCCCCTTCTCGGTTCGCGCAGGTCTCCGTCGCGCCTTGCACAGGACGACAGAGAAGATCCTCATGATATCCACGAACAATTCTGCCGCCTAGCCGGTATACCTCCTTCTAACCTCCCAACCAATGCCCGTCATCCAGCAGTCGCCAAAAGGTCACTATATGGCCGCGCTGTTCGCAAGCGGAATGCCCAGAACAGGACATATATGTTCACAGCGGCGTTATCCAACACACTTCTTCTCTCGCAGGTCGTACTCGGTGCAGCATTGACGGCACTAGGCGCATCCGAGTCGTCGCACATCCTCATCACGGTGTTTGGAGCCCTGAATACAATCATCGCGGGAGTAGTCGCTTATCTCAAGTCACGTGGGCAGCCGATGCGAGCACATATGTTCAGGGAAGATCTCGATCGAGTGGTGGATGAGATTGAAAACTCCGAGATCATGTGGTTGGGCATCCAAAGCGGCGTACACGGGTACGATGAGATCGCGATAGACGACTCCGTCAGTGTGCGTAGTGAGGTCGCTCGGTTGACGAGGTTGTATGACAAGGTTGTGAGGAATAATACAATGAACGACCGTGAGTATCACAGGGCTTCATGAAGACTCTTGCTAACATCTAATAAGCCGATATGTATATGAATGCAACCACTGACGCTGCGAATGCCGTTCTTCGAACCCGTCCCGGCCAGTCACCAGCTTCCCAGGTCATCGATGCGCCTGCTGTTGCCCCTGCTCCTAGTACTGGTGACTCGGCGGCTCCTGTAGTTGCCGCACCAGTCGCAACGCCCCCTGATCCTGATGCTTCTCCCGCTTCTGCACCTCCAAAGCCAAAAACGCCGCCGCCGCCGCAGGAAGATCCGACGGATTCAAACGCTACCCCTAGTAGTAAAGCACCAAAGCAGGGCGAGGATACCGGAACACCACTGGAGAATGGGGAAGCTGTTTAATATGAATGTCTCTTGTTGAGGTTGTAGGAAAAGATGTGTAATCAAGAGAGGATTCAGCTCTTCTTTCACATCACGGATTGAAGCAATCGAAGGGGCAACCAAGTAACGAACTTCCATATCTAAATGTGTATGCGATTCTGGACTGTGCTGAATTATACTAGACGTCACAGGATATGCCTTTGTTAGCTGACTGTGCTGAACGATGTGTTTTTCCGAATTCCACCTCCATCTTTCTGCCGCAGTAGTCCAAAGACATGACTGTGCACTTAGTCGCTAGCCGTAGCAGGGAAACTGCTGGTTACAGGCTCACCCGCTATGGCGTGTTTCCATGCAACTAATGAAAGAAACTCCTCGCCTTTCCCGAGCTTATGGATCCAGGTCTTCTCCTCCGCCGTCAGGGCCCGGTGACGCCAAGGGCAATGGGTGCCCTTGCGGCAGGAAAAGTTCTCCAGGAAAGTCTCATGGCATAGTCCGAGATCCTTATCAAGGACAGCACCGTACTTGCTAGGATTTACGCGACCATCATTCGCGGCTTTGGGTGGGAAAAGGGAAGCGTAGTAGGAACGACGGTCCGTGGCGCTATTGGGAGCTTCGTGGTATAAGATGTGAAATCGGCCGCGGGACATTGGCTGTTTGACCACTGCGTCTATCATTAGTCAACACATCTATCGTAAGTACAAAAGAGTACTTACTAGAGTGGCTGCGGGCGATGCGCTGTTCTCGCGACATCTTGTAGCTGGGTGGACTCGGAAACCGAATGCCATTTGGCCCTGTGCGACCTTTGCGACTTGGTCCGCTTCTGTCATTGTAGGCTGATGACTCGTTAGCGGCCTTTGATTCACGGGGTAGATGAAGTAGCGAACCTGCGCTGGTCATATGCTCTGCCACAGGCGAGCGGCTGCGACCACGGAGACTTGGCTTAGTTGGGGTGCGGTCATCGCTCACTGACAGGACTTCAATTCGGCGATAATACTCAGAACGATCAGCTGCGTCGCTGAAGAACTTGCTGTATTGCGGTCAGTCACAACAAAGGAGCCGTCAAGATGCAAGGAAGAGAAACATACCGTATTGGACGAAGTCCGACTGTGGGTCGCGTAGCCATTGGAGGGTGGCGTTCATAAGGTAGAGGTTGTGGTCGAGAGCGAACAGTAGGTACAGACTGTGCTGAGTGGTTGCTGCGAAGCCGATCAGTAACTGCAAGAATCTACGCTTGCTGACATCTTACGCTATATTCCTGTGGCTGTCACGCAGTGAGCGCACGGTAGGTAGCACGCCATGGTGGCCGCTGTCGAGCACTTCGTTACGAAGTGGTCGTGACTCACGTCCGCGAGCGACCATGTTGCTGAGTGTTGGCTTGCTGGGCGTGGTGATCAGGAGGAGAAG
The DNA here is from genome assembly GCA_021596325.1 of Parafenestella ontariensis. Classification (NCBI taxonomy): domain Eukaryota; kingdom Fungi; phylum Ascomycota; class Dothideomycetes; order Pleosporales; family Cucurbitariaceae; genus Parafenestella; species Parafenestella ontariensis. Next base: position 312,807 of record JAKGDA010000034.1, read on the forward strand.
CAAAGTTAAGAGTTGTCAGGTGGAAAATTTTCACGTCATTACGGCAGGTGCGCGTCCCGACGGCAACTGCCCTTCACCGTGAGTTCCTATTTCAGAACATGACGTCAAAATCTACTCAGAAAAGCATCGAGGGAACAGAATAACCGGAGATTTCACGTAGCCCAGGAGGGGTTCAACTTGTTCTTGAGCAAAGTGCAATGCCCTTTGTCCTCGTGGTGCTAATCACCATGGTATCTTGGTAAATCTTCGCCATCGCCTCACTGGCGTTCTATAGAGCGGTCCCATCCTGAGCTCTTGGGGATCTCAGGCTTAGACCTACAGCGCTGGAAGCTATTCAAAGCTCCTGCACCACCTAGATCTTTGACCCATCTCTTCTCCTCCTCGTTAAGATCTTGGTGTCGCTAGGGACATCCGTGCCCGTATGGACATGAATACAATGTCCAAAAGGTTGTATAGCATAGTCCTAGATCCTTGCATCTCTGCGACCTGTATTTCCCCGGGTTGAGCTTTCCGTCCCCATCTTGGAATTCGTCGAATTGAGCCAAGACGAACTTGGACTCCTCGGTGAGATCTTGAGCCGTCGACGGAGCTCCTCGAAGAATGCGCTCTCTGCGCGTTTTGGAGATCTTGGGGAGCACCATCCGCACATTGTGCGAAGACTGGCTGGGGACTCGAGCTTTTGTCCTTTCGATCAAGTGGCGAGAGATTTGGAATCTTTGTCTTGTTTGGATTAGTCACTATAAACTTCTACGTGCAGTGAAGACTTACCGGGCTCGCGTGTGCCCCAGCTCATCAGACTCGATAGGCTTCCCCAAACTGCTCCTAGGCTTGGTTAATACTCAGTGAACATGTCTATGGCGTGATGATACATACCTCAGGGACCGTGCTGAATCTTGGAGTAGAGCAGCGACAGCCGACAGCAGGCTGTCCTGGTGTACGCTATCCGAGGGCGCTTCGCTGCAAGTACGCGACGAGTCACCATCGGGTTGTATCTTAGGTCTTCTGGAACTAGTCAGCGATGAAGCATGAAGAGACTGGTGCAGCTTACTCGATCTTAGGTGACGACGCGCCGACTCGTGCGTCAGCGCCATGCGAATCCTGCGTGATCGTGTGGTCGTAATCTTGGTGAAAATTTAGCACGCAGAAGCAATGGTTGTGCGGCATCTTGACTGCAGCTCGTTGTAGGTGTACGATATTGGGAGAGTGGTGTTGGTGAGAAAGTGAGTAACCTGCAAGGTGAACTTAGCTTAAATAGCAACGGCAGGCGCGATCGCTCGGTCTTGGGAAGTAACCTTCACCTCCAATCCTTGTTCTTTAAATTAGAGCTCACTGAATAGGGTGCGGACAGGCAATGGAAGTAAGCTTCTCTCTTCAGGCTCGCAACAGTGGTATCGAGGACACAGTCACGAAATTATGTGTATGACCACCAAAGCAGGTGCATGTCAGCTTTCGAATACTACAACAAAATTGCATAGTCTATCGTATGGTTTTCCATCTGCCTGAGCTTTAGCTTGGCTAGTGTGAAGGTGAAGCTCACAGTTACCTTCTGTCTACCTCTTCCACCTAGGACGTGTGCAGGCTGATGGTTACGGGAACACCCCAGCAAAGAATATTGGTATGATTTTAGAGACGGGATTGGAACATATAGCGACAACGACCATATTTTCATTCACAATGTATATATTTTGCCCATTATTTTGTTGCTATCGTGGTCTCCGAGCAAGTGGTAAAAGTACAGGCATTATGTGACAACTCCAGCAATTCGTTCCTCCGCGTTAATGTTGGAGCTTAGCTATCTAGCAAGTCAAGTCAAAATACGGGGTGTTGCTCCCGAGTGGTGTAACGGCGAACGAAAGATCCGTCTGCGCTGTGTTGGCATCTTTCAAAGTGTACCAGAAAGTATTGCGAGTGCCGAATAGTGAGCAGCCAACCTCACGCCAATAGCGTTTCGCGTTATCAAGTGAGGCAACAGCATTGCCGGAGGTGGGCCCAACTAGATGAGTGACTTAGCATACGTCGCTTCTCGCACTAGCAGTGCCTTGAACGTACCATGAGGCCACCCGGTCTCCGTAACCCATACCTCCTTCCCGCCTGACACACCCTCTGTCTGCCCAACAGCAGACCAGAAATTTTCAGCAGCTTGATCGATCGCGTTGGGTTTTGTAGTCTCAAAGTACGGGAATGAGTTGTGTCCAAGCCAGTTCACGGTGTTTATAACACCACGATTCTCAGGCAGGACCCATGCCGTCCACGTATCCACATGGCCGATGGCCTTGCTTTCTAGCAGTGTACCCTTGATCCAGTCCCGCATCCAGCCGATATATCCCTCAATTTCACCCCCGGTAGCGCCCACGCCGGCATTGTTTGCGACACCTTGCGGACTGCTGCGGTAAAGATCCTCAGAGCCAACACTAATACCGACGATGCGGTCAGTGAATGCGGTACCCAGCTCATTGGCACCGCGGATTAACGCATTGAGCTCGTTCTGATACACATCGCGCCCAGCACTAGCCCAGAGCCCCACGAGAATCGAGGTATCGGTATCAATAGCCGCTCGGAAGGCCTCGATAGGATCAGCAGCAGTGCCGCATTGAATCGAGGTGTAAAGGCGCGCAGACGTGAAACCAGATGCTCCGGGAAGACTCTTGGCCTCGTTGAAGAATCGCACGAAGTCGTTGTACCCGCGGCAGGATCCGTCGGCGTTCGTTGACCCATAGTTGAAGCCCTTGCGCTGCGCGATGACTGTAGAAGCCAGGGCCAGAAGGGACAATACCTTCGTCCACATGATTGCTACAAGTTAAGAATGTGAGCACAACAGTATGTAGAGAAGTAGAGGGAACTCTTGTTGGGGCAGAGAGATTCCGGGAGCTCTTTAATGAAGAAAGAAATGTTGCCCCTGCGCATAATTGTTTGCTGCATGCCAAGCGTAGTGACGTGGATGAGGCTCGTGTTGGTTGCCGAGTACTCTTGGAAGCGTCGATCTGCCGGGAAGCCATGCATTTCGGAGACCATACGGAATTTACGTTGCCAGCTATGGCCAGGCTGTAGTCCCGTCGGTGGTTGGCGCGATAAATATAGAGCGGAATGTTTGTGCAAATCCCAACATAGACGGGGAGAAGGGGCTCTAGTGGACTAGGACTTTCTGACTCTCAGCTCATAGTATATAGCATACACCCGAAGCTATCATTATAGGCAGGGTTGAATTAACAACCGCAGTCGATGAAGTGCAAAAGTTGCGATAGGACCTCGGTGATGTTGTCCAACCCTGATGACGCGACATCGCGCTAGAATGTCACTAGCGTGGAGGATCGCGTTGTGAGCTCTGCCCATCAACAAAAACTCTCCGCGAGAACGATATCGCCTCACGATACACTAGGCCACCCGCGTGAAAGAGGTCGGCACGATTAACCCACATGATCCGCAATCGTCGTGCAAGCCATACGTGGCCGAAAGAGTCTGGGCGGAATTAGCAAGACATCGTCGTACGACTACTTCCTACTTTGGTTCAGTGAAGGCCGTGTACCTAGTATCAGCGCCTTAATATGCACTGCCCTTGAGTCGTACACAATATGCAGTCCAATCGGCCTATCCACATTAGAATGCTCTCTGAAAATGCGACCTCGACGCTTCAACATTTCCGGTCAACATTCCTTTGGCGCGTGCTCTTGCTTGCGTGCATTCGGGACGCGCTAGACCTGCCCTGGCGTCTTAGTCTCGACTATGGACTGTAAGACCTGCTCCTCTATATATGACGGGGCCAACAGGATGGTATCGACCTACTCCACTCATGCATCACAATGGCAGCCACCAACCCCACCCAGAAGAAGCTCATCGCAGATCAATGGTAAGGCGGCTTCGGTAGTACGCTCAAGGAGGCGATGTTTGCGACATTGATCTCTGTAGCCGTTGGTATAAGAACTTCAGACTTATCTTTCGATAGTTCCGAGCTACCCCTCTTGCCCAAAGACTGGACCTATCAACAGCGCGTTCTGTCACCACCACCTGTTCATTTCGCTGATACAGCTTACTCACTACCCACTTGCGAGCCTTAGAGCTCTGCGAGATTATCTTTGGATTTCAATGCTACGAGGCGAAATCGACACCGATCAATGTACAGCTGTGAGTGGGTGCCGACCAGAATGCGCCTGCAGATTTGAAGCATTGAATGTTCACGCTGCGCCAACCCCGCTCTGCTCGCGTATGCATCTTTCGTCCTCATGGAGAGGGTCAAAAATCGCTGGTTGGCGGACATTATACAGCCTCGCCAGACTTACAAGTTCACCGGTCAACTTCTGCGTCAAGCTACTTTTCCGTCCGATTCCTTGATGTTCGATGAATGTGTTGCCATCTCTCCCCGGACTCTCTACGTTTTAAAATCTTACTTTTGTTATTACGCAGAGAGTTCAATATTCGAACTACTTTTCCAGCTTCCCACACAGTACCAAACACGAATCCAGAGTTCAGATGGCAGAAATTTTTGGTGCCGTTGCAGCAGGCATTGCTCTCGGCCATGAGTTGGTTCGAATCGGCAGATCCATCCAGAAAGTCACCAAAAGAATTCAACACGCCCGACGAGATGTTTCTGATCTATCAAAGGAAGCGATCATCTTTGCGGGTTTATACCAAAAGTTCTTGCACACTTGTGCTGATGACTTAAAGGACCGCACCAAGATTGATTCATCCACTATGCAGCTGATCTTCTGGACCCGAAGAACTATACATGGGCTTAGTAAACTGTTAAAAAAAGTTGCACCCCTCGAATCAAATTCTAACGGCCAGTACTCAGTGTCTGAGGTATTTGCCGCACAGTGGAAGTGGTTGTTTAGCGGAGGCTTCGTGGAGGGCCTGCGGGCATCATTGAGCGTGGCGAGAGAAAGCATCAATGCGATCAGCAATCTCAGTTGCATCGAAAAACTTGATATCGAGCTGAACATGTTGAGAGCTGCTCTGAAAAGCGACCGGGAGCGCCAAGTACTCGAAGAGAGGTTAGGCATGAAGTTGAAGAAAAAAATCAGAATGTTGGAGCAAGAAATGTGAGTTCATCTGAAGAAATAATTCCTCTACTGATCCGTAGTAGAGAAGTCATTCAAGAGGTACACCGCACATACACGAAAATACTGGATGATGCGAAGAACAATCTCTCGGTGCATCAGGCGAAAAGCCCAGCAGTGGACATTCTTCCCACACCGGACGAGCTGTTTGCATTCACGAAATCTTTTGAGAGATACGCTGAAAAGGTCATGCCACCAGAACAGTCAAGCAGTCGAATCCGTAGCCCAGTGCCGAGTTCTACATCTAGGCACAAATACAGAAACGTGCGTTCCGAAAGAAAGCCTTCCGTAGCGGCGTCGAGAAGTATACCAAACGAACCGCTATCGCAAAGGTCAAACATTCACAGCGAGACATCGGTCTCAACGGACCAGCCCGCTTCCTGGTCGAGCAATCAGTCGAGTCGGTTAGACCCGCGCCGCGTCATAGTATCAAGCTCGATTTCAGATATCTCTCCGGCATCTAGCAAGATCGCCAAACTTAGCTCAAGTTGTAGGAATGAGTGTCTGCAAACAGAACAAAACAATAATGGGCATACAAAGGTCGACAAAACCGGAGAGCACAGTGGCTATCGAGCTAGGGAGTACATCAACGACCCCGACGGCACCATTTTGAGTCCACCCAAGGTGAAACCGCGTTCTTCGTTAGCCGCACCAGAACCATCCATTCGAAATTATCTTTTACGAAGGACGGAAATAATTGGAGTTCATACCATATCGTTAAACGCTACACGAGTCTGCCTCAATGAGAATTTCATCTCGTTCGAAGACTATGCGACTGCGGAAGCTTTTTTCGACGCACTTAGAACAAACGCCGACAAACTTGATTCGCTGCATCATGCATTGGTCCAAGGGAGTGACTGGGATGAAGTATCTGGATGGGTTGTGAGCAATCACGCTTGAAATATGATGTCAATCGATTAAAATGGCCTACCTAACTCTGCTTTGAAGAAAACTAGCAGTTGCCATTTCCAATAAAATGCTTATGAAGGTAGTCTGGTCAAAATATACCCTGCCAGCGGGAAGGGTTCAATACTATGCATGACTAGGAATCGTGAAGTCACAGTCAGTCTTGACGTGAGTCTGCATAACGTGCTTTCAATTAAAGAGATGGAGAAGAACAAGGGATTGCAGTTGCTGCGCAAGAAGTGCAATGACATTCAACTTCGCGTTTATGAGAGTACTCACAAGCTGCTCGAGTTTCTGGCATATCTACCGCTAGCTATCCGACAGGCATCAGCGTACATGTCGAGAACCAGGATGGCCACCACGGCATACTTGAAACTCTGCACCTCATCAGAAAAAACTCAAATCGATCTCCTAGGCGAGGACTTTGAAGACTAAAGTCGCTAAAAGTACGACAGAAAGGCAAATCCGATTGCGACGACGTGGCTGATATCCCTCAAACATATGAGTGACAAGTACCTGCTGGCATCCCGGTATCTGAGGTTCCTATGTTTCCCTCGCGCAAAAGGATATCCCTACTTCTTTCTGAGCACAAGGACGAATTGGGGAAACTCAAAGCCATTGGAGCACTTGAAAACTATGCTTTGGTCATTCTTGGAAACGACTCAGATGCACCATACATCGCTTCGTGAGATTAGCAGCACGCAATTGGACCTAAGATGAGAGATCTGAGCAAACCAAAACAATTGTACAGCATGTTTCAAGCGTATAGGGAAGGAGCACCCAAGCATTGCGAAGAGCATCAGCGGATTGGCTGATGTTCTCCTAGCACAACAGCGCTGTCAGGAGGTAGAGCAACAACGTTGGGTCTTCAACTCCAGGACCCGCATCCTGGGTATCCAGCATCCTCTTACGGTCACGAGCCTGCACAAGTTTGCACTCGCATACTGCCTTCGACGAAGGAAAGAAAGTAGAGAGGCTCCCCAGGCGCGTGCACAGGATCAGGTGAGGTAGTTCTCGCTCAAGCTCACCTAATATGGGTCTTCTGTGCATCACTGTTTTAAGACTGGGATAGGGTTGATAGTTATGAGACACGTATGTAGTACGCGGGGGTGGGTATGAAATTTGTACATGCACAAAGCTGCATAGTAGGAGGGATACGATGAATAGTCAGGCGTTATCGTGTTGTATCTATAGCGTAAAATAGGTCCTCAACTTACTCAATGATAAGCTTGATAGTTAGGAACTATTTACTGGTGCTCGATCAAACATGTGTCTGCGTCACAAGGGCATTCAAACACGAAAAAACAAACTCGAAAATGCATTTCTGTTTCATCCAGCCATTTTAACATCTTTATATCGATTGGCTGCCACCCAAGCTCCTGCCGGTCCGACCATTCTCAGGCTTCAAGTCGGCAATACTGGCGGCCCCGATGTTCCACATTGTGTACGCTATTTCTTCCCGGAGGACTAGACAGATGTTAATCACCTCTTGTGTTGCCACATAACAGTACGCACCATCCACGGGAGACGCACTTACATTCAATTGCTCGTCTGACACCATCTTCACCGTGCGTATCATTGGCGTATAGGAAAGTGCGACCAAATCCCACAGCTTTGGCCCCTAATGCCAGTATTTTCACGACATCAGCGCCGTATCGAACACCTCCGTCGATCAGAACATCGATCTTGTCGATAAGATCGGGACGATAGGTTCGGAGCTCGTAGAGGATGTCGATGGGTGCTGGTGCATAGTCTAGTTGTAGACCTCCATGGTTCGACTTCAACTTGTCAGTTCCAATCTTGGCAATCGAGCACTCGTTCGCCGAATGTTGCTTACAATAATCACTGTATCAGCTCAATTCTTAACACTCAATTCAATGTCTTCGATGGTCTGCACTCCTTTGACGATGACTGGAAGACTCGTTTCGGCCTATACATGATCAGCATGAAACCTGGATGAAATTTGGTAAACAAACAGGAACATGAAAGCACCCACCTTGAGCCATGAAATATCATTCCATGATAGATTCCGGTCTTGGGGGCCGCCCATAGCCATGAAAGCTCCAAGGGGAAATTTGAGAAGCTCGCCACCATGTCGGGTTTCCAGAGTCCTCTTGGACCACTAGCCCACATCAACTGTAAAGATGATGGCCTTTGCACCGGAACGCTCGACCTTTTGAGGAATTTCGGTGGTCAATTCGCGCTTCTCATCGATGTACGTCTAGCCATATTGTCATGGGGAGTTAGGCAATTGGAATTTGGCAGATACAGACCTGATACTCCACATTGGTTCTCCTTCGCTTCGAAAATTCTTCGAGTGTGCAGCTGGCATTCGCGGAGACCTGACTCACTGATTCAGCTTCATTGACATCCAGGTCTATAAGGATACCCACAGATTGGACAATTCCAAGATCTCCAGCAGCTTTGGTCAAGTTGATCTCGCCCAGAGGATGCCCAAGTTTGCACATGGCAGCAGGTGCGATGTAAATTGGCAATTCACTTGGAAAGCCGAGGAACGACGCTTTGAGAGAGCTATTGGACATGTCTCGAAGCATACGGGGTCGGAAAAAGTATCGACGCACAGTCGCGACGCTTCCTTCGTAAGCTGCATAGCTATCAGTCTGTGTACTAACCAATTGGGGGCTTTCAATCGTTACATCTTTCTTGGTCAGCTGCGCTTCGATAGTAGTTCCAAGCAACTTCAGAGAGCATCTTCTCACCAGACTTCGAAGTTAGGCAGCACTATCATTTTTTCGACTGGAGGAAGAGCTTCTCGTGCTTTCTCAAGCTGCCTGTCTGCCTCTGGTGACTGCTCGCCGTTCGTAGGTGGTAATGTAACTGGATTGGGAGCATCAAGGCGTGCCTCTGATTGCAATTGATTCGGTGCACCTTTAACAGAAGCGCCATCCTTCGAAGAACTTGCATTTGCTTCCGCCATTTTCGCGTATGGTCAAGTTGGTAACGGTGAATTGAACTGCAAGCAATAGTTGTAGTGTGAACTAAATACGACCACTGCTTTCGGGTCCAATGTTAGATAAACTCTCCACTTAATCTTCCTTAGGCAACAAATGTTGAACGGTTTAAGGTGGTGTCATAGGCGATGGGCGATGAGCAAGCTCAAATAGTCGGTTACATACCGGTGGTTCAATGTTCTGCTAGGTTTTCTCCTGTTGTGGAGATGCAGATAGCGTGCGCAGAGTGTCGGCTTTCTAAGAAGAGGCTTGGCGCTTGTTCATTCGACCCTTCCCGCACGCTTCGATGATGACACCACCGACAGTGCGGAAGGGCATTAGAAGTGTTTCCTATTGGCTGACAAATCTACGCACCGACGTCTGGACGGATAGAGTATCACGGGCGATGTCAATCTTGAGTGCAATAGTTGTGGAAGTGACAGACGAGATCAAACAACCTCTTGCTATACCGCTGGCAGTAAGATGGTGTGATCATGATGAGGAGAGATAGCATACTTTGGAGTTTAAGTCTGGAGTAAGTTCTCTTCCAATGCGCTTTGCTCATCTTCTGCACGGCATTTCGTATCAGAGTACTGATTGTTATCGCATAGGGTCTCCTAATTTGTTGACAGCGAACATCTGAGCGACTTCTGCACCACCGTGGCATTCACCGGTCTGATTAATCCGGTAACCTAGAAACTTCAGCAGGATGGTGCTGCAGCAAATAACCCATTCTGTTATATGCAAGCCGGAGAGGCGCTCGTGTTACCCCGTTATAGATTGTATTAGCGCCGACGGTAGGTATCTAACACCTACACTCGCTTGCATAATCGGCTTCCGAAATATGTGCAGCCAAACGTACTTAACCTACAGGGAACCTTACCTTACGAAGCAGAGGCTTAGCCTAAATAAGACTAAAGCGTATGTTAGCAGCAAGTAACTTAATTACAAACCTAATGCTCCAAAGCTGCCTAGTGAGCACTCGATGCAAAGGGCGCATGCAGTATCGTAAATAATAAAACTACACGAAGTACACACAGGTCTCGTACGGTACGGTACACTAACTCCTTTTGGAAAGTCTATATACCCTGAATGTGCCTTCAATCACGACGCCAAGCGGGCTTTGAGTAGCTGCACTAACGCCTTGTTCTTTCTCCCGACTGCTGAGTGTAGCACTGTCCACCCGTTGTTGGTTGTCGCCTCCAAGTCCGCTCCTTTGTCAATCAGCAGACGCGTCGCAGCATCAAACCTTCTCATAATTGCCCAGTGCAGCGCTGTCCACCCGTTCTTGTTTTTCGCGTTAACGTTTGCTCCGTGGATTACCAGCAACTGTACTATCTCTTCAGGCGCTATCTCAGCTGCTAATATAAGAGTGGTATACCCAGCTTCATCCTCTGCCTCAACATTTGCCCCTCTCTCTAGCAGTAGCTGCACCAACGGTTGTATCATCGTACGAACTGCATAATGCAATGCTGTTTTTCCATGGTTGCCCTTGGCTTCGATATTTGCACCCATGTCGACCAATAACTGTATCACCTGTACCTTTTCTCTCGAACTAATGTCCGGTACGGAGACTGTTGATTGCAGCACTGTATTTCCATCATCGCTCTTTGACTCAATGTCCGCTCCAAGGTCCACCAACAGCCGCACCATTGCCTCTTGTCCTTCGCAAGCTACCATGTGTAGCGCCGTTTTTCCATCGTTGCTCTTTGACTCAATGTCCGCTCCAAGGTCCACCAACAGCCGCACCATTGCCTCTTGTCCTTCGCAAGCTACCATGTGTAGCGCCGTTCTTCCCTCAACGTTCCTGCTCTCTACGCGTTTCAATGATCTCGGCCTCCACCAATCCCAAGCAAGTGTCCTTTGGACTAGCATTCCAAATCCTAGATAGCAAAGCATGTGTAAGAGTGGCAGTACTTCAGGCAGGTGGATGCAGTTCTCCCGCCTATAGGCTGCCCACCAGTGTCTACGTGCAAGGTGGGTCGACGTGAGAAACCGCTCAAGATTGCTGAGTAACACCGTATCTAGTCTTCGGCAGCTTCGTGCGTGCTCAGGCCAGTGACACGTTGCATACGCCAGCAGTGCGGACTCTTGGGGGCAACGGATTTCTTTCCAAGTCAGAGGTCTGCACTTGAAGCTGCTCCTAGCAATGCAGTCGAGGCAAGTCTGCGCTATCCCTGAGTGGGCTTCGTCAGGGGTAACGCGGAACAGCTCTGGCAGTGCATCTGCACCAGAATCCTTTTGCAAGATGTAGTCTCGTACTGACTGGTGAACGAGTCTTACTTCGTCGCGCTGTATCTCCACAAGCGGCTTGCAGTACTCAATTGCGTCGCGGACTGCTTGGTCTGTACATATCAGAGGATGCGGAGCTCCAATGCCTACCGCTGCTGCCAGCTCTAGCAACTTCAGGGGACGCTGTGCCATAGTCACCCAGCGTAAGATTGCACAGCTTGTAGCTTTCTGTTCGACTGGTATCCGCAGCAGCATGCGACTGTATATTGCCGGAAGACCGGCCGGAAGACCGTCAAGAGCCTTTTGGATCTCAGTGCACGTCTGTTTCCGCAACAGCTCGTGCATCGCGAAGCCCACCCACAGGAACGTCCCTTCAGCGCGTGCTAGGAGAGTTTTCTCTACATATCCTCCAAATTCGTCGTTGAAGCCCCTAATCCTCGACAACTCTTGTACTCTGGCAGCTACAAACAGCTCAATGTCGCTAGCCACCCTCTCGTCGTTATCGGGGTCTAGTCGTATCCTTGTGCAGCCTTGCAGGTCGGGTATGTCTCGACTGACAATCACCAGTTTGAACGTGTCCCTCGTCAACGTCAGGGTATCACCACTGAGTAGGCTGACTATCCGTGACAACAGCGCTCCCAGTGTGCTCTCCTCGCACTCATCGAGTCCGTCAAGCACGCAGAACATCGTCCCAAGCTCAGCGTCTGCAACAAGCTTGCTGAAGATGACCCACAGCGTCTCTAGAGACGACAACGTCTGCTGCGTCCTCTCAGGTGTCTCAAAGTACGGCAGCGCGTGCTTGACCAGCTGCGGCCGCTTTACAATGATCTGGTGCACCAGTCCGCGCAGCACAGCTACAGCCGTGTTACGCTTTTCATCCTCAGCGCTGCAGAAGAGAAACGCCAGCTCTGTACCTTCTGTAGGAGTTATATGCCTCTTCAGCTCCTCTGTCAGGAAGACCGACATCATCGTCTTGCCCTTGCCCGGCCCGCCCGAGATCCACAACAGCCGCGTGCTGTTATTATTGCCACGAACATTGTCGTCGCTGTTCAGCCAAGCACGGTAACTCTCATTCTGTGTAATCCACTCGCAGGTGCCCGCGACTCTTCTGCCTTTCGCGCTGATCAGGTTTTCGCGGTCGATAATGGGATCGGTGAGGCAGAGTGCGTTGCGACACGCCTTGGCCGCCGCTCGTTCTGACGCTTCTGAAAGGCGATCGTGTTAGTAGTGAATATTTTGGGAAAGTATTTTCTAGTGCACCTTGGGATTCGTGTGGGACGGCAAAGTAGACATCTCTCGCGGAACCCACAAAGCCTTGCGAGCCGCCCTCATTGGAGACACTGCTGATGTGCTGATGGTGGGGCACCTCGCGTTCAGACATTTAGGCTAAGCTATCCGCAATGTCAACAGGTGCGATCTTGCGCTTTACGTGGTTCCTGCCCTGTGAGTGCCACGAAACGAAATCTTGAGTCGCGCGTGAAAGGGACATTACAGTGCATAGACGGTCATCCCTTCGAGCAGGCTGAGCACAGACGCGCGGAGCCATGCTATGAGCTGCTCAGTTCTGCGCCCCCATTGCACCGCGGTACGCCACGCGCAGCTCTGGGGCGTTCTCCGGGCGCTTAAGATGCATTATCCCCTTGCCGCAGCTGCGCCTTGCTGGTATCACTTATAAAGGCTCTACGTGTCGTATAAGGATTGGTTCATTTTCATATTTTTTTATCAGGAGGAAAAGTTAGAAGAAAGAGTGAGAGAAGAGTCTCGATCTTCGTCGATGTAAGTACGATGGACCCTTTCAGCATTTCAGCCGGTGCTGTTGGCATCACTGGGTTTGCTACAACTAGCATTGGGCACCTGTGCAATCTCATCAACAGCCTCTCCGAAGTTCAAGACGTGGTGGGAGACATCGCTTCGAGCTTGGCCAATATAGAGCGCCCGCTAGCTGCGCTGAAACAGCTCAGCATCTCGGACGAAGCTACATCCATTGCGGTCATTGAGGACCTGAAGAAGACTGGTGTCGCTGAAGCGATTAACAGGTGTGGCGATGCCTGCGATAAGTTCAGCAAGGACCTCACAAGGTGGACGAAGCATTCCAGCACTACTAAGCTCTCTCTGAGAGACCGACTCTCAGTCGGTGTGTGGAACAAGGAGAAGATCCGCACCCTTAGGGCGCAGCTGCTTTCATGCCAGGCTACGGCGGAGTTCGCTGTGACGAGTGCTCAGCTGTGAGCAACCCTCGATTCTACACCAACTATGCGTGTTGACCTCACAGCAGCATTGTTCAGCTACGATTCGAAAAGGCATCCGACACTGGTCGTGAGAACGTGAAGAGGCAGCTGCAGGCTCTCGAGACGAAGATACAAGACCACATAGATCTCACTAAGTGTCAGCAAGACGACGCACGACAACGTAAGCGAGAGTTAGAGGAAGAGCTGGAAGACGACGAAGACGGCGATGCGCAGCGAACGCTAGCTATCAGAGAGATCGATGAGCAGTCGCGCCTTCTCGAGGCCGATCAAGTTTCTTGCGGAGTGATCTTCTCGCAGGTACGGTCTAAACAGAGCAGTCAAGACATTAGCAATGTTATTACTTCAGGCGACTCAAGGGCGCTAGTAGGACTGCCAGAGAGCGTTGTAGGAGAAATCAATCAGCGGATCAGAGATATAAGAACTGAAGGAGGTTCTGTAGCTGTTGTAGGGGTATATAATAGCAACGTTAGCCTAAGGGATTTATAGTACTATAGTAAATTAAGTTCGCGTCCTAATAATAATATAGATTTATATTCTATAATATATACTATTTCCTCTATAGCTAAAAGACTTATAGAACTAGTAAAATCTAGTAGTATATTTTCTTCGCTATACTTCGCATATAATAAGTTAGTAGTACTTTCTAAGAGTAGAGTTATAATACTATTATCTTTATATAAGTATTAGGTTTTAGGATTTTACTAGTAATTCCTAAAGTTTCTAGTTTATATATTAATAGTAAAAGAATACTAAACTCTACTTTTTATAATATCTACTAAACTTATACTACTTCTATTTATAACCTAGGTTATAGGATTCTAAATAGTAATTAAATTAAGTTCTACTTCTAGCGTATACTTTATAAGGAGGCTCTATATATTTAGCTAGAGGTTAAGTCCTACTACTTACGCTTCTATCTATAAAAGTAAGCGCGACTTAAAAATATAAATATTATACCTAAGTAACTTTAATATAAAGGCGTATATAAGGCTAGAGATTAAGTTGCTATATAGTATTAGAAGTAATAATATTAACTTAATATTATATTTAAATTAGTCTATGCGTAGAAAAAACTAGTAAATTTAGGTTAATATTAAATATTATATACTATTAAGTTAATATCTAATATTAATATATCCTACTAATATTAAATATTATATACTATTAAGTTAATATCTAATATTAGTATTTCCTACTAATATTAAATATTATATACTATTAAGTTAATATCTAATATTAGTATTTCCTACCCAATATAAGGCCATAGGTTAGTGTCCGACCTATGCTAAAATAGGCTTAACGTTAAGGTTTTAGCCTATATAGGGCTATATTTAACACCCCTAACCTATAGATTTTAACCCCCCTAATCTATTACACTTCCTGCACTTTTTTTGCTAAATATTATATATAAATAATTATTATATCTATAATTATAGATAATTCCTAGTGTTTTTTATTAAAAAGTAGTATATATAGTACTATATATAGTATTATTATAGTTAAGTTAATATCTAAATTTTAAGGATAGAGTCTAAGTAAGATAGTTAAATAAGCCTACTACTAGAGGCTAGTAGTAATAGCGATAACGCTACGTATACCTATTAATAGCCCTAAAAGTTAGCGCTTAATAACTATAAGTAGGTGTTCTACTTTCTAGTAGAGTTTAGGGTTATTATATATAGATAGTATAGTATAGTAGTAGTTAGTCTTACTACATATCTTAGTAAATACTATACTATACCTACCTATAACTAATAAGAGATTATAGAGTAGTTTAAAGGCTTTAATACTATTAAGCTAAGTATAGTAGAGCTACTAGAGGAACCTACGCAGTTAATTCTAGAGCTAGGGGAACCGCTTAATAGTCTATAGTATAAGATATATAGCAAGATTATAGTTAATAAGGATAATATATATAAATATTATAAAAAAGCGTATTAGTAAGCTTAGAAAGGCGATATAAGGGCATTATATAAAGATATAAAAGTATAGAGCTTTTTCTACATAGAAGGGTTATAGAAATATTTTATTATTAATTTAGTAGGTGCAGAAAATAGAGGAAATTTAGATCTTAACTATATTATTTAATAGTAACTCGCGTAGTAGAAAGAAACTAAGCAACAACTTAAAGTAGAGATAGCAGTTATAGATAATACAGTAAAAATAGACAAAATAGGTTAGTTTAAGTAGATAGGGTAGCTAGAGTATTTTAAAGACTAGAATCTAGTTTATCTATTATATTAGACCTAGCTACCTAATTAAAGTAAGGTAAAGCTATAACTTACT
>JAKGDA010000035.1:0-326222 GCA_021596325.1 Parafenestella ontariensis
AGATAATATATACTAATAGTATACTTTTTTATATACTTATTAAAGTACTTTATCTATATAATACTATACTTATTAGTTATCTAGCTATTCTAAGAGATAGTAATAGCCTAATCCTAAGGTAGGCTATTTTTCTTATACTAAGTAGAGAGGTAGTATTTACTTATAAAGATAATAAATAGTAGGATTACTTAACTAGCTATACTTATACCCTAGATTACTATTATCTACTCTTAATTACCCTACTATACTATCTTTACCTATCCTTAATACTTAAAGCTAGTAATAATAGCCTTAGTTAATATTATACTTATTATAAAGCCTATCTTATTAAAGTTATAAGTATCTTTATTTATAATACTATACTTTACCTTTATATTCTCTACTAGCTAGAACTAGGCTTATATTATATTAGAATCTTTATAAAGAGCTCTTTTATAGTTATATACTTAATTAAACCTAATATAGAGTATAGAGTAACGTCTAATAAAGATACTAGCCTAGTTCTTACTAATAAGAAGTTTATTATACTCTATAAGTAAAGAATTAGCTATAGCTTTTATATTAGTAAGCTAAGGTAAGTATTCTTATATATTAAGATCTAGTATATACTAGATAATTACCTCCTCCTTAGTTAAAAAAAGCTTTATTAATTTAGGCTTATAATTATATTATAAAAGGGTTTTAGTATATTATTTACTAAGGGTATATTAGGGAACTCTATAGATTATAGTAGTATATTAATAGGAAAGGTTTATATTTTATTTAATAGTATAGAGTATAAGCTATATTTAGGCTTCTTTTTAAGCTAGTAATATATTATAGTAGGTAGGTATTATAAGTATACTATAGGTAATAGTATATTTTAGTAAGGTCTTAGTAGAGTAAGCTACTTACTAGGGTAAGCTACTTACCTATAAAGTACGTTACCCTTTATTATATAAATACTTATTCTAGATTAGATTAGTGCTAGTAAACCTATAGTTATAGCTACTAAACTATCTCTTAGGCTAAATCCTTAAATTATTTAAATTATCGTATACTATAAAACGTTAAATTCTTTAGTAGTTATAAGCTTAATATTAATACTATAAATAGTTATATAGAGATTTAATTAATTTGTATAGACTTAAAGTAATTATAATTAAATAGCTACCTAAGCGGCTTTGTCTCCTTTCTAAAAAAAAAAAGTATAAAGATTAAAGATATACTAGTAAATAAAGGTAGTAAGATTTAAAAGATTAGTTTAAAGAATAGCTAGATATAGGCTTAAGGCTAGAAACTACTACTAAAATAATTTATTTAAAATAATAATATAGTAGTTATTAAAGGTAGATATTATATTATAGCTATATTTTTAATAAGTAAAGGTAAAAGTAAAGGTAATAAAAGGTAGAGAAGGATAGAGATAAGATATATAATATTTTTAAATAGAGTAGTAGCTCTAGCTAAGTATTTATAATATCTTAAAGGCTTATAATACTTATTCTTTCTAGCTTAGTAATAAAAGTAACTATAGTTATTAGTATTAAAAATTATTAACTACTAAGCTTAGCTTAAGGTAGTATCTTATAGCCTTAATAAGGTAGAAGTTTTAAAGATAACTTAGCCTTTAAAGGCTTAGTGCGCTAAGCCCTTATACTTATATATAAGCTAACTAAGGCTAGTATTATTTAGTTTACCTACTTTTTTTATAGTTTTTATAGATCTCTTAGATAGAGGTAGTATATACCTATTTTAGTATACTACTATTTTATAATACCCCTATTTTATAGTTCTTCTAAAAAATAAAAATAAAATATTACTATATTAGGGTATTATAGTATACTATAGGTAATAGTATAGTTTTAGTAAAAGCTTATTATTTAAGCTACTTACTAGGGTAAGCTACTTGCCTATAAAGTATATTATAGTATATTATACTATAGTTAAGATATACTATATATAATAGTAAGTTTTTAGTAGAGGCTTAGCGTATAAGCCCTTTACTAGGATAAGCCCTTTGCCTATAAAGTGTATTAGATAAAAGTAAAAATATAATATAAGGAGTATACTAAGGTAATAGTATAAATAGCTAAATACTAGTGCTAGCAAAGGAAAGATAGCTAAATAAAGGGAAGAGAATAACAAGGCTGCTACTAGGTCTTGCATCTCTAGCAGAACCCTCTAGCCCTAAAGACAGCTAATAACTTTAAGTTTTCTGCAGATTTGTAAAGGGTGTTGCTTAATATTACGATATTTTCTCTTCTAGAGTCGCTCTATTTGAACACGCAATTACCGATATACCCCAAGCATTAGGTCTTCACAAGCTTGTAGACCTCCCCCTGACTCATGATAAGCTCGAACCTCGCATCAGACACTAAACAGCTGCGGTTCAGACATATCTGGCGCAGCTCCCATGCTCACCGCCGTCTCATTGTGATATATCGCATGGAACAACTCACGCAGTGGCATATCATTAGCCATGTCGAGCGTCGCATTAGCGGTGTAGGTTCCATTTAGGATGGTGGTGGAATTACCCATGGCTACGTCTCTCTTTTCGAAGCCTGGATAGACTGGCGGAACAACGCATGACTTGCTTCCTTCGAGGTTACCGTTGTAAGCCGCGACGCAAAACTCGTAGTTCCAGGTCCCGGGAAACAAGAAGCTGATACCATACGATACATCCATAGTTGTGCCATCAAGAGCCTGAGCCGACTCACCTCCCTTGCGAATGCTGCGGATGTAAATAGCATACCCTGCCGTTGCTCCCGTCGAGCCGGTCCAGGAGAGTTTGACGGTAGTAGCGTCTACGTTAACGACATTGAGGCCATAGACGTTGGTCGGCGTGCCGCCAGTGACAATGACTTCGCGGCCTGCTTTGAGCAACCCATTGACAACCGAGGTGCCACCCCCAAAGCTGCTCGCCATGTTGACTGCAGTTGAAACCCAGACTCCATAGCGGTGGCCTTCCTTAAGACCGCTGATCAAGTAGCCACAGCATCCAGCGCCAACGGTGTTAATGAAGGAGCCCGGTGTGTCCCTGTCCCAAATAGTGACCGCGTAGCGGTTGACGTCGTACCCCGATACGGGGGTCCAGTTCACCTGAATGCCGGCGCCGGATGGCGCTGTGGTGATGTTCTCCGGTGGAGGTGCCGTTTTTGGATGTGCCGTACAGGTAACTGAGCCTGACCAGCTCGAGTAATAATCATTGTCGCCCTTCGTGCGAACTTGGTACTCCCAAGTTTGGCCCTCGAGAACCCATGAAGAGAAGCTGGCACTGGTACTTGGGTACACAATACCCGAAGACCACCAGTCGGCCATTCCTTGAATACGACTGCGGATCTCGTATCCTCTTGCTTGAGGATCCGCTTTCCAGGCCTTGTATAAACCTTCTGGTATGGAAGAGCACGCCAAGTTGGTCGGCGTGTTGACGACTCTAGCTTCTGCGGTTGCAGGAACGGAGAAATCAGCTCCGGTAAAGCCCCAATCGGATTTCAAAACTTTAGCGAATGCCTCTGCGATGTGATACTCGCCCATGGAGTTTGGGTGCAGTCCATCGTAGCCGTCAGGGCAGCCGCCTGGACGACAATTGTAGTTGGCGTTCACGTCGACGTAGCTCAGGGGAGACTCGTAGCGGAACCAGTTGGGCATTGTTTCCTTGAGAAGTTTGTTGTAACGTGCAGTGTTCTCAATGAGGTCTTGTCTGCCATCAATAGCAGCGCGATCCACGACATTGCCGATAAGAAGCTTGATGTCGGACTTTGCCTCGCGTGCGGCTTGGACCAGCGCTCCAAGATTGCCGATCAATCCTTCTGGACCGCTAACGAACCATCCCAAATCATTAAAGCCGAGCAGAATGAGGAGATAGTCTGGTTGATAGGTAGCAACCCAGTCGTGAATGGTGTACCTGACCTGTGCCGCTTGCCGTCCCCAAAATCCACCGTGGCCTTGCGAGGTGAAAGACCCGGGCACGCCAGAAGCATATAAGCCTTGGACATTTGCTTGTTCTGGTGCAGTCTCACCCGCATACAAAGGTGCCGCAGGATAGGCGGCTTTGTTCGACAAGGGGCCATGTGTGCCAACGTAAGGTCCGACGAACTCGACATCATGGTTAAGGCTCAACCAGTAGTTGAGGCGCCACCGCCATGTCCAGTCACTCTCCATTCCGTGCGTGATCGAGTCTCCTGCAATCAAGAATTTCCTTCCTAAGGCAGGAGTAGGCGATCCGCCGCCGCCGCCGCCAGATGGGGCGGCGTCACAAGTCCATCCCATATCTCCCTCTCGATCACCATTTTCGTATCCATGTTCTTGACCGTTCCCGAGCGTGCAGGCATGAGCACCCCCGTCATTGTCATCACAACTCCAAGACTGGCCGGCATATCCAAAGGATACGAAATCGTTGTCGTTCTGTCCCGAATGAAGGATCAGTTGGTATGGCAAGTGGGAGGATATTGAGATTGATCCGTCTTCCGCGACCTCTTCTCGTTGTACGTGGCCAATTTGTTTTCCTGCAGCGTCATAAATGACAACATCGAAACGGTACCTCGCTCCAGTCCTATATTCATTGCGTTGGTACTGATTGACGTGTGCGGTGCACCAGCCTGGAGTGAATCCAGGCGCAGGGTCGTCGGCAGGAATGAGGGACATCCCAAAGAGTGAGTTTCCTCCGACTTTAGGAAGCCCACAGGTCCATCCAAGTCCTTCGCTAAAGTCCTTTTTGGTGGGCTTACAGATGTTGCCACCCTCGTCTTTGTTTGCGTCCGCCAAATCTTGAAGTGCAAGGGAGCCTTCGAAGCCCTCAATCTCGATTACTGGGTGATGAAGACTGGGGCCTAAGTGTTAGCCACGTCTTACATGTCAGAAAAGGCTACGCACCCATCCTGGTCACTATTGACACCGCCAGCCTGGGTGTAGGTAATTGTGAAATGCCCAAAATCCTCAAAGTAAAGCTCGTTTCTCCCGTTAAGGTAGCAGGCATTCCACGGTCCGAGTACCGTAGATGTTAAGGTGCCACAATTGATCGTTCCAGTACAGTGACCACCGGAGGTGGTGCCTATAGCAAGCAAACACTTGTCTTCAATATCTGCATCCTGAGTTCATATCCAATCAGTTCGACTTCCATTAGACAACCATAGGAACACTGACGTAAGAATTTGATTTCCCCAAGTAATCTATGATCTGAAAAATAAGGCTCCCGAGGTTGAAACCAAGCCCTGAAAGCCCGCGACGCGAAACGGTGGCCTGCTGATGAGGCAATACGGCGGCATTTGCACCGGTGATGATACTGGCAATATTAATGAGTGGAAGAATTGCCCAACTCTTCTTCGACCAAGAGACCATTTTGAGGGTTGGTATTAGTCGTAGTTGAGCAAGGGTGATTAAAAAAAATGGGTAACGACCGAAGGCAAACGAATGGTGTCAAGTAGGACACTGGTTGGCTCCGTAAAGAGCCCTGAAGGCTCTGTAGGAAGCTTTATAGGTGAGTCGACACCCATATCCTGGCAGTCGTGCCATATTCCAAGATTATTGCATGGCGAGTCTCTTCAAAGACGGATGGTGTAGCATCGAGTCATGTATGTACGGAACAGTGCGCTAAGCTCTAGGGACCTTATTCCTCCTTAGGTAAGGGTGCCAAGCTCCGATGTAGTTTTGAGGCTATTGCTAAAAATTAGCTTGCATTCGTAGGAAGCGTAGGTCTTGACTAGAACTGATCGGTACGCAGGATTCCAGGTATCTTTGTGTGCAATTGGTCAGTTTGCTTTGCGTACTTGTTTGCGCATTTCGTCTTTAAATGAGCCTGTACTCTCCCGTGTGGCCCCCACGGGGCAAGAAGAGCGCTTTAACCTGTTCAAGTAGCTCATATGAGCTGCTCTCGAATATTTTCAATTCTCTTGTATGCGAGAGAAAGGCGGACTCCATTGTTGCTGCGCTTGCACTTCCTGTGTTCTTATGCCCTTTTTCGCGGCAGTGTATTTGATCTACGAGCATGCTTATGAGATTGGTCGTATCCACCAATGCGTTTGTGTGTCTGAAAGGACGCGACGTTCTTCGTCGCATAGCGGAAGGGACGTGCTTTGCACAGCCATAACCGCGTAGAGAGCGTTCTAGTACATGCGTGTTCTTGATCCTTGCTGGCACGGTTATGGCAGCAGGGTTGCGATCGTACCAGGGCAGCCCTTTGTTGTACAACATATACAAGGTGCCTGGAGGGTTACGTGAGGTCCTTTCTGTGTCTAAAACCGAGTGAATAGAATTATCGGATTATACTCGTCGTGATGTTGGAAAACGCCTGTAAACGGCCTTGACTATACCACAGTTCTTCTTTCGGAATGTTCTTGGCGCGGCGCACTATGGCAATCTTATTCGGCCATATCCTCGGCGGTTCTCTGAGAGTCTCTGCGGGTATAGCACCCGCCACCAACACCTTAGCCTTGCTTAAGTTAAGGAACAATCATTTCGTCTAGTGTTGGAATTGATATATTCGTCTTGGCGGCGCCAAGCGGCGCTAAGACGATGTCTGCGGTCTCATGATCGCAATGCGAGAAACTTCGTCGGTCCCCTAGGCCATCGATTCCTTTCGGTCGAAATTCCACGAATAAGGTTTGCAACATAGGTAGCGTCGTTGACGAAGCTTTCGGATATGACTATTGCGAAACGATCTATCACGCTTTTCGCTTACATATTGCGAGGATCTCTTACTCAAGACCCATGAAACTTCAGATCCTTCAAGGGTGCTCTTGGGCGGCGAGTGTCCTGTAGATGAGGGCATATTCGAGCTAAAGCTTTTATATACAAGCGCGAGCTTGCTATAGAAGTATATTATAAAGTATAAATTTTGCTTAAGTAATGTATATAGTATCTAAAATTCCCTTACAAAACTTTTCTAGTTATATACCTGCCCGTAGTGTAGTTTTATGCTCTAGTCAGCGCCTGTGCGCTAACTACGGTAGTTGAAGTATTATACCAACACGCACCCTCATGATTTCTTCCAAAATTACTCGAGGAGGACAAGTAGCCTTCACTAGCTTGGACAGGAGGTAATTAGTCCTTTAGCTCATGAGCGCAGCGTGCTTGGCCTCGGCGGCGGAAGAAGGTGCAACACCAGCAGTCGCATTCGTCGTCGGCTGAGCTGGACCATTGGATGAAGCTAACGACGCGTCTTTTGTAACTGAACTCTGGCGTTCCTTGTACGGCGGTGGTGTTTCTACAGATTGTGGTGCAGCCGGTCTGGTAACCCTGCCCTCCATCAACTCCCTCAGCCCCACCTCGGCCCCCGGATTTTCCCTCCGTAGCTTCCGCAGCTGCCTAGGATACAAGCACATGATGCCTACCCCTAACCCGACCACCAGCGCTGCACCTGGTATACATATGCCTATCGCGATTTTGGACCCAGTGGCAAGTTCGCGCCGTTGGAGAGGTGCGGAGCGAGTGTCCAGTTCGCGACTCGGGAGTTCGATCGAAAGGCCGCTGGCTACTTGGAGTAGCGCGAAGAAGAAGAGCTCATAGATCATGATGCGTAGTTTGTGTGTAGTCCGCAGCGCCGTCGCGTCGAGGTCTGTGTTTTTGCGATCCGGAGGTAGAGACGTCGAGTGCGGAAAGAGACCGCTTATAACGAGCGAATGTTGCACCAACTACTTATTTAAGGGCACACTCTCAAAATTCATCTCTCAAATCAGGGCTAGCGCTGACATGTTATCATCCGTCGTAATGACGATCGGTTAATGTTTGCGCGACGTCTTGCACCAGAAAGGAAGGACGGAAGACGCTGAATAGGAAGGTGGAAGAAATATTTATTACTAAGCTAGATCCTAGGGCTCAGATTGGCCAGTTGGTCGTATCGCCACCAACTCTTCTCATGGATCGTACTATAGGCCCGCCATCCTGCGGTTCGCGTATGCTAAGCACAGAATCTCTTCTGAAGTCTTGATTACTAGCGCCGAGTAATATCCTCGTGTTCATCACTTCGACCCCAGCTGTACGCTCGTCGCATCAACACTGCGACAGATTGCTGACGCCGAGGCCTTGAGTCGATACGTGTGTGCGTAGTGGAGGAAGCTGCGGTAGGAGGCTGAAGTGGCTGCTCGTCGCTGGTATGGATATCTCTCTGCATTTGCTCTGCAAGGAGGTGGTCAGATGCTTCCTGTCGTTCCCGGTCGCGTGATTGTTCTGCCCGAGGATCTTCTTGGTGAGCACGGTTAGCCCGGTCTTCCTCCAAAGCAGCGGTAGCCCGAACCGCCGCATTGCTCAACGAATGCTCCACCTTGCGTTGGGCTGCCTCGACCATGCCACGGGCATAACTCAGTGAGTTCGGGGAGACTTGGCACTCTCGTCTGAGCTGAACGAGATAGTCACGAGCCTGCGCAATCTCACAGGCACCTCCAGTAAGTGGGTCAACAACTCCGTTGCAACTTGTCAGTGCCATGCCAATATCATCCAGGTACAACTCAAGAGTCGCCATGCCATCATTAAATGCGCTAGCACCATTAACAGTGTGCGTGGGCGGGCGGGAGGTAGGTCGAGTAAGTCGTTGTGTACTCTGACTTACTGCTGGATCCCTTGACTGAACTGATTGGTATGCTGCGGGTGGCTCATGTAGACTAGACGTACGCATGTCAGCCTCAGGTGCCGTATAGAAAGACGTCTGGGTCGATGGTGCATAACTGGATGTCTGGATAGTGGAAATGGAACTCGGTAAACGCTCAGCCTCGATACCCTCTGCCCAGTTGGCAATATCGGAGTAGTTGTTGCTCGCGAAATATTGCCCATGGGGCGTTATAGTGCGTAGGGAATTGTCCGATGGTGCAGTAGCATAGTTACTGGAGTAGTTGCTGAGTGGCCCGGCTCCTAAACTAGATGATCGTATAGAAGACCCCAGCGTCGACGCTGTACGAAGCAGGGTTTCGTTTGTGCCGTTTCGGGATCGCGATTGGCCAGGTTCAATTTTGCTGACCAAATCTTCAACCACAGGATTCAGGTTCCGAGGCACAGGTCGAGATTGAGTCCTCCGATGGCTTCGACTATTAGCTCGGCTGTGAGATGAAGTCGTCTGAGGTGTCGGCGGTTGCATTGCTTGCGACGAGACGGTGGCGAGATTGCTGAATTGATCAACTAATGAGTTGACGTCGGAATTCAGATCGCGAGAAGTGCCAAGTTCTGCATCAGGGGTACGGCTCTCTTCTTCGCGGATCAACTTGAGATTCTGTTGGCTCATTTTGAGAGCCTCGATGAAACCGGGATTGGCTCTTGTCGACATCGCCAGAGTTTCGTTTATATGGTCGATCACATCTGTACGTTCATCCCCGCTCAGGTGCTCACGAAGCCAATCTGTAGGAACAGGATGAACAGCCATCAGCTGACGGCCACTGCTCTCTAGACGAATGGCATCAGCATAATTTGCGCCCATTACAGCCTCTTTGGTTGCATAGTGGCCATAGCGAGTGTATAACACACGATCACGTATGTTCATTGCGCGAGTGCTCGTCGAAATCCTGCTCACCTAGGATGAAATAGTCAGTGCTCATAGGTGTTTATTCGAAGAGGAGGAAACTTACTATGGTCAGCCGAGTAGGGTTAAATGTAGTTGAGACCAGTATTGCTCGCGAATGTAACCCCCGGGATGTTTCTAGATCGAAGCGACACTAATCTTCCTGAGGTCTAGTCCGTGCTAGTCCCTGAAGTTGACTTGCAGAACTCCAACAAAGCAATGTAATTGAAAATCTATGGAGCGATTTGTCCTCGCAAAGTTGATAGGGTTTACGAGTCGATGGTGTTTATGAAAAGGGTTAGGGGTTTGGATAGGTATACCTATAGATAGATGAAGTTGGGAGCTCAATCCGTGCGCAGAGATGCCGAGAGTGAATTAGAGGACAACGCGCTGAAGTGACAGAAAATACTTAGTCGAGTTAAGGTTTATCCCATACCTTCAATACACAGGTTGTTAGGGTTGCGAGTCCACGTTGCTACAAAGACTCGATCCATAAATCTGCCGATTCAAGACAGTGAACGTCTCTCGCGCCAGTTTCTCCTTCATGAATCCCAAATTATCCTACGTCCCTGCACGGAGCCGATGCATGGGTTGATGCCTACTCAAAAGTTTGGCTAAGCCATATGTAGCTGAATAGCTTGGAGTGAGTTGTTTAGTCGCTAACACTCCTTCACTACAACAGCTTCCCCACGGACAATGGGGCCGGACGATTCGCAGCGGCGAGTGAATACTTGACTGATTCCTTTAGCCACTACTATTCGTTGTGTTTATGAGATGAGATCTCTCGTCACCCGCATCTGCGGCCGTTGTCCGGGGATGTCCGCTTTCACAGTCTCTAGAACCTGCACCTAAGTATACAAAATCTCAATCACCCGCGGAGATGAAACATCATCGATTGACACCCTCAACCACACACCATATAGTTTCTCTCCACCAGCACGATAAAAAACTCTCGACCTATCCACCGAGTAGGGACTCATCAAGTATCGAAGTCCAGCAAAACCACCTTTAGAACTGTGAACGATGTCTCCAACTCATCGAACTATCCACGCCTTCTATGAACCTTACCGTAATAAGCAAGCTATCAGCAGGGCCGTTCATGCCGATATGATCACTCTTCATAGCACCAATCGCAACCTCAATGCCGTGCATCCAATCCCAGCGGACTGGCTTCGAGAAGGACTACTACCTCGAGAGCGCGACAATGTTCGCGAGCACGTAGCTTTTCTCTTGAATAGCACTCGGCCTATGGTACCTTCTCCCGTTGAGGCTCTGCAAGCTACGCTTCAGAACTTGGACTGGGTTCGGGACGGTACTCATACATCAACTTCTAACAACGCCGCTGGCATCACCCGCAATGTCGAAGTTGATGAGATTGGGAGCCGACTGGGAAATTTAGATATTGGGCGAGCACAAGGTGGCCGAGATTCTACTCGCCGTGTTCACTTCGCCGACGACAACGACAGAATCTGTCTGCAAAATACTGTAAGCCCATCACGCCATTCGGGAACGACATCTTCCAGCGCTACTTTTGGCTACACTCCTTCAGAACGTGATGTGCGTGAAACGTCGCAATCTCGCTATCGAGACGAGGTTGTGTCTCTAGAGGCTCGCCTTGACGAAATTAACGAAGTCATGCAAGACCGCATCCAGGTTCCAGGCGCGCTTGACCGCCACAACGCCAAATTTTGTGACGCACACCGGACACTCGCTCGCCTCCGCAGGGTCCTTCAAATCACTTCGGAGGATGTCAATACTGCTCGTGCTATTGTCGAGTCAGTGGGCCTGGCTGTGGAGTGACTGAGTATTCAATCTAGCGTCACTAGTCGTCGACAGTCGTTTGCATCCTCAAATCGAGTTCCTAGAACACAGCGGCGGCCAATTCTCGTGTACGAGCATACCTATCATACTCACGCAAGGGAGCGCTCGGGTGCAACGGGTGGTCTTGTGGAGCACTCACAACGCTCACGACGCTCGGGTTACCGGCCCTCTGCTTCTGAAAGTGTTTATTTTTCTGAGCGGTAATGGCGGCTTGCGACCACACAGGAACAGCAGCGTAGGATCTCCTATGCGAATGGCCTATTCCCGGTTTGGTGATCGCCACCGGTAACTCCTTCTCCAGGAGATGGGCTTGAGATGCCGGATGGTCGCATTAGTCGTTTGACTCTATTTGGCACATGGCTAAATGATTGTGATGATAGATATGCGGACAGACAAGAGCGACTAGGAAGATAATCTTGTTTAAGCGCAGCCTCTTGAACAACCAGTGGAAGTTAGGAGGTGCACCTAGTAGGAAAATAAGTCTGCCTAGAGATGGAATCCTCGACGACCACGTCAGTGGTAAGGTCTCTGTAACTTCAGTGGATTGGGATAGCAGTTTGGTATTCATGCCTTGTTAACGGGGTGGAGTAACTCTTTTAAGAAAACACATCATTATGGCCCTCGTGGTATTTCACCTCGCTCAAATAGACCCAACTATATCCTTGAAGGGGTTTCGATTAAGGAATCTGTTTAGTTCTGCGCATTTTTGAGCACGCAAGTAGCGCTCCTATCTCTTACTCCTCCACATCGGATCCCAATAACGAGGGTCTCTCGGACGGGGCATGAAGCAAAATATGGACAATGAAAAGCGACCCAAGTTAGGATTCTAATCTTGGAATCCATGTTTTCAACTTTGTTGGACCATGAAAGCTTTCTATTTCTTGTTTGAATGGTAGCTGCTGCCTGTCTTATGGTATCCTTAGCACTCGGCTGCAGCCCGCGACGATTATTACCACCCTACAAGACGAACCGGAAGTCTGGATGCTCATCACCACGCTTCTTCCTACTCTCTTCGAGCGCAATTGGCAACTCTCCTCTCTTCTGATCTCGCTTCTTGTTCTCATGCTTGCATCCAAAGAATGTTATGGTAGCAGCTAAAGCTCCTATGCACGCCAGACCCAGACCAGTGCTGAAACCCGTGTGGAAACTAGGTGTCTCTTTGAATAAAAAGACGTTGGAGCTAACAAACGCACCCGCGGTACCGAAGTTGATGATCGCTGCAATAGCCACAGCGCGCTTGTACCCACTTCCGGCATTGATAGATACCCAGATGATGGATATTGGCATCGCAAGGTAGCAACCACATGCGATGAAGAACATGCCCATGTATCGCACCTTCGGGTTTGCAGGGTAGACTATCTCGACAGCAAGGCCTGAGGCGAGGACAGCCCAGCCCAGGATGTAAAAATAGTAGCGGCGCTGCGTCCACTCACTCATATAGGCGAAGATGACAGAGAAGACGGCGCCGACCATGTACACAGGGATGGTGTGGACTTGGGCTTGGGTCGAGGTGTAGCCAAGACCTTTCAGGATTGTCGGTTGGAAGTTCGAAAGCGAGTTTGCATTCTCCGTGACGCCTAGATTCATGGCAACGCTAGGGACAACATCAGTATCGCACGTGATGATGGGAGCTCAGGGGCTGCTTACCCTGCCCAGATCTTCCAGTCTTTGAGGTAGTAAAGAGCCTTCTTGAAAGAAATGTCATCATTGGACACATGGCCTCCGTCAGCCCTGACACGAGCAAGCATTAGGGCTTTATGTTCAGGCGATAAAAAGTTGCACTTCTCGGGAAACGGTGGAACGACCGGCCAGCAAGCCATGCTAGTGAAGATGGTGATACATCCCTCGATGATGAAGATCCTATAAGCGCAGTTAACCAACTGCTGGCTTGAGTTTCTGGAGGACAAAGCTCACCACCTCCAGGCACCGTATCCAGCAGTACCGTCCATCTTTGCGATCAGCGATGAGACAAACCCATTGATGGCCCCGGCTATGATGCCTGCAGTGCAGAAGAACACGAACCGGGTCAAATATTCGGCCTTGGTGTAGTACGCGCCAATCAAGTAAGCGGCCCCAGAAATGTAGGCAGCTTCGGCCATCCCTTCTAGTAGCCGGCAGACTACAAGCTGCTCCCATCGCTTCACGAGACCGCAGCCAATAACTGTGATGCCCCAGCAGAACATCATCACACAGAGGCTCTTTGGTCCATATTTCTTGAACGCGATCTGCAACGGGATACCAGCGACAAGGTATCCAAGATTGAAGACCCAGACACAAACATTGAACCGCTGGCCGACGAGGTGCAGCTCCTGCTCCATCCCTTGAATCTTCGCATTACCGATGTTGGCCCTACAGAAATATCAGCGCATAATTATGCAACGGGAACGACGACACCTTACCGATCGATGAAGTTTACGAGATATAGAATCCATAGTACCGGTAAAATCCTAATGTCGAGCTTGAGCAGAAGGCTACGTTCTGCAGCACGGTCGAAGGGAGGCTCAAGTGTCGACGACGTAAGGGACACTGGAGAGTCTTGTACGACGGCGCTCTTCTCAATGGTGCCTGAGTCGGCCATCGTGATGGAGGTGGTCTGGGCTGTAGATGGTCAAGGAGAAATGAAGATCGGCTGAATGGCTGAGTGCCAACTACGTAACAACAGAGACACAAGGGTGGTCTTCCCGCCACTGCGGACGATAAACTGCAACGCGAGTAACGAAAAGGGCAAACGCAAAAAGTATAAGGTGTCACAGTAGTCGCTAGACGAGCAATATACTTACAAGCGGAACCGGTAACCGAGATAGCGCGTCAACGACCAGCCGCAGTGATGGAAGACCTCAGGATGGAAATGACCGATGGTCCAGAAGCCGCATAAGCCACCTCCTAGTATGGGGTGATTTGGAGAAGCCGCCGAGTCCCCTTGCTCTCTGGATTGCCGCAGGACGCACACCAGTTCGCTGGTCATCGTTGGAAGGATCGGTTGCATTTGCGCGAGCTTCACTGTATATTCGCTTCCCGCGTCTACACCCTTCGTGTGTCACCACATGCGCCGAAGCGGCTTGAGACGAAGCACGACTTGGGGCAAACCCCCTCTTTCTTGCTCGTTGCTGATGCTGCTCGGCCCAATAGTTTCGATGTAAGTGGACATGGTAGTTTCGTGTATACGTCCGCCCGCAGGAGCGCCTGGGAACGCTGAGCCTATGGCCATGTCCTAATGTCGGCACGCCATCGCGTTTCAGAGCTAGCCACCCGACAACCCTGGTCGGACCCAAATCTTCGGGTTCGCTTGCGATCCTTCGGCAGCGGCAAGCCCTTACCCCGCCCGCCGGTTTGACGCAGACGTTAGACAAGCAAATAGCGATTCAGTTTTTCTGAAAATATGCCAAGTCGCTACAAGCGTGGCAAGTACCAAGGATCTCGTATTTTAAGTTGTGGGGAACAATGGCTAGTGCATCAAATTTGAAAAACTGAACATCTCTCATGCCCTCTCTCGAAGCAAGGACCTGGGTTGCAACAGGTTATGGTCTTTGGTTGAGAAGCCACCAGGATCCCACCACTATGAGGCTTCACCCGCCGTTGAGCACAGCACCGCAGGGCTCCCCTGCGTATTTCACACAGGTTCACGGTGCGACAACCCGGAGACGGCACAAATGACCCTACGCGCTCCTGTCAGCTCCAACGGGTCAAAGCCTCCTACGCTAGGGGAACCTCCCCGTCTCAAATATGCGGCCAAGTTGAGACTAAACCGCCATCCCGCTTTATAAAGCGCTCCGATTGCTCAAAAGGACATGACGGGATCTTGCTGATACGAACTCGGGCCAAAAATCCTGATAAAGTGTACCTGAATGGACAGGAACATTTCCGAGGCGTTTATTGCAAGCCTCAAAGATGTCGTAATGACTAGGTTCCGTACAAGGAACCTTGGAGAGCAGCAGGCTGGGCAGGTATGCCTGTCGTGGCTGCCAAACAGGAAGAACCTTCAATCGGACCCTACCCGTGCCCTGGAGCTGTCATCAGCAGAGATTGTGCATACTATGTGTACTATTGGCGATCCAGCTACAATCCATTTGATCCATGGCGCGAACTTCGTAGTTGTAGACTGAGCATGCCTTTCTTTCGACTATACAACCACCTTCTACGAGTATACCTTTTAGTCCTAGCTGTAGACCAGTCTAGAACAATTGTCCAACCTACCATCAGAGCGTTATATTCGTTCGAAACCAGGTTTCGGCGTGAGCCTACGAGCAGCTTCGCTTCGTCGGTACACGATGATCTTCAATGCATATCCAGAGGAGCAAAGGGATTTGCGATGGGTTACAGTCACACTCACTTCACTCGCGACGCTCCTGTTGTTATGGAGGATGGCAACCACATTCAGGAATAGGGGCGGGTTGGGCTTGGAAGATGGATTTGTAATAGCGGCCAATGTGCGGATTCAGGAACAACTCGGATGACTTTACTGATAAAAATTAGGTCAATCTCATCCTGCTTGCGGCGTTTATATACAAATCGACAACTTATGGATTTGGGCTCCGAGTCGTTGATATCAAGAGGACCGGAGGAGATGTCTCCAATTCATTAAAGGTCAGTCCAGCATCGAAGTTTAATTATAGCGCACTTTTACACTATCTTTCGTATATTGACCTATTCCACAAAGCATTCGTAGGCTCCGACAAAAGACTTCCAGTGCATATCTCTGATCCAAGTCCTAATATGCGGCCCCTAGGATATACACTGACATGGTGTTACAGTTTTTTTTGGCTAACCCAATCGTTCTACACGCTGACGAATGGATTCAACAAAATGGCTTTCCTAGCTTTATATTACCGGGTCTTCCCCATGAGACGCTTCCGGCAAGCGTGCATGGTCTTGATGGCGATATCCGCTGGCTGGACCATCTCGTTTCTCTTCGTATGCATATTCCAGTGCACACCGGTACCTCGAGTGTATAATCGGAGCATTCTAGGAACGTGTATTGATTTCTTTTGGCATCGGTGAGTACACTTCCTCACCCTTACTTTAAGTTGCATCAACCCTTGATGCTTGTGTCACAGAAGAACACAAACTACCTATGGTACCCAAATCCAGCTGGTCCAACGCGGTCCTTAACCTCTTCACCGATCTCACCATCTTCATTCTGCCATGCCGGTCATCCTCAGCCTGAACATGTCGACCGGCTCGCGCATCGGCCTTATCGTGCTCTTCTCCATGGGCTTCTTCATCTGCTTAACAACGGCATTCCGAATGGCCACACTCCCCTTGACCCTCGCAACCAAGGAACCGACCTGGGAATCGGCACCTACGAACCTGTGGAGCTTTATTGAAGCCGCCACAGGGGTTGTTTGTGCGTGTCTAATCAGCTTGCGGAAGAGTATCGGTAAGCTGTGGCCTAAGAGGTAGCGTAGCCACAAAGGGACATCCTCTGGGCATTATCAGCAGTACGGGAGTTCAGGGCCCAGTGGGCATGCGTTAGGTACGAGGTGGCCGCGAAACGGCACGGGGAATGACATTGGGGATTCATATCCTCTCGGTGAGTTGAAGAATGGGACGAGAGCCAACCCTACTACATATGTTTCGATTAGTCCGAGCGAGAGCCAGGAGCGCATAATTGGAAGTGGGAAGACAGAGGCACATATTACGACGAGCCGGGAGAGGAGCGGGAGCGGGAGTGATGAGTTGATTTTGCAGGGCATAACGGTGACGACGGATGTCAAGGTTGTGAGGGATTGAGGGCGACCTACAGTGCCGGGTAATGCATATTGAGATGCTGCGCATTTGTAAAGTAGATGCAGGATAGACAGCTGAGCTTGTGCATCCTAAGCTCGACAACTTCACCGTAGGCGCTCAAGGGCAAGGAAATTGCATCGCTGTCCCCCCTCTCTGGCCGAGGCTGCCGGATGGCAACAAAATTCTTGAGGCCATCTTGATTGCGTCGACACGCTAGTGCATCCTTCTAGAATCAGCGTGTGAAGTGGCACTGAAGCTGCACATGCGAAATTCTGGCCCTACACAATCACACCACGGAATGCCACCTGCAGACGTGCGTCCTAAGCGCCGCCCCACTACACGTGACGCGGGGCTCGACGCAACTACCTGTATTTGCACTTGGTAGGGTAGCTGTCCACATGCATGCACATATGCAGGGATAGCTGTAGCTATGACTACCTACTAAGCTCTGTTTCTCAGATCCTTCAAGGTCGGATTTTCCTCCCCGTGTGCAACACATGTTACACCACCGCAGAGTAATCACGAACATCTCCACCCTTAAAGTGTATCCAAAGACGAGCGACAGATTATCCGGTTCTCCTGCAGGCGGCGGCGCTCCTCCCTCCTACGCAATCGCAAACTCTAAATCTCTCCACCAAAATGACTACGTCCCCATCTCAGCCTCATGGAACCCCCACCCTCGCCATAATAGGCGGCGGCATTGCCGGACTTACACTCACTATTGCGCTTCTCACCCACTGCCCAGGGCTTCCCATCACTCTCTATGAGTCTGCCGCTGCTTTCGGGGAGATCGGTGCAGGCGTCGGCTTTGAGCCAGTTATGGTGCGCACCATGAACCTAATCGACCCGCGCATTGCCGCCGCATTTGAGAAATGCACAAGGGGAAATACGGTGACAGAGCCGCCAAGGTGGTTTACGGTGCGTGTTGGAGATCAGAGGAAGGTCCTTGGAGCCTTAGAAGATGCGGTTGTGCTAGAACGGAATGAAGGAACGAAGAAAGTCCGATTAGGTGAAGAGTTATTTGTCATGCCAGCACGGAGGGGGCCGAGGGGCGGCGTGCATCGGGCACATTTTTTGGACGAATTGGTGAAGTTGGTCCCGGATGGTGTAGCACGGTTTCGGAAAAAGTTGGTTGATGTTCAGGAAGCAGACGATGGCTCAGGTCAGTTTCCATTGCTCCGTATCCGCTCAAAAGGTCTGTAGTTGACATGCCTCAAAAGGAGATGCAGTCCTTCATTTCGCCGACGGCTCTATCGCGCAGCATAGCGCGGTGCTGGGCAGTGATGGAATTAAGTCGCGCACGCGCTCTCTCGTACTCGGCACCTCAGATCCAGCGACTGCCGTGTTCTCGGGGAAATATGCGTATAGAGGATTGGTTCCAATGGGGAAGGCTATCGAGCTCATGGGGAAAGAGGAGCCAAGAACCCCGCAGATGTATGTCGGTTACCAGGGGCATGTGCTGACATTTCCGATTGCGAACGGGACAATTTTGAATGGTACATGCTTCGCTTTCTATTCTATTCACTTCTCTACTAACACACTCGCTCAGTCGTAGCCTTCTCATCGCGGCCCACCTGGTCCGATTCAAACTGGGTGGTCCAGACATCTCGAGAGGACATGCTCGAAGATTATAAACACTGGAGCCCCGAGGTGCGCGCCCTTATGGCAAATCTGCAGTCGCCCGACATTTGGGCCCTCTTCAATCATCCGCCTGCACGAACGTACTACGGCACGGCCCCTCTAATCTGCCTGGTCGGCGACGCCGCGCATGCAACAACACCACACCAAGGTGCCGGTGCGGGTATGTGCATCGAGGATGTGTATATTCTCAGTCACTTGCTCTCACAGTGCCGCACAAAAACCGATATTGGAAAAGCGTTCCGCGCATACGATGCAGTAAGGAGACCTCGGAGTCAGAAGCTAGTCAAGACTAGCCAAGAAGCGGGAATGTTATGGGAACTTGAGGGGCAGGGTGTAGGCGATGACCTAGAGGCATTGGAGCGGAACGCGGTGGAGAGAATGAATTGGATCTGGGATCACGATATTACCACGGACTTGGACAATGCAAGAGGTATTATCGGTAAGATGGTATAAATTTATCCATAAAACCAGCGCAGAAATATAGCTGGAGTATAAGAAGACAAGGCAGTTGAGAACGTGGAGCAAGTGCGACCACACAGGACTCGCTACTGGTATTACTCAACTATACATATTCTACGAACCTATTCCAAGATTATGCTTAAGCGAAGGCTATAACGTGAATTGAGAAGGTATGTACACATGCAATCCTAGCCACGCGGAAACAATGCATTAAGCTAAGACGAACTGATGAGATTGTTCCTTTCTCCTCTCAATGTAATACGTGGCTGTTGTCGCGTTATTATCCATCAGCCTTATTGAACTTCAAGCGTGGTGGTATGTACTTAAACGCTAATGCGACGACTAACTCTTCTCACGGTAGGAACAGCTGTCCAAAACCCCGTGTTTTTCGGCGCCCGTCAGCACATCACTCAAGCCACACTATGTCTCTTCGTACATGTAGTGGCACAATATCCCTCCCAACTTCCTCTTCAAAAGTTGATACACATTCATATTGCTAACGTAGGAGGAGCACATACAAGAAACACATCCTCTGTTACACCATATAAGCGACAGGTCCTTGCACCCTGAAAGCACAGAAACCTGGTCTCTGAGATCGACAACAGACCTCTTAATCACGACACCAGATTGTACCCCTTTCTGTTAACTTTGTACGCTTATTAACCACATTTTAAGCCAATCTCAAGTGGAGTTGGAGGGGGAGCACCTGATACAAGTGGGGATCATATAGCCGAGTAAGTGTTTCGTACCGTATTTAGACTGATGTCATTAGACATTGCAGTTCCGTGTTCGAAACACTCACAACGAAGATAGTGTTAGCCCTCACTACGGAACGTTTGGTACCTCATTCCTCAGCTCATTCCTACTACAGCTGAGATCTCACTGTACCTTCTGGTGCTTCAAAATTGAATACATGGGAAAAGTTGAGGATTTTTGGCTCTCCGCGACGTCGGGAAGTTTTGTTGGCAATGGCCACTGGTATACTACTGACTAACCTGCTCACATGTAGCATGTGTGATTACGCACCTATATTCAATTTCGTTCAACGAACACACTGGCAAAGACTTAGCTGAACCTGACAGACTAGGTGACTTTGGTCGATAGTCTTTGTTATTGATGGATAGGTAAGCAAAGAATCTTTGGTGTTTCATCGCCCTCAAGGCTTACCCACTCTTTTATGGAGAGCTAGCTTGTCGTTGTCCCAAATGTCTCCAAGACCAGACGATCGAGGGGAGTTAGAGTTCAAAGCATCTCCATCCAACCACTCTTACCTTGATTCAATTCCCAAGCCATTGATTTTGCGTGCGGCTTTTCAGGTGCATCCCTCGTGGGCTAAAGCGGTAGGGACCATCCAGAGTGCAGCCGCCTCTGCCACAGTCAAATAGGGATGCTCTCAATGTTTGCGCTTTTTCTCTGGGAAAACAAGTAATGATAGGGCTTCGAAGAAGGACGGAGTTTTTGACCGTTTACTGTGCTTACGCTCTCGCCTGGCCTGATTTTCTCGACGTCGTTCCCGTCGATGATCCTGTTGTCGCTCCTCTTGCTTTGCCCGAGCACGGTCCTCCTGGTGCCGTCGTCGGTTCTTCTCTTCAGTTTCTCGCTGTCGATCAGCAGCTGCGTCGGATTCACGATTGACCCGATCCAGTTTGATCTCCTCGGCCATAGTCGCATACAGGATGCGTTTAGCTTCTTCCTGCTCTACTAGCGCGGTTCGGAGCACAGTTTGGCCAATCCCCTGTACCAGTCTAGGGTCGAATTGGCCGTATACGTAGCCCAGTCTCTCGTGGGGATCTAAAAGGCGCACCGGGTTGATACAGTCGCGTGCTTTATTGATACTGTCAAGTACCCTTTCTCGCAAATATGTGCGCTTGAGGTAGTTGCCAAGACTGGCTTCTAGACAGTCGAGGTCAACATCCATGTCTAGTAAAGCATCCTCAGTCCGTTTAGAGCTGCAGTCGGGCCCTTGTAGCTGTTGAGAAGCTTCTTCAAGCTGTTGTGGCTCAGAGGCTGATGACTGTTGCGACACAGAAACTGGCGAGATCTGCTGTGTGGACTCTCTCAAGGGAGAATTTCTTAATGGCGCTTGATGGGCTTGTTGCGTGGCCACATCTTCGGCAATGCTCAAAGCCTTGCTTGTCTTCTCCCGTACATTCACCAGTGCCGCTTGGGAAACTTCGACTCCCCTTTGCGTCTCGGCAACAGCTAGGCGCGCGGCGCGGATCGCAAGACTCAAGCTGCGACACAGGGCTGGAGCGAGGCAAGCTGCAGACAGCGACTCGATCTCATCAAGCTGTTTCTTCTGATATCTGAACTCCATCTCGGCGGCATTTCTCTCGATGGCTTGTCGCGCTTGGTCTTTGGGAAGAGCAGGGTCTTCCGTGAATCGCAAGTGGCGTCGAGGTCCTCGCGTCGGGCTCGGGGCGGGAGTGTCATCATCTCCTACGGTGCAGGTGTGATAAATAGAAGGTGCTTTGACAGAGGGAGGCGACTCGCCAGCTGGCACTCCATTCAGCCAATTCGACGTATCGGAAGTTCTGCGCGGTCTATGAGGGGGTGTCTGCGACCCGACTGGCTCAACGATCATGCCGTTCATGTTGATGGTGAGCTCTTCCACTCTGAAACTGCCTGGCATATTATGCTGCGCTTTTTTGGTGGCCGCTGGAGTACTGTTCGCAGTAGTGCTCGTGTCCGTTGTCGTTGTTTCATCCGAATCGATCTCATCATGCTCGTGCATGATCTTCGTAAGCGTCGCCAGTGACTCTTTTGCAGCTTTTACAAAACGACCGCCCTCATACTGTCCCCTGTTTAGACTTGATCTGATGTGTGCGTGCACCCCAGCACGGTCACTTTTATTGAGATCTGCAAGATAACTGGCCGGTATTGGGTGAACGACATGGAACTGGAGCCCAGTGGCTCGTAGAG
Organism: Parafenestella ontariensis; assembly: GCA_021596325.1. Taxonomy (NCBI): domain Eukaryota; kingdom Fungi; phylum Ascomycota; class Dothideomycetes; order Pleosporales; family Cucurbitariaceae; genus Parafenestella; species Parafenestella ontariensis. Next base: position 22,034 of record JAKGDA010000035.1, read on the forward strand.
AAATGAATTCGCCGAGCGGCGCATCTTCCACCGCGTATGCTTCCTTGTAACGTCCTCCAGTCGTATGAATGATTCTTCCAGCCTGAGCCATGAATTGGGGGCTGCTATGATCGGACGAGTGAGGGTACGGAGCTGTCAGGGGCCACTATCAAGTGAGTAAGCCGGTTCTCGGGACAGCGCGGTATACAAACGAATTTTTGTGGGACTTAAGTACCTTGAGTAGGTGTTATACCATGTGTCCCTGAGGATTTGATATGCCTTATCGCGGTGGTTTGGTTTCACCAACAGCACTGGCCTATGTGAAGCACTATGGGATGCTGAAGATCAATGGGTACTCTGGTGTGATTCTATGACCGGTAAAGGAGGATAGGGCAGGTTGAATGATGGGGAGATATTGGTGTGCTCCAAATACCGCGCAAGGTGAGTTTTGGGATATTAATATGCCTAGGAGGCGGACAGCACGTCCGTGCACTCCATTCCACCTGATTAAGACCATTCGGTGATGTCGTAGCAGCAACAGTATACATAACGCGGACCTCCCAGTGCATTCACTGGATCTCAGGGTGTCAGTGCTTCTGAGACACACGAAAACTATCGTCATTTGTTCCATCCTAAACTCGATTAAACCATTCAACAAGAGGTGTGTAATTGGTATTGTAAAGAAGTCACTTCGATTAGAATTAGAGAACAGCATATGTGCATCATGTTCATTCAGTGACTCGATTGGTTCAATCCTGACTACCTTATGCTTGAACGGAAATCTCCTTGATCTCATCCTTCGCCACGACTGGGCTCGGGAGGAAAGCAGCAGGTTCACCTGTCGGGTCATCCTCCCCAGCCTCCTTCATACCCCCCAGAATCATCGACCCGGGCGCCATTGCTTGCCACTGCCATGGGTCGGTGAAGGCCTTGAACTTCTCGTCGTGCCACTGCCCAGCGGTAACATATCGCCCCTCACTGTCGACGAACATGGTGTCGTCCTCAGCCCGGAGGAAGTAGGCGATCGAGTAGCGGTGCTCCGTCGGGTCGAAGGGTACGACGCGGTGGATGCATGACTGCATCTTCATTCCACTGGCAAATCTCAATGAGTCACCAACGTGGACAAAGGCACAGCCAGGCTTAGGGGCAACGAAGCCCATCTCGCGGGCGCCACAAGTGCCAGGGGGGCGTATTTGGAGACCCCACTGCTCGCTGAAGAGCAGTGTCAAGGAGCTGATGTCGGTATGTTTCTGATGACCAACTTTGTTGTTGCCGGTCACGTCTGAAGGAAGATAGTGCATCATGGACAACTGGTCAGAGTCAGACAAATTGCTAGGCTATCATGCCGGTAAGAGTCGAGAAGAAGTATAACTTACCGTTGTAGTCGACGGGCGATCATTGCGGTGCGAGTTTTCAAAGCGTGCGGCTCCGGTTAGGTTCATTCCGGTGGAGAGTGCCGACAAAATGACCTTGGTAATGATGTTGCAGCTACCGATGGCGTTTTCCAACACCTGAAGATCCCCGTTGTTCTTAATCACGGTCGGGACCTTGGGGCTACCCCTCTGGATCTCATCTCGAGATACCTTCAGCATCTCATATCCATCCTTGGTGCCCGCCCCAAAAGCACCGGTGCGGCTGCCTAGTGGCTCATAGCCAAGGTGCGAAGAAATCAGACCGAACTCATTCTTGGCCTCAATAGGCTTCTCGAAGAAGCGGTGCATCAGTTTGAGAGTCTCCTGCTGGTCACCGAGCATTCTGCGGCCATCGATGCTTTGAAGATCGAGGTAGAAGTAACCGTCCTCAAGACATGCCTTGAGCACCTTGTCTACTTCAGCAGGATCCTGTGAGAGCAGTAGTCCATAGTCGACTGTCTGCATCGACCAGACAGGTACTTTCTTGCCCTGCCATTCGATGGTTTGTGGGGGGTCGATGACGGGAGCCATGCCGTTTTTGAGCTGTGAAAAGAACGTCTTCTTTGAAATTGTACTGACTTGTTCTGAGGGGGCTTTGGGTTGGAAACTCCTGCCCTCTACGAAACAGAGTTTATATACATCTAGTCTTGAGGTACACGTATGCCGCGGCTTGCCCACGCTCCTATTCATCATTGATCATCTGATCGTCATAATTGATTAACATATGTTTAAGAGAGACAACGGCTTAGTACTACTTCGGCTAGACTCTACCTTCTTCTGTAATCATCGGAGTATAGTTGGTTGACTGCTTCCTCTTGCTTCCCCGCTCTCCAAGCCTCGTGGGCGGTGCCGCATTCTACCAAAGTGTTTGATGCACCTCGCTGTCGGCAGATCGCTGGCGTGCGCTGAGGAAACAACATGCATGCACTATACCAGATAACGAAACAGTGTTCCCCTCAGCTTGGCAATATCATTTTCGCACTTGAAACTGCCAAGGCCACATTCCGAGTCACGAGGCCTGCAACAAAGACCACTTCCGGCACACTGGATTTGGGATCTAGTCTATCTTAGTACTATACAACATGGCGAAGTCGGCAGAATGGCCTCTTTCTTCGACTTTGCAATATCAGTGTCGCCGCCTCAGGAGTCTAAAATAATGCGCTCATCCAAACGGTTGTCTAAGTATTATAGCAAACTAGGCACCTAACCTCGATGCTCTGTCTAGAAACTTCATCATGATGAGCGGGATCCTCGAAGGCTGAGTGCAGCGACCTTCGTGCGACCGAAGTATCCGAATCAAAACACTTGATGAGGAGCACATCTCGAGGTGTCATCCGGTGCTTGTAATACCACCGATGATTCGGGCTATGTCGAACAACCCAGGACTCACCCTTGAAGCTGTCTTCGATCATCTCGGCCCCGACGAGATCGGCGTCCGGAACTGAATTTGCATCGGCAACCGCGATGGGATCCTTCAAAATCGTCTCAATGGGCCGCCAGATGTTGATGATCTGATACCTCTTTTTCACCAGCTCATCTGCCTCATTCGGAAATTCCCATCTCATCCTCAGCTCTGCTCCCAAATACGACTGGTCAACGTGTGTCTTTGTGACTGGCCCACGGTTTGCGAGGTTGTTCAAGCCTAAGTGGTGCCATTGAGTTGGTCCACGCCGGACTTTGTGGTTGAAGATGTGTACGCGGGCGGCCCCGGTGACGTCTTTCAAGAGCTTTTCGCACTCCTCGTAGTAGGCTGTTCGAATGACTTGCTCTTCGGTGAAATCTTTTTCGACACTCTGGTAGTGGCAGTATTGAAATCCATGGCTGTCGAGCGAGTACCTATCTTCGTCGCCGCTTATGTCGGTAACCGTGAAGTTGTGGGCAAGGTGCGGCCGCTCGTTCGTGATTCTACCTTTTCCAATGAAAATCGGAGTCGGACGGGAACCGTCCCCCGGATCATCCCAGTAATTCAGCGTCGTTGCCACATGGTGTTTGTGCGGTTGGTCCCCGTTCACCACCGGCAGCGCCAGATGCATCTTAGATATGCGTTGTCGGTATAGACTGCGACTAGAATCCTCATTCTGGGAGTGAAAATGGGCTATTAATGTCACAGTGTTTGGGTGCAGATTGACTTCTTCCAACTGCCGGGATCAACGGTTCCGAAACGTCACGGAGCCTCTTAGTCCGGCCGGCATTTATCCCTGGTGAGTTGCAGGTGAAATCAGCCGACCCTGACCTCAGCGGCTTTATTCATTCTGTCGGGTCGATCTTATCATATCAAGTCGTCGATAATCGAATACGAGCGGGCTCCGGTGTCGTACTAGGGTTAGGCGGGCAGGCACGTTGCGGAAACTCAAGACGCACCGATGCGTAAGAGACGAAGACGTTTGCAGCTTACCTCAGAGAAATACACGAGCGGTGTTTGCAACGATGAATGGTACTGGTACTCGACCAAGAAAATTGCAGAATGACCACGGAACTGAGCCGCACATGACGACCGATCGATACGTCACAGATCTGGATAACAAGGAGTTGGAAGAGGACGGCTTCATCCTTGTTCCTGGAAATAACGAGTGCTCGGAAGCTGCCTCTCAAAATGAAAATCACCAGTATTTGTCGGATATTGATAGATCCATCGAGGGTTTTCGAGCTTCTCTGTGGCCGCTGAATAAGTTCATACATGAAAACCCCGAACTCGCCTTCAAAGAACACAAAGCCCACGACATCCTGACTACTTTCATGCATTCACAAAGAGACTGGCAGATCACGACATCGGCCTATGGAATGGAGACAGCATGGGTAGCAGTCTATGACAGCGGAAAGGCAGGGCCTGTTGTTTCTCTGAACCTAGAGATGGGTATGCCATATTCCCTTGTAGCCCGAAGAAGGAGGCGGCGCTAATATCATCCAGACGCGCTCCCAACTCTTGGACATGCCTGTGGTCACAATCTCATCGCTACGGCCTCGCTGTCAGCAGGTCTCGCAACGGCCGAGATGATCAGTCGACATGGCCTACCTGGTAAAGTCCTCCTCTTTGGCACACCTGGAGAAGAAGGGGTCGGCGGCGGTAAAATCCGTCTCCTCGAAGCGGGCGCGTATGAAGGTGTGGACATCTCCCTCATCTCACACCCAGGCATCCTACACAATAGCCCTCTCGTCCGAACAACCGCTTTTGCTCGCCTCGAGATTGAGTATTTTGGACGTGCGGCGCACGCAGCAAACAGCCCATGGCTGGGTGTTAACGCTCTCGACGCCCTTGTAATTGCCTACAACGCAGTATCAGTCCTGCGCCAGCAGACGATGCCCAGCGATGTGATTGGCATGCACATTACCAACGGGGGAGCGGCGCCGAACATCATCCACGCATATGCTGCCGGCGCCTGTGTAATCCGCGCAGCCAGTGCTTCTCGACTTAAAGAGCTCCAGGATAAGGTCAGTGCTTGCTTTCGCGCTGGGGCCGAAGCCACTGGTGCAAGGGCGGAGGTCAGGATAATTCAAGGGTACGCCGACCATGTACCAAATCGCGTGCTCGCAGGATTGTATACGAAATACTGGAGTTTGTTGCCTGACTTGCCCCTCCCACTAATACCGCCCGGCGACCAATTTACTTGGGTCAAGGCGAGCACAGATCAAGGGAATATCAGTTATGCCATGCCGAGCGTAAACGCCAGCTTCGCTATTCCGCCAGGTCCACAGGCGGGACAGCCACACAGCCCAGACTTTGAGGAGGCATCAGGGACCGAAGAGGCTTTTGCCAGCGCGCTAAGGGTGGGAAAGGCACTAGCTGGGACGGCAGTAGACGTACTTAGAACGCCTGGATTGATTGACGAAATCAAGGAGCAGTGGAGACAAGATATGGATGCTATTGAGCACGAAATGACAAACACCTGCGTAAGATAACATACTCGCGATAATCAAGACTGCGACCGGACCGGGGCGCCAAGAGCGTACCTTGCCCGAGGCACCTGTTGCTGCGACACGCTAGGTGTTTACTTGAAACAAGAAGAAGAATGATTATAGTTTTGGTAAAAGCACTTTGAATGAATATCGAGCTGTGGAGTTGCAGTGTAAGAGAAAGCGCTAAAGGAGGTATGGTAGTTTATTATTGTTTTGGAAGCTATGACGTCATATCAGTTTCAACACTAGACATGACCACGCTGCCGCGAATGCCAAACATATCATATCGTTGTAGCAGACACATATGTGAGTATGTCCCATTATGACCGAGCTGAACTGCATCCCTTTTGTCTTCCATATCATAGCACAGTTGAAACTTGCGATTGAAATCATTTATATATCATGCCAACGGCCATCAGTACTAGCAGTGGGACTCAACGGCGCCGCCGAATGAACCTTGAGTTGGATACATATAGGTTGTCTCCAATCTTCCGTCCCAATCCACCTTCCAGAGGCTTAGGAACCAAACGCGAAGACCCGGTCACAGGTTGATGGGACGCATGGTGCCCCGAATCATCTATTTCGAGGGTCCTCCACTGTTCTTTCGCGCAACACATTGCTCTCGGGTTCAAACGGAAGTACTCCATGCACTTCGCGTAGATTTCAGGACTCTTGACGAAACTCAAATCCCCGTCCCGATGGCTATCGGGGGCGGAGCATCGGCACACGACGTCTTTGCGGTGCCCGTGTAGGTAATGGAGCCTCGAGTAATGCGTCGGAGGAGCGTCGATAGTAGGGACGCGTTGTGAGATGTTCTCCCGGGTATATGCCAATGGTGTATTTCGAGCTTCTTGTCCATACCCGTTAGATGATGTTTGAGCGTCCGGTGCTTGGTAGGCTGATGGCGCATAGTCAGGTGGCGGTTCGGCTGATGCTTGGTGAGGCGGGAGTGAATAGGACCGGTAAGTATCAGAATCCCGCTCCCGCTCCGCCTCGCGCCGTAACCGAATATCGTCTATAGCTGAAGAGGAAGATGAAGTTGGCTTATCTTGAGCCTCCCCGACTCGAGGCGATATTCCAGGATTCGCTTGTGATCGATTTGCTCCCAAGCGAATGTCTCGAGCCATGTCTATCAGATCAGCCACCTGCTCTCCGAGACGTGACGGCTCTGCTTGTGCGGAGTGTTCTGAGGGCGGAGCTATAGCTGACATTGAAGCGCGTATAGCTATTTCAGTTAGTGCATTCTCGACAATTTGCTCAGCAACGGACATGTTGTCCTGGGCCTCGAGTAACACTGCTTGAAGATCACCACCCTTTGAGCGAGCCTGGAATATGACTTGTCGTGCCGTACGGCTGGCTTGTCGTGCATCTTTGAAGACTCTTGGCTCGTCATACTCATCCATGAGATCGTCGAGCTCGTTCAGTCGCCTGTCTAACTCCACTAGCTCGACCTTGATGCTGCTCGAGGCGGTAGTAGCTGCTGTATGAGCCGAATCTGAAGTTGAAGCTGTCTCCACTTCATAGACAGATGGTGGATTTGAATGGAAGGTATGTGCATATCGTCGCGTTGAGCTCGAAGTGGATCCGACCTCTGCCCGCGCTGTGTTGAGAGTGCTAGAAGCAGACGTCGGCGACGCTGAGGTTGTCGATGAGCTGGGAGTCGACCTTCCCTGCGCCCGAGTTGTACTGCTAGTCCTGAAAACAGACCGAACTGACGATGGGATGCTTGGTGGGCCTCGACCTGGCTCAGAGAAGTCATTGACCCGGCGAGCTTGGGTACTGTTGAACAGACGAGGTTGGCGACCATTGGCATTGTTCTCTATGCCACTTGGGGCCATGTTCAGTTGCGCGTGTGGAACTGGGCCCTGGAAAATGGTTCCATCCAGAGTACTGCTCGTGTTCGCAGTCGTGGTGGCATAGTTCGCAGTCTCAGACGTACTTGTGGACGTGACTTCGGTCATTTCCTCGAAGTGGATAGCAACCAAAGCATTCTTGGTGATCTCGGCAGCTTCCAAAAATGAGGCACTCTGGTTGCTGCGTTCGACAGTCTCAACAATGTGCCTGTATACGTCTTGGCGCTGCTGTGCAGACAGGTCCCGGCGCAAAAAGTCCATAGGAATTGGGTGGGTGGCATTTAGCAATTGTTCGGAACTGCGGAGAGGGATGGGGTCATAGTTAGGTGAGAGGGTCACCTCTTGATGAGTGCGATGGATTTGGGTATATGCGTAGAGCTCTTGTGGGCTGCTGGACACCATTTTACCTGAGTATTTAAGGTCGACTCGAGTCTGCAATGAAGCATTAGTAACACCCAAAGTATTGGTGAAACACTTGGCATACCTGGCGAATATGAGTCTGACTGACAAGGGTGGTGATTTAAGCTAGGTCGAGCGGAGCTGTTCTAATTAGTCAAGGAGCGTTTAGTGTTGTGATAAGGAGACATACTAAGTGAGCGAGTTGCTGGGTCGAAACACCTGAGGGTTGATTCTCCTTACAATTGAGGAGTAGACCGAGCTGTTGGTCTCTTTCTGTCCGTTGAGGTGGATTGTAGAAGTACTACAGTGGTTGTAGGCTCTTAATATCGTAGCGGGAGTGGCACATCGCCAGGATGGCCACGGGTAAGTCGCACGGACATGTAGAGTCGCCCAACCAATGAATAATCTCGCCCGTTTCCGTGCATTGACCTATGTCGAGGGTATGGAGTGCCGCCTGGGAAACTAGGGAATCACCCAAGTGAATCATCATGTACCAGTTGAAGAATGATTCAGTTCACTGCCGCGACGAGTTGCTACAGCTACAAAAGTCCAACAATAGCTTTGTTTACGGCCATGGGAATTCCAAGCTCTTCGTCAGTGTCGAGGACTGGTACAGATAGAACTGTCCTATAAAATTGAACGTCTTTGTGTACCTTATACTAGCGGGTAGGCAAGCGACAAATAGTGGTTACCATGGTTCACATAAGATATCTAGAGGAGGTGTAGACCGTGAATTGAAAGGTCCCGTTGGCAGTACAACTAACACTCACTAGCTATGCGTACAACTTATGCCTAGAGTGGTCCATACTGGATTTACTTATTTCGATAATAGGAGGATCTTTTGCGCAGCAAAGAAAGGTATTCGTGATGTCTCAAGTATATACACACGGAATTCATAAATAAAGAAATTGAGTCCGGGTGATGGATGAAGAGATATTCTAAGTACTAGGGACCAAATGGTCGGGGTATATCAACCAACAAACAAATTGGACATAGCCGTAAATGACATGCATTGTTTGCAAGCAGGGGCATTGCTAGCAAAAACACATAGATGCTAGACCTCAAGGATCGCAAAAGCAAATGCTTTGAGGAAATAGTAAAGTTCTGTACTTTAGAGGACATGTGAGAGTCAGATTATCGTTACACTTCTTTGGTGACTCTAACAAACCCCGAACTTTCATCCCGGAAAAGATTAGTTCGTCGCAACGCTATTCATATAGTTAAACTACATAAATAGGTAGACGTAATCTCACTCAAAACGTGACGCAATGTTCGTAATAAAACTAAAGCGATCTATCAGATAGTACAGTAGAACCTTCATCATATCTAAAATCCAGATGCTAGATGCGGTTATTGAATAAATCTCACAGTTTTTGGTTATAAGGCGATGCGAAATACGACAAAACTGACAGGGCCTTCCTCACGATTGTTGTTTAGATGGACCTTTTTGTGGGAATGTCGGGCTAGTGTATCTATCAAAGACATTACTAAGTGGGCGATGCTAACAAAGCGATAAATTATGCGAACAAACAAAGTGAGTGTTGGGATCAATGTCGTGAGCAAACACAAAATCCATCGCTCGTCCTGAGATGCATGGCATAATACTGAGAGAGAAAGGGGGTTCTATTAGACGGGCTATCAAAAGAGTTGATTGGAATATACTATTTCAAGATCCCAGAGTATCATGATCATCAACCTGTTCGCCAGCTAGCGTGTAGTGTATCACCTCTCTAGGAGAAATAGGAACGGTAGATCGCAAAGATTGGCATTGCTTCATGAGACATCTCTATCAGAGGAGCAAGAGACGAAAACGGAGATAGATGACCAGACCCATCCTTGCGCACCACAGCTTTGTATCAACATCAACAACATCGATACCAAAACCCGAGCTCAACGACAGTATGCACTTCCCACCAGGCATTCATTCCTCATCAGTTGTAAAGAGTGTCGGGGAGCGTTTAGCAACCAGCGTAAATAGCTATCTCAGTTAGCACGCGATCTCCCTTCAACGATCCAGTTGTCAAGCAACAGACAGACTTACCTTGGGCGAACAACGCATAAGTGTCCGCATGGTTTAAGTTTTGCGCGGCACTCAAGCTGCGGACAAAGCTATACCCATAGCCACCGTAGTCACTTGTGCCCTTGACCTGGGTCAAATGGGTCATCTCGTGAAGGACAGTGTTAGCCTGGTCCTGAGCGTGGCAGGTTTTGCTGAGAGCGGGCAGAGCAGTGAAGTAAAGCGGGCAGCTGACAATCTGACTGGTAGGTGGGTAGGTGTATGCCAGAACACCGGAGGAGCAGGCGCTGAGGATATCGGTGCAGTAGTAGCGTGAGTTGCCGGAGGTGGTGGAGCTGCACTGGGTGACCACGTTGTTGAAGACGGTCTGGACAGTGGAGGCGGTGCTGGAAGAGGTACTCTTGAAGTATCTAGTTAAGACACATAAGTTAAAATGTGTATTGGCGTATGGCTAAGGCGAACTCTACATACTCGTTCAACTTGGCGGAGTTGCTTACAGCAGCCGAAGCAGCATTGCGGGCCAAAGAAGCGCAGTTGGAAAGCGCGGTCGTGAGAGCAGTGCGACGGGTACCAGTGCAGTCACTTTGAACGACCGTGCGCTTAGCAAGCTCCTGATAGTCGCGGCGAACTTTGGAAGCCTTCTCGCCATCGACAGCAGCAGAAATGGTGTTGCTAGTGAAGGAAACGGCACCGGTAATCTGGGTGGAGTCGAGCTCGGCATAGGAAAAGGCTCCCTCGGTAACGACGTCAAAGTCACCACCAGCAGCTAGGTCGTGGGCAGCGGCGATATCGAAGGCTGCCTCGACCGATTCGCCAGCGGCGAGGATATGGAAAGCAGACTCGTCCAGATTGGAAGTGCTGACGCGGAGGCGGATACCTTCGAACGGAACTTTCTCACCTGACTGGAAGACCTCGACCTTCTCGACTAATGCATCGTCAAGGAAGGTACCAGTCTTGAACAGCTTGAGGTCCTCTGATCCAGTGTTGGTGATGACGGCCTTGACTTCGGTATTTCCTGTTACCTCAAGAGCGACAGAGAGAGGCGAATCCCGCTTGCTGAGGGCGTCTGAGAAGGCGCTGGCTAAAGAGGCCAAAGCGGCGACTGAAAAAACCTGGACTTTCATGATGATTGCTGTGGATCAGAGGCCCGTTATCGGAGAGTGATGCTGATCTGGTGAGGATGAGTTCTCAGGAAGCAGCCCAGGAGGCTTTATACACATAGAAGGCCAGATTCACGGTTACTCTTCCTTGAGCACCTCTACGATATGAGCCTTCCTATCCAATGATCTAGTCATGAAAGGGAAGTTGGATAGGATTCGGACGCTGGATAATGCGATATTTGGAGAATTAACCCACTGTTATGGTTCCATACCGGACGTACAGTTTCGAATGCGGAATGTCGTTAGCAATTGCTGTAGTTGAGCTCGCTGCCATTGTCCCCTCAGCCCGGTATTGCCGCGTCGCGACGCGGTTCGATTGCTTGGGATAATATATTATTGCCGGTTCAGGCAGGAATCTACATCCTTTGGAAACCTGGTGGTGGTTCTGCAAGGATCTTAGGGGTTAGAGCATAAGCTGAAGCCAAGCATCGCCGGATAGTATTCACCTTCCTCATCGAGAGCGCCAAGCACAATGTTGTGAGGGTAATCCAGAAGCCCTGCAAAGCCACCCAGCCCTATTGGTCAGTTTTTCTTACGTTCGACGGAATGTAACGCATGAATTCCCGGAGATTTAAGCACAACAAGTCGCTGAGGCTTGGACCCGGCAAACATTCGGCATCCTTATCTAACATATGTATCTGCACCCTAATCGAAGTTTTCAGACTCACCTTCTTCATGAAGAAAAAGGTGTTTGGTTCTAAGCTTTCTAGTTCTCCATAGCACCACACGCTCCTTGTTGTGGTTCCTACCATCTCATGGAACTGCTCCTTGCGGCACGATCTGTTGACTTTCCCCGCGATCCTTACGGGTGAACATCCTCGCCTCGCGCGGGACGGCGGATGGACGCGCTGCAAGTAATCAGATGTTACTCGATCAGGCAGCCCTTCTCTAGCTCTAGTATTTCCTTGCGTTTTGCATCATGACGCTTTGTGAGATGAGTATGGTGGCGCTTAGGATTAGATATCCTTAGATATTATGGACTACAAATCCCTTCAGATCGCAGTTGAAAAGTCCATTTGAGGGATGCGAGAAGCATGCACTTGCGAAAGCAAGCCATGACCGCGTTCATCGCCACCGTCACTCCATGTGTGTTCATACAAACCCCAACGGTCGCATGCATATGTACCAACATTTCCACAGGTCTAATACGAGGGCTTGCATAAGGAAATGGATAGGTGCCACGTCAGAAGCAATTATCAGCAATCCCAACCTGCGTATCGGATGGTTTCACCTTCCGAAGCGGGCCGTGGAGCAAAAGCGGACAAGACTGGATAAATATCAGAGGAGTAGGGTTTAAGGTTTAAAGTGTTGGAAGAAAGGCATGCGGGATTAGTAGAAGGATTTTGCTTCTACTCCGAATGTTTGCATTGATACGTGGGTTGTAGCAAGAGCCTCATTGGTACCCATGACCGTCCAATAGCCTCGCGAGTGGATTCAAATATGTGCGCGCCGGGACGGGTGCTTCTCCAATTACCGCTAACGTATCGTAAGGCCACGCTGTTGCTGTCCTTCTAATGCAAATCCTATCGAGATTCGGTGTCGCAGGGCTCGGGACCTCAAAGATTTCGGTCAGATTCTCCCAGTCATCGTCGTCGAACGTCCCATGGAGATAAAGCTCTTGCAGTGACTCGGGTAGTATGGTCCTGACATCAAAGCCAGCGGGTGCATCAGTTTCCGCGTTGTGAAACCCATTTTCGAGTGCATCATCAACATCTGAATCGATGTATAGTGGCAACAGCATCTTCCACTCGCAGTTGAGGCACTTGAGCTTTGTGAACTCACGAAGTGTGACGGTTTCCAAGTCACTCTCTTCGCTCATCTTGTGAAACATGGTTAGCAAGGTCTTATGAGATAGGTTAGATGTCATACATCGGGGCCTAAGCTGTCTTGCGCAAGTTCAAGCGTCTCTAACGAGTGGCCAACATGTTTCGCGACGACTGTGATGACTCTTTTCGGCTCATAGTTTGCACTCTCTGAGACCGTGGCTCCTCCGCCAGTGTACGTAAGCTTCTTTAGAGCTTTGAGACCAGCGAGAATCACCTCCAACCCCTCCACTTCGAATTGACAGTTACTCAAGAATAGCTCCGTAACATTGGACAACGGCATGCCATCTTTAGGCAGGTAGCCTTCTTCTTCGTCAAATCGGGGCAAGTCACCCATCGCATGCGCGGCAAAGCTTTGAAGCGAAGGAAGTGAGAGAAAGTCGCATGCCCAATCAGCGTTGCAACACATCTCAGTATCCCAGTGAGCGACTGCGGCAACGGTCAAACGCTGGAGCGGGAGCTGTCGTGTCTGCGACGTGTCCTTGTAAGCAGCGGCAATTTGGTTCATCGTGAGCGATATCGAATCTGACTCAACATCTGTGATTCTGATCGTTTTGAGGTATGGCAGATGGTGTAGCAATATTGCGATGATGGCATCATCGAAACCGGCATCAATACGCGCTTTTAAAGTCGTGATGAGGTCATTTGGGTTGTCACCGTAGCCGAAGTTGCTTCCGTCGCCGTCAAGTTCTAGGTTGGGGTACAGTTCTTCTAGTGCTTGCGCGGCCTTCTTGAAGAGCACTCGGTCCTCCTCGGGCGGAACCGCAAGCACGTTTGGAGGCTGTATGCCGAGATTGGCCTTATCCCAATGATACGCTCGGCTCGAAGGTAGGTTGAGCTCCCTCACATACCAGCCTTTGCGTGGATCTTCAAGCACCTCTTTTAGTGTAGACCAAAGCAGTCTACCGGCAGTAGAATCTCCGGTATCGAGAATCTGTTCTTCCAAAAACAACCGCCCATGCTCCCTCAGCACCGATTGGTAAAGCTTGTGGTGATCTCTGCATGTAATAGCGAGATGAAGACATGAATCAGGATCCAGACACTCGGCGATGTTGAGCTTGAGTTCTGGAGGCAAGGCAGAAAATGTCATGATGATTGGTTGGCGTGGAGCTAGAGTGATGGCAGCTGTTGTAGGACCGCGGCTTCTTTATCTTGCAACGAGTAAAATCAAGGCTAGACCACCGCTGGCATAGAACAAGGCTGCAGAGCTTGGTAAGGTGAATAAGTGTCTCGTTTTGTGGGCGACGACGTAATTAGTTGGTCTGGGTTGCAGCTTTTCTGTTTTCTAGCTCGCCGAGATCCGGCGCCCAGGCTTCATCGGAATCCGGCCGGCCGGCCTGATGATTGCCTGGCCTATACCGCATCCGGCGGTCGACGAAAGAAGCCATCTAACTGCATGAGGTATTATTCTGCTACATATCTGTAGAAGATGTGAGAGCTGCGAAAGAGGGTCGAATGTTTCTTAGATGATGAAGTTGGCGATACCATAGGTAGTGCCGGACTGAAAAGGGGCGCGACATCTGGAGTCGTTCCCTTCCCGCAACGGAATTAGGTGGCTTCAAATGTTTCTTGCCTTTGGCCACAATGAACATGGCTCCTGCAGGCACGTCTAAGAACAATGTAAACAGGCAAAAGGCATGTCTAATCACAATGTTGGGACCATGCGTTCACACCTCCACAATGTCCACTCCGTGTCGCGCACACTGTACGACACCTTTAATCAACTTTCACATTGTCTGAAAGGCACAGTGTTTTCCAAATCAATCTTACCACTGCCATAAGATTGCTTACATTCCCCCGCCAAACTCTCTACAAACGAACTATTTCTAGTTACTAAACAATGGGGTCTACGATGACCTTACCAAAACCAAGAAAGACGGTCAGTTTTGCGCCAGGCACTGATTTCGAAAAGAGCAAACGACCTACAAAGCAATACCGGCGCAGTCATCCTGAGTATGCTCCGGATAATCACAGTTGCCCCGCAGGTGGGGAGTGGGTGGACACCAGCTTCATGGACGACGTACATTACCGACTTATGCACCTAAACATCTACCCGATGCTGCCAGTTAGAGACGAAAAACAACTTGAAGCGCTGTGCATGTCCTTTGAGACACAGATGAAAGCATGTGTAGAGCTATCTTCTGGCCGGAACATACAGATAGAAGACCACCCTTTCCAGGAAGAGATCCTGGAGTTCCTCACCGAGATTGTTTGTTGCCCAGACGATGATGCCGCCACTTCATGTTATCAGCATATAATACGATTTGATGGTCTAGTCATATATAAGAATACCGACGTGTGTTTGAGAACATGCAGTTCATATACGACACTTATCAGGACCAGCAGGCAAACCACTTCTTGGTCGAATTGAAGGACAAATGTCGTCCAGCGGAGAACGTAGGTGAGCACCGAAAGGCCGTTCTGCGACGGCTGCGAGATACTTGGCTTGCTGAAGTCTGCGGCCAGTAAGTCCATTACTGATCTTGACATTTGCACGTCTCAAATGCTTATCTATATTGCTCAACTACTTCAATGATAGTCTTACCATGATGATAATTTTCGTGACTTACGCGTTTCACTTTCGTCTATGTCGGCCGAGTGAAAGTATTGATCCGTCTCAAGAGTTCCCCTGTTGCTTAGCACTTAGTCGGTCGTACAATTTCAGATGCACCTAGCTGCCCCCAAGTAATACTTCCTCCACTCTCGTTTTTAATAAACACCCCGTAGCATACCTCCCTCTGCAACGCAACCTCAACTCAATCACCATGTCCGCTTCAAGATCCATCCCGGTAGATATCTTTCTCAACAAAGAACTTGGCATTCGGTATTGCAGTTGGCAACTTAGTCAACCTGGCCTTCAGGAAGTTGGAATGATCCAGTCAGCGGCAGAATTCAGTGCCTTTTGCAAACACGAGAATCTTGGATTTCGGTCGAAACTTCGATGAGATCGGCCGACGCATTGGCAATAAGTGCGGTCACCTGCTTCACCCTGCATCGGAGCAGGACGTTGAATACTGCCCGGTATGCGATGTTGTTGCCCATCTCGACTTACTTGATCTCATTGCAGAAGCTTGGGATAGCGAGGGTAGTCCATGGTCGAAGCACTGCACAGAGAAGTATGATACACTTGCTTCCGCCTGGCATAAGACGAGACTGGAGCTTGAAGACCTGGTTGCCATCTTCGAGGAAGAGGCTGAAGATAAAGTCCGGTGGGAGAATGAGTATCCTGAAGAAGCTGACGGTGCCCGCAAGACTTTGTCCGCAGCCAAGGCTGTCACTATTGCGCGGGGCCTGGCGCGATATCCGGGTGGGTAGCTCGGCGGGAGGTCACGAAGACCGCGCCAAAAGAGCCAGTAATACCTCCAGCTAACCCCAGTAAGAAGCAGAAACGGAAAGTCATATTTGCGCCTAATACTAACTTCGAGCGGGGCCGATCGCAGGGCGAGTACCGACGTGGACGCCCAGAATATGAGCCAGGAGAGCATGCCGCAGATCCATCACAAGAGTTGATCAACACCTCGAACTTGAACAACCCTCTTTACAGCTCTTCTCAACTCAAAGTTGTGACAAATCCACAAGGTCAACTTGCTGACAGTTTGCTAGAGGGTATTGCGCCGTCGGAACATGAAGGCATTGCAGAGCTCCACCCGCGATGGAACGAAAATACGCCAATATCTAATGGATCAAGCTCAACACGAGGACCTAGCGGTCCGTGCAGAGTTCCTCAAGGACCTGGAAGAGGCGGACTCCCTGCTCCTTAGAGTGAGAGCAGGCAAGTTGATTGAAGCTGCCCCTTGCGCAACTCAGGACATCGAAGACCTTGATGAATTTGAAAAAGAAACTGAGCACAAGCCAGACACTGACGTTCCAGGAAAGAGTTGGACCACATTTCTGGATGTGCTCCCAACGGACTACTTGGATGATATTAGGAGCGCCTACAGAGAGCCTGACTATGAGAACCCTATAGTGCCTGAAAGCCTCGCTAATGAGGCGGTACTGGAGTTGCAGCTGCAAAGAGGCTCAAAGAAGCGCCCCGCTGATGAGGAAATCGAAGAGCGAACCCAAAACGGGCTCCGTGAGGGATAGGGATCTATAACACAAACACTCCCTAATACCGATGGTATGGTGGTAGATGTGGGTGAATGCTACTGCTAGTCGCCAGTCTGAAACAACCATACCAGAATTGAAGAGTCTGAAGCACTTAGTTGACAAGTAGCATTCGAGGTCTGGAGATGCCTGCGATACACTGCAGCCTCTAGATGCACTGGTCCCACGGTCAACAAGGGATAACAGCCTGCATAGGTAGTCAGCGTTGTCTATGAACAAGTACGTGTAGTCTCAAAAAATGATGTTAAAACAGTGTGAAAGTGCCCCGTTCATCTGACCATATCCCGCAAACGACCATCGCGGGCTTTCACTATGTTCACATTTCGATCCGCTCCTCAACATTGTCAGTGCACTACCACCACCTTCACTGCTGCCTACTAATTCGGATACTTCTACCTACACCCCTACGAGTTCATCTCTCAACTCCAAGCCTATTCTTCATCAGCCATGCCTTCTTCCGTAATTAGATCTGTCCCGGCTCGGCTGCTTCTACCCCGGGAGCAGGCGCTACTTTACCTGGAATGGCAAGACAACCAGTATCCAGATGGTACGTCAGGAAATATTGGGTCTGCTATGCACTACCATCAATTTAGGCAGTACCTCGGTGGGAAATCCAAACCTAGCAAACATGTTGCAGGCACAATCAATAAAACTCATATCGCCGCCGAGTGCGGTCACGAGCTCCATCCATCAGACACCATGACTTCCGGTTATTGCCCCGTTTGCGAGGTCCAGATGTGTCTCGCGTTTCTAGATGCCATCGCCAAAGAACTTCAAAATGCCGGTGGTCCAGGGGGTCAGAGTGGGCCTGTCAAACGGAAGTACGTTGTTCTCCGTCAGGGCTGGCATATGGCGCGCTTACAGCTCCAGGAGGTGATAAGTCTAATCGAGGTATCCGCTACATATGAAGCCCAGTGGGAAGCGGTACATCCGAAAGAAGTCACTGCTGCGCAAGAGACGAATACCTGTACGAAGGCTCTTCGATTGGCGGAGATGGAGCACAAGTATCCAGCCGTCGTCTCTAAGACATTGGCAAGCGGGACCAACCGGAAATCTTCTGATGCAGACAGGTCGACGAAGGAGCATACAAAGTCTAAGAAGAAAGTCACTTTCGCGCCAGCCACCAATTTCAAGCCCGGTCGTCACAATGAAGAGTACCATCGCGGTAGTCGTTTCTACCAGCCCGGCGCACATGCTGCTAGTCGAGACAACGTGTGGCTCAACGCTTCCCAATGTGGCTCGACCCCAGCCGACATTTGCAACCTCAAGCTCTTCGTCACAAGCTCCAAAGAAGATTTTGACAAACTGGACGCAAATTTGTCCTATCGGCCTGGTCAGCTGCAAGGGCTTGTCGGGTCGCATCCCGGTGCGAGCGTCATCTCTGACTTCGTCCAAAACTTTCAAGAGCAAAAGGAGGGCGGTATGAAGGAGATAAACGATATGGTTCGTCACGCTGATGCGATGATTGTGCTTGTCAATGGGGACAACGTGCTCGATGTGCACTTCTCGTGTTCTGAAGATGTCGAAGATGAAGATTATGACGACGAGGAAGTGGATCAGAGTCGTTGGATTTGTCTTCGCGAGATTATGGCGTGCGAACCAAAGTGAGTCGGGAGGGCTTACAAGATGCAGGATCGACGGCGGAAGCGACGCACTTTGACGAATAACGTGTCTCTTGGTGTTTGTGATATGCTGTAGTGCCCTGTCCTAAACTGTATAGGTTTAGTATAGGGACAGTACTTATGTAATTTCCATAATACATTTTGAGCCGTACGACAACATAGGAGACCTGATCTTTGACTTTGAAGGACTGAGTATAGGTGGAATGTGTTTCGTGTGATCGCCTAGCTTCGCCATAACTGGCAATGATTTGCGGCAGCGATGAAACCTAGCACACGCGAATAATTCAGTCGACGTGACACGTTGTTTCGACTCGCCCTGAATGTATCTCGATTCGACGGCAGAAGGCAGCGCGTGTCGCACAAGCAGTTCTGTGCGCTTCCGTCGTACGCGCCGACAGCGGGTTACTCTCGCTCGCTTCCCCCTGACACCCTTGTCCGTCTTACCATTTGTCTCACAGCCTTGCTGCGCCACATACCTGCATCAAGTAGCCGCCGGCCCGAGCGCCATAGGATGACAGTGCAATTCGAAATGCCAACTTCGTCGCTGCTTCTGCCTTCGCTCTCCCCTTATTCCCTCCTACATCCCAACGCGCTCCAGCTAAATCTTCCCAGGTATCCGCAATGGAAGCATTCGGCTTTGCAGCAAACATCTTATCCGTAATACACATCACAACCGAAGTGCTCGTGCGCCTCTACGAGTTCAGAAGCCAGGCTGGCGAACTGCCGAAATCTCTCCAGGCGTTTTCGAACGAATTACCGGCTCTGCAAGTTTGTTTGAAACGTTTAGAAACCGCGGAGAACGACGATGTGCTACCAGATGATAGCAAGAAGGCTCTGGAGCCACTATTGGAAGATTGCAAGAAGCAGATCGAAGCGCTAGGAATCATTGTAGAAAAGGTGCAGGCTAAAGGCGCTTCTGATCTCGTCAGAAATGCTAACGCTACTGCGAGTTTTCGGTATGATAGTGAGGTGCAGTATAGGAAGACGGTGATAAGAGAGTATATTTCGACGTTGACTTTGGAGCGTGTTATTTCGGGGGCCAGTATTGATCTTACTGGTATGTCTTACTTTGGAAATCTTGTACCTCAGAGAAGTATTCTAGAGACACTTTTTTTTTCAGCATTGCGCCCTCCTCTAGTTCCGCGGCTCATCTGTCCGTTCGGACATGATTTCGAATTTATAGAGCGAGACGTCCTCACCGATATCATCTCCGCGAGGGCACCTGGCTCGAGACATGCGCCAGTCGGTGGTGGGGGCATGGGGTAGGTTCATGACCACCTCTCGCAGTTAAGGGTCCATGGAAATTGTTGCTAACGGCCGTTGTAGGAAGACTCAGATTGCAATAGAATATGGATACCGTATTCAAAAGGACTCTCCCGACACATGGATCTTTTGGGTTGATGCCGAGAACATTGCGAAGTTCGAAGAAGGCTATCATGAAATCGCCAAAGAGTAACGAATGAATGGATCGAACGAGAAAGACGTAGATATTTTCAGACTAGTGTACGACTGGCTGCGAAATGAGACGAACGCGAAGTGGGTGATGATTATCGACAATGCTGATGAAAAAGAAGTCTTCACAAGCCAACCACGTAAACAACGGACATTGGATACCGCGAAGCAACTCCGCCACTTCATACCGCAGTCTTCGAATGGATCAATTCTTGTCACGTCAAGAAGTCGAGACGCAGCCTTCCAGGTCACTTGTAATTACAAGCACATCCGCACCGTAGAAGGAATGAGCGAAAGCGAGGCGCTGACTCTGTTCCGAAGCCAGTCAGACGAGCCGAATGATGAAGAAGACATGAAAATGCTGATCAAAACGCTCGATTACACCCCGCTAGCGGTTACCCATGCTGCAGCATATATCAGCGCTCGGTCATTACCAATACATGACTACCTACAATAATTGAGGGTGAGAGATGAAACGTCGATAAGCCAATTGGATGAAAGTTTGCCACAGCTCCGTCGCGATGCGGGGAGATCGAACTCCATCATCACGACCTGGAGGGTTACATTCGAGTACGTACGAAAGACTACGCCTTCGTCTGCTAGACTTCTTTCGCTGATGTGTCTGTTCGATCGACAGGACATTCCGGCATCGCTTCTTAAAGAGCAGTACGGCGAAGAAGTAATCGCCCCGCCTCCCAAGGCCCGCAAAGTTTGGTGGAGACGTCGGCCACGCATGCGCCGGAGGCAGAAGCAGGAACAACCACCTACTTCAAAAGCTGCTGCCGCGAAAGTTTGAGGACGATTGGCTGGTTCTTCGGGACTTTAGTTTGATCAAGCTAAATAAGGACCGACACCACTTCTCCATGCATCCTCTCGTCCATTTCACGACGAAAAAGTGGCTCGTCCTGCACAAGGAGCTTGACGCATGGAGCCAACGGTTTGTTTTCATCCTCGACAGGAATTTCCATGATTCAGATGACGGCAGTTTCAAGAGATGTGAGCCATTGCTCGCTCACGCCTACGCGGCGATACCGTATCGTCCGTCCGACCTCGCCATACCGCCGCTACGTGCCTGGGCGTCTCTGACAAGAAAGGTAGCATGCTACTACGACCAGCAAGCCTCGTTCGAATTAGCAGAGAAATGTACCAGGTCGCAGCCGAAGCTTTCGAGATTACGCTTGGGCTTGCTGCGCCGGAGTCGCTAATATGCAAAACACAGCGAGCACTCGTCCTGTCCCTTTTGGGTCGGAAAGTCGAAACCGAGCAAATCCATTGTCATGTCCTTACTCTACAGCAGCAAACGTTGGGTTTCAATCATGCCGATACACTCAATACTATGGACCACATAGGCGACGCCCTCACATTGCAAAAACCGCTACTTAGAAGCAGAAACCTTGCATGTTCAAGCGTTAGAAATCCGTCCTCGTACCCTAGGCCCCGTACACGCGAGCACGCAACTATCTCTCAACAAACATGGTGCCTTCCTCTTAGGCCAGCGCCGTTACACGGAAGTGTACAAGATATGGCGGCAAGCGTACGAAGCGCGCAGTAAAGGAAAACAGGACGAGTGTGATTTCGGCTGGGTTGATGAACTGAATGGGATTGGCTTGATACTCCAAATAAATGGTCGAGCATCGGATGCCGAGCCCTACTTTAGGCAAGCGCTTGCGGAAAAAGAAAGGACGTTGTCGGCTGAGCATGAGGGGTATTCAACGGTAGTAAAGGGCGTGGTAAGCCTAGCGCGAGTACTAGCCGAGCAAAAGAAGTATGCTGAGGCGGAGGCCCTTTTTCGGCGTGCCCTTGAGTGGTATAGCCAGCCAGCGGGGGCGCAGAGGCCAGAGAGACTAGAAGTCATGGGTGAACTTGCGTTTGTTCTTCTACGAAGAGAGGAGGGAATCTTTGAGTCGCATGTGTCTGCTAGAAAGGGGTGAGATGTTTGGTCCTAAAGACATAGATATGCTGGAGATTGCTTGAATCCTAGCTGGTGTTCTGGAGAAACAAAAACGATGTGAGCAGGCTGTGCAGCTATACAAGAGAGCTTATGACGGCGCACAAGAGATTTTAGGCCAGCTACACGAGGACACCAAAAGATACCAACGCGATTACACCGCATTGAGCAACAACTAATCGAAACTCTCAGTACTTAAGGAGCAGGCGGTAGTTATCGACACGGAAGCAACTTCAAGGTATCCAAATACCTGCACAGGAGTAAAGGAATCCAAGCAATCCGTTTCTGCAGACGATAACACGTCAGTCATTACCGAAATCAGCCTAACACCCTTACCACCCAAAGCAAAACCTGACCTCGATCACAACGATGCGATTGCAGGAGCAGAAGAGCCCTACTAGTCGAATGTGAACACCAAGACTAGCGTTTCGCCCGATCCTATGCACGATGCAACTATCAAAGAGCAAACCGGTAGGGAGAATATATGGGCAAGGGGTGGAAAAACACAACGATATAGCCCCATTGGAGGCGCATGTTGCAGCAAGAAGAGATGTCAGGATAGCAATTGCTGCTTCATAAGCTATGTACTCACTTGATCCTAAATATAGTATCCATACGTTCCTTCTGAAGATCACACCTTCTCCTTACCCTTGCCGCCATCCTCTACACGCGGTGCTTCCGGCACTTCAATACCCTCCAGTTTCCACACCATACCTGGATATGAATCGCTGTGAACACCAATATCCACCTTCTTGCCCTGCACCTCAGGCGGAAGCATAACTTTAGCACTCGATTGTAACCTCGACTGCCCTCCCGCATCTACACGTCCACCTCTTCCGCCCCGTCCGGAGGCTCCGCTTCTGTTTGGATCGCTCCAACTCACACGCTTCAATGCGATGATTTCGTCGGTAGAAGAGTATGAGATGATGGCGAAGAAGCCCTCGGTTTGTGGCTTCGGGTAGCGCGGCGCGAATATGCGTATGCCACCGTTTTGCATCCTTCCAGAGTTCTGGCGACTGATATTCAACGTGAGGGATATAGCGTTAATAGCGCCCAGATCAATTTTGAGGACCGGGAGACGAGAAACCGGCTCGCTGAAGCGCTTGATGGCCGCAGGCGTCACGCCGGCAAACTTGGCAGCACGTTCCAGTGTGGTTGAATTTGAAGTAGTGGCCTCGATGAGCGTTTTTGGAACCGCTTTAGGGTGCTCGAGTCGCTTCTTCTCTTTGTCCACATCCACGCCTGGCAAAATCGATAGTGGGCCGTCAGTAGGCCAGCGTGCAGACTTGATAGCTTGTAGAAGCTTGATCATCATCTCGCATGACGAGAGGTAACCCAGTTCAGTAAGGACATCAATCGAGGCTTGCACAATACGAATGCTTTGATCCAGCACGGAGTTCAAGTCACCAACGTAATCGGAGATGGGCAGATCGATGCGGGAGAAGTGTGCTTGCAAAAGCAAGAAAGACTTAACATGCGGATCCCACATTGGCAGACCGAAGTCTTCAGCTTCGATGGGTAGCGCTTTAGATAACTCAGCGTTGATGAGATCCTCGTTGTGGCGAACGGGTAGCTCATCATATTCCGTTGCGTGTGAGATCCAGGAGAGGACATCCGAGAAGGTCGCGTCACGCTTGACGTTCTTGACAAGGTAGCGGATGGTTTTGTGGCTGAGGTAGTAGTAGCTCATTATCTTGCCGAGTGGTGTGGCCTCGACTTCGCCTGTGACCTCGACCGCGGCGCAGGATGACTCATTGAGCTCCTTGAGCGAGTTCTCCACGAGATCGACCATGTAGTCATTCGCCATGGTTTGCGCGGCTATCGTGTTATGTTCCTCGGCTGAGA
This sequence comes from Parafenestella ontariensis, assembly GCA_021596325.1. Classification (NCBI taxonomy): domain Eukaryota; kingdom Fungi; phylum Ascomycota; class Dothideomycetes; order Pleosporales; family Cucurbitariaceae; genus Parafenestella; species Parafenestella ontariensis. The sequence continues at coordinate 45,545 of JAKGDA010000035.1, forward strand.
TCTCGAGGCCGTAGAAAGACGGATTTTTGTGCAGGCGACGGAAGAAGAAAGTCCACGTTAGGTAGTCGAGGGCATCTTGCTTCGTTGCGATAGTCCCGGCGGAAATCTCGGCACCCAAATGATTGTCAAGCACCTTGTGAAGCGACGATTCAACCGGGAAGCCAGTGTGCAGAAAGTGTTTATAGAACTCCTTCTTCGCGTCTTGGGTGAAGATACGCGCAATACCTGAGGAGTCGAATTGTGGACGACCAGCGCGACCCAACATCTGCAACACATCTGTCAAATCCATGTCTTTGTAGCCCTCCGTCTTGGCGTCGAAGAACTGTGTACCCTTGACGACAACAAGATGAGCGGGCAAGTTCACTCCCCAAGCGAGGGTGCTAGTAGCGACAAGAATCTGGATCTTGTTGTTTGCAAATAACTCTTCTGATAGCGAGCGATCAGTTTCAACGAGACCGGCGTGATGAAGACCGATACCAAAGCTTAACGCTTCGCGCAATGCATCGTCTTTGACTCGATCGAGATTGAGTGCGAGATCATCCTCGGACATGTGCAGGAAGCGCCTTGGGTTATCTTCCATACCACAAAAGTTGATCAAGTCGCGAGCGGTAAGCCGAGTCTGCCGACGCGAAGCAACGAACACAATTACAGGCTTCTCTGGCGAGTGCGCTTTGATGGCAAGGAACGTAGGACGATTCATTGACTGCATCAGTGGACAGAATCCCCGCTGTTCGGGGAAGCCGTCGATGAAAATCTCCAGTGGTACAGGGCGGACCGAGTGGCGAAAGTTGAACAAACCTTCTTTGACGCCCAGCCAATTTCCAAGATCCGAAGCATTTGCGCAAGCAGTGGACATGCCAAGTAAGCGAATGGACCCATCCTTCTTCTGCGAAGCGATGTAGTTCATACGCGACACGATGATCTCGAGAATCGGGCCACGGTCACCGCCTAGCAAATGTATTTCGTCGATAATGACCAAGCTGACTTGACGAACATACCCACGAGTCTGCCAGCTACGACTAATACCATCCCACTTCTCTGGTGTCGTGATGATGATGTCGGCGTCGCGGATGGTACGTGTGTCTGGCGTGTTGTCACCAGTCAGCTCAACTAGTCTTAAACCCATTGGCCCAGCAAGGCGCTTGCCCCAGTCTTGCACTCGCTCTCGAACGAGCGCCTTCATAGGAGCGATGTAGACGACCTTCGAACCCGGCTTTTCGCGGAAGGCCCACCACATGGCAAGCTCCGCGGCTACAGTCTTACCACTACCAGTAGGCGATCCGAGTAAGACATTCGCTGGGGTATGGTACAGACAGTGGAAGATCTGCGACTGCATTGGGTTGAAATACTGGAAGCGCTGGGCATACACTTCTTCGAGCAGAGGGTTCTTCAGCGCTGAGATCGGCAGTGGTTGGAGGTTGAGAAGATCAGTATAAACGCTTTCTGTATCTGGTCGGATGAGATGCTGGAAAGAGATCGGATGTACAGTTTCCGCGCCGAGCCATCGATCGGACACTGCTCGGACATAAACTTGCGTAGGCAGAGGATCAGACAGCGGAATGGTGAAGTTGAGTTCGTGGTCGTCATAGAGCTTCCTTCGTGATAGTATAAAGTATTCGTGATGATAGATCTCCGACGTTTCGGAGTTCTCCACCCAGATCCAGAATGATTCGGAACTTCCATGGTGTCTGTCGTTCCACGTGAACTCTGGTGTAAGCCAAAGGTGGATTCGGAGCACATCACGGTTCAGTGGAGCGATCTCAGATTCGATGCTCAGCGTAGGAAAGTTGTTTAGGAGCTTTGCGATCACACCTCCCATCTTTTTGTTGTGCACCATGTCTCCGATCTCACCAGAGTCCATGTCCCGCAATGTCTCTATTGAGGGAAACCTTTGATCGAGCGCTCGTAAAACCGGCTGAGGGAGATCGAACTGGTGCAGCGGGTGCTCTATGGACCAGCACCGATGTTCGATCGATTGGCAGAGGCTGAGAAGTACAAGGCATTGATATCCCCAGCGCCGATTAAGCGCAATCATAAACAATGCACGAGCAATACGTGCGGCGTTCTGGGTGATATAGTTCGTATCGGAGACGAGCGTGAAGTCTTCCAGCCGTGCTCTCGAGATGTGGGCCTGCAGAAGATAGTTTGTCTTGCCGGAGGACGTAGCATAGCCCCCCTTGACCTCAGTTATGACGTAGCCTTCTTCCTTCAGCGCTGAAAGCTCTTTCTCTTCCGTGTCGCGCGACTGTATCTGATCGAACTCGCCACTCATGCTGACCATAGCCAAGGCATCGGCGTCTGTGCTGCGAGGTCGCATCATTGTATTGAAAATCTCGATACTCGACTGTTGGACGTAGAACTGGCTTGCGATACGACCAACGTCTTTCGCTCGGAGATCTTCTGTGGTTTCATTGAAGATGATCATCTGACTCTTTTGCAAGATCCGAGCCGCATCGATGATCAGTTTTCGACGTCTTTGGACGAGCTGTGGATCGTCCCTAATTTCAGCCCATTCAATACCATACATTAGTGGACTCTTCTGCATCCGGACGAACAAGTAAGAATAACCGAGCCACTGCACCGCTTCCGAGACCGTAGTGACCGTTCCGAGAGAGATCTCGGCGTTGAGATTGTCGACAAGCTTCGAAGAGAATCTAGACTCAATAGGCTGCTGCTCAGTAACAGCTCGCATGTAGTGGTCGAGCCTGTCGTGAGTTGTGCAGATAAAGCCAATACCAGTATCTTGGAACTGTGGTCGACCGGCACGACCGAAGATCTGCAGCACATCCAAGATGCCCAAGTCGGTGAATTTTCCTTCTTGGGCGTTGTATACCTGAGTGCCCTTGATGAGAACCGCTGCCGCGGGTAAGTTGACACCCCAAGCAAGTGTCGCCGTACAGCAAAGTACTCTTAGAACACCTTCCGCGAAGAGACGTTCGATAAGGTTCCTATCGGAGCGAGGCATGCCTGCATGGTGCGTTCCCATGCCTTTGCCAAGTAATTCCCGCAGCTCTCGTCCTTTTGATTGCTTCATATCGCGTACGGCAAGCTCGTACCGCGGGTGATCTGTTGGGTCGAAGAGATCAGTACATTGCTCCTCCATAGCCATATCGTATAGCCTTCGGGCTGTCTTGACAGTGTCCTTTCGAGAGTGCACGAACACCATGATCTGGTGCCCTCGCTTTAGCATCTCAACCACCTTGTCGAAAGCAATCTTCTCCAAGTTCTCACGAGACTTTGCGGTGCCAGACTTTCCTTTTGCGCCAATGAAGTGCTGTTCAAGAGGAACAGGGCGGAATGAAGCATCAAAGTAGAACAAGCCAGCCATCTTGTTCACTCGGAGGAAGTCGGCTACGTCGACGTAGTTGGGTAGGGTGGCAGAAAGGCCCACAATACGGATAAGGGACTGCGTGCTTTCGACCTGCCTTTCTGTTCTTGCTACCAAGCTCTCCAAAACTGCGCCACGTTCATCATGCAGCATGTGCACTTCATCGATAATGAGAAGGCGCACTTTCTGCACGAGCTCTGTGTCGCCCGTACTCTTTCTTGTAACGACATCCCACTTCTCCGGTGTGGTAACGATGATCTGAGTGTCTAGGATCTCGGCTTTGGTAAGATGCATATCACCAGTAAGTTCGCGAGCCTTGATGCCTAACCATGCTAGGCGCTTTCCAAGCTTGTCAGTTACCTCGGCGGCAAGCGCCTTCATGGGTGCAACGTATATGATCTTGAAGTCTTCCGTCATAACAGTGAAGTCAGTCGCGTCAGGATTCTCGATTGGATTTGGTACGACGTTCTTCGCTACGGTGTTGAGGATCGTGAGCATGGCTGCGTCCGTTTTACCGGCACCGGTAGGCGCGCAAATGAGCATGTTTTCGCTTGTCTTGTATGCGACTGGGTAAACTAGGCTTTGCATGCGGTTTAGGGCCTTATACCCTTTGAAGGTGCGTTGGCACAGACCATCCAAATCATTGATCTCGATCAGCTTCCGGCCATGCCCAATAGTGCCAACGGGCATGGCGGGAATCTCGTACTCTTCGTAAAGGTTGTCGTCATGATGCTTAGTGTCCGGAGGCAGGGCATACTTCTTGCCGTAGGCAGAGAGCTTGTTACCCGCTTCATGGGTGCGGTACACGTGCGGATACTGTGGGCCTTTGCGGTCCATGGCGGGTGCCAAGGAGGCAGTCTTGTGCTCCCAATCTTGCCTGCGAATCGCTTCTTCACGCTCGGCTCTCGTTTGCAGGCGACCCACAATGCCATTCTTTTGGGTGGCAGCTGGTACATGCAGGGACCGCGTAATGTCCTGTCGGTGGGAAATGAGGTCGGCCACCATGTCCAGCTCCCCGTAACCTACGATCTCTGCTAGCATCATCTGCAACTCTTCGTCTACTCCTAGTTAGAGCTCATTTTCGTGCTTGGGAGATAGGCAAGGCTCACTATTGCTGTCGCTAGCAAGGATGGCTGAAATCTGCTCCTTTAGTGCTCCAGCATCCAAGCCAGAGCTCCTTCGAGCGACATGGCGACATTTCTCTGCGAGCCAGTGCTGGTCGTAGAGGTTGCCTCCAGTTCGGTCATGGGGGAATTGCTCCAGGTGATCGCTGCTGTACTCTTCATCGTACTCGTCGCTGATCATGTCCCAGATATCGTCGCCGCTGGCGGTCCCGGAGAAGTCGTCATCATCGAAGTCGAGGTCGTCGCCATATGCTGACGGCTTCTCAGTATCAGCGGGGAGGTTCAGCTCTGCAATGGCCTTGCGCATAGCAGCGAGCTGCTCGAGCCATTGCGCCTGGGCGTCCTCGACGGAGGGCGACATGCTGTGAAGATGGAGCAGTACTACGGGGTGGAGGTGCGTAGTGTTTGCTTGTCTGTGTTTACTCAAGAGTGGAAATGCATCATGGGTGGTGGCTGCTCGGCTGGACTTGCCCCGGTTCGTTTGATTATGTCAGCAGCAGCGCCACATGCCGCTGGGCAATGAATGGGTCGGACCTTGTGAGGCGTTATCGTAGCCTCTGTCCAGGCACCCTCTTCTCTTTCCATACGTACCTGTTTGCGAGCTCTACACGTACCCATTTCTCCCCCTCCTAACACCATCTCGGCCTCTTCTCCAACGCCCCGCAGTCATGAAGGTCCTCTACATTGGCGTAAGCGCCCGCTCACCGCCGCATCGCAGCTGGCGTCCCTAAAGATGATATATAGGTCTTCAAGAACGACACAGAACCCGCCCACGAGCTGGCTGCTGTGCGAGATCTGAGCAGCTACGGTTTCTTTACCAGGAGTTCCGTCAGCCAGGTCGTACGTCCCTCACCATTCTGCCTCGAATGCCAGTCTATTTACAACACGATGAGGGAGCACACGAGCTGACAACGGACGACAGATGACAGTCATCGCGGGAACTGTAGCATTTAGAACAGGACCTAAGATACTCCAGGATGTTAAGCAGGATGGTATGACACTGCCGCTCTCCACATACGTCCTTTTCCTCGGACCAGAGCTGATCTATCTATGCAGACTACATGCTCCACGCCTACGGACACGAGGAGGGTATCTGCAGCATCATGATCACCGACGTCGAATACCCCAAAGACGTCACACATCACCTTCTCTACAAAATCGCCGGCGAGTTCACCTCCAAATACCGACGCACCGCATACGCCAACTTTGTCAAAGGCGACCCTCAATTTCCCTTCCCCGAGCTGGAGGAATATCTCCAGAAGTACCAAGATCCACACCAGGCAGACAGTATCATGAAAATCCAGAAGGAGCTGGACGAAACAAAGGCTGTGCTGCACAATACCATCGAGAGCGTGCTGCAGCGCGGGGAGAAGATTGACGACTTGGTAGCCAAGAGTGATGGGCTGAGCGCACAGAGTAAGATGTTTTATACACAGGTAAGCTTCAAAACATCGCCTGGTTGAAGGAATCACATCTGACATGTTGGACAGGCCAAGAAGCAGAACTCGTGCTGCATCGTCATGTAGATATGCATTGGCAGCTTTCTTGTCGTTTGAAACTGCACTTTGTTAGCCTGAATAAGTCACGTAATGTTATACCCTCTATCAATCAATAGTTGTCTCTCATCTCAAAGCCAAAGGAAATGATGCCTTCATTCTCACTGCAATACTTCTAACACCCCAGGCGATACAAGGCTGCTTGCCTGACTCCTTGTCAAGCCAGTGACTACCAATCTCTACTTTCTAATCTCAGGGTAGTTCACTCAGCGATACGTCTTCACAGCTCCATTTCGTCAAACTCGTCCTCATCGTCATCCTCGGAATCCGTAAGATCTACCGCGTCGGCCGCGGACCCATGATCTGACGCCAAAGAGCTCTGGTCGAAGAAGTCCTCTTCCTCTTCCATTTCCTCCTCTTCTGTAGGCGGCGACTCCCGCGGCTGAAGCCCCTGATGCTCAATCAAGTCGTCCTCGTCGATGTCCCCACTGTCGAGTGCATACGCTTCTAGATTAGATCCCACGAGCGACTCGATTTTATCCCAATTGTTGAATCCATCCTCCTCGCCAACAAAAGGATCGCTCTTCCACACCACGAATATATCCGTCGTAGCCGCAAGGATAGAGCTCCATGATTGTACCCAGTCAGGATCAGTCATTGCACCAAACCACACCTTGATACCTTCCTCCAGGAGATCCTTGTGTTGATCTCCAGTGAGTTCACGGTACATTACGCCCGACAGCGAAGGAGCCTTATCACAAAGCAGCAGCCGACACTGCCGAATGTTATACTGCCAGCTGTGCATATGCGAGGTGTCTTCCCAGCCCTCGTTATCGGGGCAGGCGTGCGGAGAGTTAGGTTCGTATACCACGGAGCCACGAGCATAAAACCCATTCGCTCGATGCCGCGTATCTTCCGGCGTCCCCGGCGAATACGAAAGCCGCTTCTGCTTCCGCCGACTACTCGGAGGGGGTGGGGTTGGAGGAGGTACTTCGCCCGCTTCAGCTAACCGCGCAGGAAACGTAATACCCTTTCGATACGTCTCGACCGCTTTCCTCGCTCCATACTCCGTCGCACCCTCCACATTATCTTTGGAATGTAGAGCCTCCCACACGGCTTCCGCTTGCGCAATATCGTCTAATACGTCCATTGAGTTGATGAAGTCGACTTTCCGCCGATAGTACGCTTGTTTTGCGCTCTGGAAGTCTTCAACCGATGTGCCGTAGGGAAGTGTGCGCCATGGTCCGCCGACGGCGAGCCACTTCTCCGACAGCTCGGCGAGGAGGGTGAGGTGGATCTGGAGGGTGCACATCGGACACCACAGAACCGTTCCATTGCCTTGGTTGTCTTCATTTTCTTCACCTCGCTGAGCTGATATCGCGGGGGGATGCCCGGGATGAAGAGGATGTCTACAGCGTGTCGCTAGCAAAGAGGTCGCACCTGTTAGATCTGCTCGCGAGCCTTGTTCATCCCGGTGTGGTTGCGCTCTGTCTTCACTAGAGCGTACGAAATTCCGCGGAGGTTGTTGCGCCGAACGCTTTGCGCGCCATTCTTGATAATCGCGGAATTCGTAAGCGGTGGGTAGAAGGACGGTTTCATCATTCTTTATGACGTCGTGGAGCTCGAGTAAGCGCCAAAGCTTGTACTTCTGCAGCTCATCTCGAGTGAATAGCACAGAGGCGGGGATCGGGTTGTTTCTGCTCATGAGGAGGATTGGGGCAGCAGAGGGAATGCGCGATTGTGTGCGAGTATCGACGCTGTTGATTTCTGTTTCTTGGAGCTCGGCGTGAGTAGAAATTCCCTGTTAGTTGACTGAGAAGTAGAGTTGATGATGTCAGGGTGAAGTTGGGTTTGTATTGCTCGCATTGGAAGTGCGTGGGCATGATATTTACACATGTCGCCGCTGGTCGCGGTGAATGGCCTCGACCTTTCACTGCCCCTACGCGTTGCTCCTCCACTCCTCGTAACTTTAAAACAAAACAACCTACTAGCAACAGTTTCTGGCGGACCCTCTACTTGTATACAAAGAAACTGAAACTACTCAACAGTGGGGAGCGCCACAAGACGAGGACCTTTTGGTCGTAGCTAAGTGCATATAATGCATCGTGCAGGACAAAAAGCATAAGGAATTTCGACTAAAAGCTGCGCAACTACAAGGTGAAGACTATGGATACTTTGAAGTCTTGCCTTCCAACGAGCTCCCCAGGTCAGACGAGAACCCTATTCTTCGCTTGATTGAAGTCGTTCAAGAATTCTACAGTGTCAGGATGATCCGCCCCGCACATGTCATTCGTCCCGATATACGCCCTCTCATACAACGTCAGCGCCTCATCGTAGCGTTCTTTCTGCGTGAGTATCTCCGCGAGAGTGTGGACGCTAACTAATGTACCAACAACTTGACCGGCGCCTAATAGTATCTCTCTCTCGACAATCAATCCTCGTCCTACATCTTCCGACTCGTCAAGCTTGCCTTGCCTGAGGAGTACCTGGGCCAGGTTATCCAAACACAGCAGAGCTTCTTCGCGTGCCTTCTCGTCACAGTAGGTGTGTCCGTCGACAACATAACGATAGTCGCCCGCACTGGCATAAAACTACATCGCACGTCTATACAACCCTCCCGCTTTTGTCCACTTTTCCTGCGCCTTCAGTGCGCAGGCTAAACCCACTACACTCTGTATCATCCACCGCCCCCCTGAATTCCCATTCCCATTCCCATTCCCTTCTCGCCCCATGCCCTCTCCCCCTCCCCACCCCCCTTCTCTTTCTCCTCAAGTGCTTTCCGAAATTGCCGCTCTGCTTCCCCGAACATGCGGTGAAGATGCAGGGCGTGACCGAGGCCATCGAGCTCGTTGGCCCAGATGGCATCGCATGCGTCTTCGGTGCGGAGGGCGATGTGTGCGCGGTGCCAGGCTGTGGATGCTTCTTTGTACCGGGCGTGAGAAAAGTGCGAAGCCGATGTCATCGTCGGGGTTGTCGCTGTGCAGGGTGACGGGTGGGGGCGATGTCGGCATGGGTTGTGTGCGATGCAGATGTTCGTTGCGAGGTATGTGTAGGAGGGATGCGAATGTTCAATGCATGCAGCATGCCACGACACATACAGTCACAGGCATACTCATACGCGAATATTTGTCATTGTTCAGGTGTTTTTGTCATTGATGGTATGGAGTGTTAAGTATGATTCAGTCGTCAGCGAAGACAATAAAGCTCGACTCTTCTTCCGCCGAGAAGTAGACGTAGTCGCCCTCGCTTTCCTCATCTGCATAACCCGAGTCTTCTTCGTCAGTGTCAAGGTCTTCCCACTCGCTATCATCGTCGTCGTCCTCGAGCACTTCCTCCAGGTCTTCGGCTGGTGGTGAATCTTCAACTTCTGGCGCTGAACCTTCGCGTCCCAGCTCCAAAGCAGGTCCCAAGTGGTATACCGGTCCCTGTGGATAGTCTTCTGAGTCTTCGGAGATGGCTCCCTCCTCCTCGTCTTGCTGTTCAGCGACGGCGTATTTACCGGGCTCGTAGCGCGGTGACCGCTTCCAGTAGTACGCATGAGGACGTCCTGGCTCAAATATGGTATCAGCGGTGAAGACTACCGTTCTCTCCTTCTTCCCGATGGACTTGGCTTCTTGCATGCCGATGGTCTCAGACCAGTACAGCTCAAGAGCTTCAGCAGCCGTTTTTATGCCATCGCACTTCGTCTCCGGATGTGCTGCAGACCACTCGCCCTCCTTCTCGGCTAAAGCTTCGAGCTCTGATAGTTCCTTGAGTGTATAGATCTTTCCCCGGCACCAAGCGCTGTATACGGTGTCCTGGTGTTGAGACGCGGTCAGCGTGCATGATGGTGCTCGGCCGCCGGCGGCCTCGAGGGCTTGTGAGAGCACTTTCATATAGTTAAGATGCATATCAATAGTACAGACGGGGCATCGTGGTCGTGGTTGTCCAGCTGCTACAGGATGCAATGTGTGTCGGCAGATGGTTGCGACTGGTGACTCAGTGTTGGACGTGCAGGGCTCGAGGTCGATGGCTTTGAAGTGATCGGAAATATCTTCGAAGATGTCCGAGAAATAGCCAGAGTCCTGTCGTCTGAGCCACTGTTGAAAATCGTCATACTCGGTTGCTGTTGGAATGTAGCCCTGCTCGGCGGGCTTTAGTGATGTGCAGAGATGCTGCCATCGTCGGTAGTGCTTTAACTCGCGTGGAGGGATGATAATATTCGCTGGGATCTTGTGGTGGGCGCTTTTTACTATGCATGTGCTGCTTGACATGGCTGCGTCGTGGTTTGTTCGTTGCTGGGGTGCGATACAACGTGTGGTCGAGTTGAGGTTGAGGTATGCGCGTTGATGAGTGCTAGAGATTCCGTCTTGTTGAGGAAAAGGAAAGACGACCCGTGGTTCTGCGCTGAACGAAAGAATACCAGTGGTCCTCTTGACGTCAACTGAGCGGCTGGTCCCAAGGTTGAGCGGGCTATTTGCTTGCGCTTAGGCCCACGGATGTCAAATGCGGTGTGCACGAGAGGTGTGGATTGCGCAAAGCAGGCAGGAAGCTTTTCTCGCCCGCGTATTGACTACCGATGCGGTGATGACGCTTCCGACGCGTGCGTTGTGTTGGTTTGCAAGTGTAGGTAGTTTTACTTTATAACGAGTAACAATGTCCCCCAGGCGCGATTCTGGCTGCACAATGTCGTCGCAGGAAGCGTCCTGTCTACCAGAACTAGCCTGGGCAGAAACTATATCCGTAGTGATGTAGACCGGTCTGCCAAATGTGTCGCTCAGCAGTGGTGGCTGAGGCGGACGATGTCTCCCGACTTGTCGACTGCTGGAAGATTGAGGTACCAGGAAAAAGCCATGACTCTGGTGCAAATCGAATACATTCCGTGCTCGTTTTCCAGAGGGTATCAGAGGTACTCGCAAGGCTATTCGCGCCCGATGCCGCTTAGCTATACCGGCTCGGATGGTGATGTGGGGTGATCGCGGGGCAGGCGTGCCTGCTATGAATGGGTCGTGTGCGCGTGTTTGACGCTCGCAGTTTGCTGTCGGGCGCGTTTTGTTTCGCGTATGCCGCGTCCGTAGGGTTGTAGGCGGCGTAGAATTGTGGGCGCTGCGTGTTGGAGGAAAGACGGCGAGCGCTGGGTGCGGAAAGTGTGCGTCATGCGTACCCAATGCCTGACTCATTTGGGAAGGAGCGTGGCTGGGGTATGTGGCGCTGTGGCGGTACGAGGAATGTGGAACCGAGGGCCTGTGACCCCTATCAAGCTTGCTCCTACAAATCGTTGCGCCTGAGCCCATGAATGATCCCCTATTGCTAACCTGTGTAATCAACGTTGGGGACGGTGTTTCTAGTGGTTTGCTTTGTTTTCCCGCTTGCTCATTGACATCATGGGCACAGACCGCAGATTTAAGGTGAGGCTCAATCAATCTTCGCACGTCTTCAAGAAGCTTCACAGTCCATGTTACTCATATGATTGGCAAGTTAACTGCACAAACCATTCAAACGAACGACACGCACGAGCCGCCATGGTGCGGGAGGAAAAGCGGGGCCAACGTCCAGGTTGGACACAGTCCCAGTAGCGTTTCCTTGTCGCTCGACGACATCGACGAGAGGAGCGCCGAGGACAGCGGTGAAGAGGGTGGCTGCAAGTTGGAACTTCATTTTAAAGGTGTTGGCTTGGAGAGTTGAGAAGAGATGGTTGTCTGTTTGTGGGAGGTTGGATGGGAGTTGGAGAGAAGAGTGGTCGACTTATATATTCATCCGCGCTCCCATTGTCGTCCATGTTGAGCTGCGAAAGACTGAGGTAAGCGAAAGAACGGGGACATGTTCGGCGGACCTGAGTACAAGATGCGTGAAAGGATATTGTCAATATTGGATGTAAGATCGCGAGAAATTGACTGTAGGATCGCACGTCGTAATTGCAGATAGGTTGTGTCAGACTCGACGCAGACCGGGCTGGAGCTAGGAGACCTCATAGCGGGTCTTGCAATGGTTCTTGCCTCGCTCGAATCTTTCAAGTTCGAGACTGTTGTTCCGAAGGTTTGAGAGCCTTAGCTTAGAATCACTCATCATTCTTCGTGCAGGAGCGAGCTCGACGTTCCGAAAAGGCAACCGTATGGGGCGTTTGCTAATGCGGGTGTAATGGAACCCTGTTGTTGCAGCTTTCCCCCCCGGTGTCAGGATTCCCGGCTCAGGAGGTAAGCTGGTGGGCGTATGCGTAACAATATACTGTTTCCACTCTTCCAGTGACCCCGAGTCGTGATGCCAATCCCGGTAAGTAAAGGGTAAAGGGTAGTATTCTAGTAGCTACCTCCGTCATGTAATGCTAAAGCTACCGATAATCTTGAAACCTGCAAATTTTGTAAATTGTCACTTGAGGTTCCAAGTATACGCGGGTTAATTGCAATGCTACTTCCTTTACTGGAAAAAGATGGCAAACAAATTTGCCCGCATAAACATGATCATACACATCACGATAAGCGTATGTCTGCCTTGTGCTCCAATCCTGGAAGTCCTTCGGTCCTTCAGCGAGTATGCGTCGGGGTTAGCGGTAACGGTTAGCTACTCTGGGTGCGGGACGAGCTGGGCAATACGACCGCGCGACAATGCAGCCTTGCAGAAGCCAGCTCTTGAAGCTTACTTGTGTACCTGTCGAGAAGACGATTGGTAAGATTTCAAGGCAGTATCTTCCAATGAGATGTTTCTTGTGGGGCTGAGGTTTATCGATGGTTCCGCTGTATTGGTTCACCGCAATGCAACCAGTCGCTAAAGCTTGACGACAATATAAAATCTCATTTAATTGCGAGGGGTAGGATTGGCGAGAAAATCAGCACACATTGATAGGGAGCCTCTACATGTGATCCTTCTTAGCAATGTACTATCTTGGCAGCTTCGAGGTATCGCCTGCGCCTTTGGAGGATGTCAGACAATATAAAATGATCGCTTACGATACAAGTCGCACTAATCGCTTGTTTGAGGCTCCGCCGGAGTTACATTCGCATCTTTGAAGCGCGTAGTCAGCTTTTCACTTTATTTCAACCATTTTCACACCTATAGAAAGCTCCAGCGGAAGCAGGTGGTGGCGTGCTAATATGAGGCTTGAACGGGGCCCACAGAAAGACATGGAGCATTGATAGACTGCGATTGACTAGATACTTGGTTGACTTAGCCGTGTTCCGTTAGGAAAGCTTCCTGTACACGTTTCCGTGCCTCTGTCTGCCATTACTGTATTACCAACTGAAGCGAAGGCCACAAATGTTTACCATTGTGCTCGGTCTAATTTCGAGTGTTGTTTCTGCATTCATGGACATCGAGAAAAGTCATGCTTCTGTTCTCCCGAACGTTGGCAGTTCTAGGATCAAGTAGTTGCCATTGCGATTGAAAAAGTTGGGTTGACGATTTGTGGCCGATTATGGAGATATTGGTAGCAATTTGCAGTCGCGTTTACGAAAGTGGGGTTCGTGTCATCCCACTATGCTATTGCGAATAATCCGACACGTCTCTGTAAGTAGTCTCTTCGTGGTATGCTAGTAGAGTATGCCGAAGGTTCGCATATGGCAGGATACCATAGGTATGGTTACCCACATATTTACTAGCCGAAGTTGCTGTTATTTAGAATCGTGGCCACGGGCACCAATGGCTCTTAGCATGCTATAGCTGGACCAGTATTTACATTAAAGTAGCCAAAACGTGTAGATGATAGAATTGTTGGAAGGATCAACCATACCTAGCTAGCCCGATGAGCAGCATTCCAAGGTTAGTATGCACTAATCCCAATCTAGTCTGGTGGGGCTCATGTTTTCATGGTTGCCTCACGCCGCGAGACAGAGATCAAGCATATGGTCTCCCACATCTTTGAACCGTCAGGATTATCAGTCTCTCTTCGTTCTATGCATCGCCTCTCTGAAGGTGAGTGGCACGGAAGAAACCAACGCTGAGCGCGTTTGTTGGAAGCGATCAAGGTCACGCCATGTGTCATACGTATTTCAGCCCCAATCTCACAGCTGCACAGCGCTGCTTTGTGTCCGGCCTCAGGTCGCCGTCATCATGGCATTCGTCCTTCACCTCATTCTAAGCCCAATGAGCAGCTGGATTTCCTTGTCTGGTGATCCTGCAATCGTAGCGATATTCGCCTGCTTGGCCAGTGCCGATACACCACTATCATGCGGCCAGGACAAGATGCCATCAGGCTGCGTCTGGCGCTCTGCAAGGCAAGCAGTTGCCTTAAGGGCTTGATGCAGTGTGGCAACCCTTTCGCATGGCTGTACTGATAGAGAGCTCCATGGAGCAGAAATCCTGCAGAGCCTCATAATTCCGGATTTCAAGCGTGCATAAATTCGTCGGGCTTCTGAAAGATTAACAACGCAAGCCGCATTACTCTGATTGTTTTCACGGCTGCATAGCTGTATTGTTCTCAGCCTCAACCACTACTTCTCTAGATCACACTAGCCGAGTTGACCGGTCTCTTCGCCCAAGCCTAACACCGGTCACAACGAAGTGGTGTACCAACGAGCAGTGGCCCCTCTTCAGTCGGATCAACATGGTGTGGGACGACTTTCCCACCTATCGACTGACGCAGGCTGTCTTACAGGATTTCCTGGAGAGCACCTTTCCCGGGACCCAAAGCTTTGGTATCAACGTAAATATCCCGGAGACAAGTGGCGAGCAGCGTGCTTAAATCTTTCAGGTTCGAGGCTCGACTTTTGTCTTCGATATTCCAAGAGATACTAGGCTTACTGCTGTGCGTTGAATCCAAGTTCGGTTGGCATGTTTGCTGACATCTCTATCAGATCGAACGAGACGCGCTTGCGGCTTTACGGTGGGAAGACGAAGAATGATTCGAGCTTGTATGTTATGAGTGTCGTGCAAGGTATGCCTATCAGTTTTGCTGCTCTTGCAGGACGGTTAGCGCCCGCGGGACGCAGTCATAACCTTGGCACAATGGTGGCCATTGAGGCTGGAACTCTTAAATCGGTCCTGTTACTCGTTACCTTTCTCTCTTCTAGGTTACGAGCATTGTTATTTCCTTGACCTACTCAAACAATGGAAATCGATGATCCTCTCCCCAGTTTTTGCGATGATTACCAAGACTACCCCAAGAACCTTGTTCGACCCCACGTTTACAGCCACCATTTAGAAGCCTATCACCAAAGATTGTTTTCTCAGAGAGATAGACTGTTCAATGAAACGCGAGCTTCTGTAGACTTCTTAGACCTTAATATACGCGCTCAGGGTATGTCAAGTGCTCCCCTGCGAAAATTTTAGACTAATCAGCCTGGATGGCATCAGAGTTTCGACCCCATACCGTATCAACCCTCCAAAGCCTCCGGCATCTATTGAAGGCGGCCTCCATTCCCGATGGCGGTGATCCCTTGTGTCGATTTGTGTACGACATCACCCTTTCCATCGAATGTGTAACTGAACCTATTAGGTTTTTACGAACGCCACAGAGCCGAGCCCCATTACGGATATCGCTCAACATGTTGAGTTTGTTGTTCACATATCACCAGGTTATGGCGACATTCTTAGATTTCATCTTCCCTTTTGGAAAGCAAGTCTATACGAAGGAAATCCATTTCAGTGGTTTTAAAGAGGATTCCCAGTGGACGGTTGGCCAACGCCCCAATACCGTTGTGCTCGGTCGATCTGGATCCGGACTTCGCTTGTGCTATAACCTAAGGTCCGTCGAGCGATCTCAAGATGCAGGAAAATTGTCGTGGTCGATACGTCAAACAGCAGTGTACCATGACTTTGATCTAAAGACTGGGCGGTCGCTATGGATAGTCGTGAAGGGAAACATGCTACTCAAAGAGCGTATCAAGAAAGAGTGTACTCCACCCATTACGGCTCAAACAATCTTCCCTAAAGAAGCGTTTTTGGCATCGCTCGGTGTACACCTGCTATTGTGCGACTGGTCGGGCGAAAACTGGCGTTGGTATATTAATGACATAGAAGATCAGGTACAGGAACTCACCCGGAGTCTTTTAGCGACCCCAGTAGATGACCAACGAGGTGCTATGCCAGCACCAGTCGTACCATCATCTCCCCCAAAAGGTTCTCGCTCTCAATGGAATGGTCTTTCGTGGTTTTGGGTAATTACCGATCAAATACGTAATGTTTCTCACGCTGTTACACGCCGCTTCTCATCGCAAGGTTCACCGAGCTCTTCTCACCGGCCAGATCCCCAGGGGTATCATGGAGACGCAGATGAAGTTCACACTTTCAGTGATCTTCAACGAATCCAATATTTCGAGGAGAAGGCGCAGGAAGCATTGCTCGTAATTAAACTCAACGCAGACATATTGCTTGAGTTGAAAGGCCATTATCATTACGCCACGGCCCAATCTGGGTTCCCTTCCGAGCTCAAAACGCATTGTCTCGTCGGCCTTGGGCGCTTTGACAAGTGCATCTCTGGAATAGAGAAAGACTTGCGGGTGCTCGAGGCCCGCACGGAGACGTTGCTTGGCTTGCTGGCGAACAGCAAAAGTCTGGTAGGACTCTCTCATTCCAGGAGAGATGTTGCAGAGCTCATGGCTAATTTCTCTACAGCTCAGTAGCATCCTTCAACATCAGAGTGTCAAACAGGCTCAGGCATCGGCGGACCAGATGGAGCGGATGACTGCAGACATGCATGATCTCGCCATAAAAACCAAACAAGAGGCTGTCTCCATGAGGGTAATTACATCGGTCACTCTCTTCTTCTTACCAGCCACATTTATAGCAGTAAGTATTGATGCGCACGATGACCATCGGTTCACTAACGACGCTAGACGTTTATGAGCACCGACATTCTCAGATTCGAGCAGGACAAGAGCGAATTTCAGGGTAACGGGCTCAGGCTCTATCTTGCAATTGTTTTACCTCTAACATTACTGACGTTCTTTGCTTGGTATATAATTTACGTGTTTGCCCGAAGACGAGATTCCTCGAATGATGAGCAGGGGCGAGATTGACCGTGATCTGTAGAATATCAAGGCCATAATTCCTAGTTTCATTGATCTATTGTTCTCATGAAGACTAAATACCTATGACCACCACTACTTCTGTGTCTATTTAGCCAAACTCTGAATACCTATGATGAGGACAATATCGGGCCGTAGTAGGCTATGACTGATTAACACTACGACTCACACATAAGCTTTGAGATATTTGAAGCATGCTTCTCCCGCATCCGTAAGACGGTAGCGTCTAGACCCACTCCGAACCTCGTGTTATGAGGCTCTGCATAAGGCATACTTTACCATCGACCAGGGTAGTACGGCTGAGATCAGCTGAATATCTGCACCGCCAATCGCGAGAGTCCGCGGAGAGCCATGCCTCCATCCCTCATGTATAGATTTCCAAGATCGGATTCGGGAAGAGGAAGCTAGCGTAGTGGAGTCCCAGGGTGATCATGGAGCTGCTTACGATGGTTGCAAGCTCGACGCGGGGCGGCTTGGCGGTGTCTATAGCAGACACTCAGTTCCAACCTAAACTCAACGTCGTTCTGCGCTCGCACAATCTTCCCATATGTACTGTTCCACGGACGTTAAAAATTAGTTTATCTCATGCTAGGTGAGCAAATATGGGTGACGCACCTGCGAGAGGAACCCGGAATTGCGAGGCGCAGATATTCACGCTCGCCAACATGCAGCAAGGCTACAGTTCGCCCCCACCCCAGCCACTTCTTAGCCCCTCTCATCATGCTCCAACATTTTTCGCTTTTGAGTCAAGTCTTCTTCGCTCCTCTCTACTCGGACGAATTATCGAACTGATGACCGTTGTTCCGACCTTTTACGCGTTCACCCATTCCGAGCATGAAGGCGGAGAAGAAGCAAGCCTGGAAAGCACAGCCTTGGCCAGGTGCTCCATAGCCGCTGTGGCTGACAAGACCCTTGTCCATCTCGATTCCGGAGAAGGCTGGGTGGCAGTCGCTGTTCGTCGCCTATGTGGTATATGACTGTTCATGGCGCTGCTGTTCGGTGCTTGTCAGCCCGGCGCGTCGTCTCGCACTACCGTACACCCGGTTATCTCACTATAATCCTCAAGGGGCGCGGTCAATTTACTCGCGCCAAATTCGTTGCCCAAATGCCTACTTCTTCTTATACAAATGCAACCGCTGCCTTATCATGAGGCCGATCTGCTTCAAACTGAAGTCGATCTGCTTCAGCAGGAGATCGATCGTCAATTGGGTGTGCCGGCCTACGACACAAGAACCTTCGTCCCAAGATCCGCTCTCCGAGAATATATGCAGCGTGATAAGATCAGAAAGATTCTGCGTCACTGCCTGCTTCCAATACGAAAATGCGAGGCAATTCTCAGCGACTACCTCGCTGTATTCGGAATTCTCCTTCTCATTGGCAAAGGACCATACATAAACTATTTCCTCCAACACAACGTCCTCAAAGATATTCGTTTGCCGTTTGAGAATTCCGATGATTGGCCAAACGAATGTCGCGATTGTTTCAGTGAATTCGCCGAGGCGCAATGGCGCTTTTGCGCGCAGTATCTGAGTTCCTCCAGCTTGAACGATGCCCGGTTCTCTCCGAATCTCATCTTGCCGCTCAAATTACTCGAGACTTTGCAGGACGGTACGGACTCAACGATTTACAAGGTAGAGATACATCCCGACTACAATCAGCTTATCCCCAAGGTAAAGAAGCCTCATACCGTCGAGTCTCCGCACACACTTATACCCAGTAGACACAAGTTGCCAATAACGCTACCCCTCCAACGTACTTCGTCCTCAAATCCTGCAGCACGACGCGCGATGAGTTGTACAAGAACGAAGATCAAGTCTATAGGGCCCTAGGCCATCACAACGATCTTTCGGATAACGTCCCCCGCTTCTACGGTTCGTGGAGGCAGGGCGACAAACTCAACATTCTCCTTGAGTTCGTCGATGGAGGGACATTGACCAATCTCTTTGATCAGACCCACCCTATGAGCGAAAAGGACAAGGTGGATTTTTGGATCCATTTGGTAGAAGTTCTCAGGCCAGTATGTCGGCTACACTTCCACCACAATGCAAAGCATAGAAACGAAGTGGTCAGTGGGTGAGTTGTCACAACAAAGTCTAACACTGGTCATGACTTACCAGCGCAGTGTTCACCAGGACATCAAGCCTGACAACATTCTTGTCTCCCGACTTCGCGCTGGAGCAACATTCGAATTCCATTTTAAGCTTGCTGATTTTGGCTTGGCTTATATCCCATCAGATGACAGACGCAATGATGGCACTAAGGGCCGTGATCTACCGGGTACACCAATGTATTGTATGTTTTCCTTCTCCTCAATCCTATGTCCAACTCACCATTGATAGGTGCTCCGGAATGTGTCCGTGACGAAGCCGACCTATTCGATCTACGTACTGTGCGCCCTGTCCACCGCCGAAAGGACATTTGGTCTCTAGGGTGCGTCTTCAGCGAAGCTCTGGTTTGGTCTGTCCTTGGGACGACTGGTGTGAACGAATACAGACAACTGCGCGCAGACGCCACAAGCGAAATCCCCAGACTGAAGCACACATCCTACAGCGGCTGCTTTCACGATGGGGCAAAATTTTCAAGGGCTGTGCGCGAAATGCACGACCGTGTACGTGAGGCACGGTCTGTCATTAACGAGATCATTCCCATAATCGAAAACCTGCTCCACGAAAATGTCAAACAGCGTTTGGATGCGAGAACCGCCCGAACCAATTTGCGCCAGACGTTGAAAGCGGCCCGGCAGATCCTAGTAGACAACCTAGCGCAATATCCTTCACATCCCTCTCAAAATTCTCCTCGACAACCATTCGCTGCAAGCTTCACAGGTGGACGAAGACACGTAGAGCTTCATCATTCTTTACAAGGACAAAACAGCCGGCCGCTTCCACCGAGGGAAGAAGAACGTCGCCACTCCACCGGACCGCTTGATGCTCTCAAACAGTCGAGTCTGAATAGGAGTATGACGGATGACCAAGAGGAAACCACGTCCAAAGGACTACCGCGTTTCCCTCATAAAGCAGCGCAAGCTTCGCAGCGCATGTCCGCAGTTCATGAGACTACTGCGACTGAAGGCGCCGTAGAAAACGCTGTTAGACCTTTAGACGAGAGTTCAACCGACGAGCCGGGCACGCCCGTGTCCAAACCCTCTTATCATACATTGAATGGCCAGCCACAAGAGACATTCCCTCATGCTACCATAGATGAGGTCCTAGACTGGATAAAGGAAAAGAAGGGGAGTTCGACAAATCTCCCTGAAGCCCCTGTCTCGGAATTCTACCTAGGCAGTCTTCGTGGAACAGATCAAGTACGGATTGCCGCCTTTTCGCTTGTTATGTTGCTAACAGACTCTAGATATTCGTCATCGACAATTCTCGTTCCATGCTGCAGCACAAGCCAGACACGAGAAAGACGTTAGAAGCGCTATCCTACCTCGTGAAGCGGCTCGACCCCGACGGAATCGACATGTACTTCACCATGTCGAAAGAGACCTCTCGTGTACACGGTACGCATCGAGGAAAGCTGCTTACCCGCTTCGACAACGCCGATTTTATCGGACAAAGCAGTGTATCGTGGACATTATCGAAAATTCTAGAAAGCAAGAGCAAGAAACGGTGGTGGATATTCCACATGCATCGGCACATGGACAAAGGGAAAAGCGTCTACGTGCTCACGGATGGGAAGTGGCTCGCCAGTGACAAGTCGTCTCTATGCGGGGTACCGGAGCTGATTGAGCGCGTGGTCCGCCGTATTGAGAAGAGAGAAGATCTGGGGATACAGTTCATACAGTTTGGAGATGACCAGGTTGGTACTTGGCGACTCAGGGAATTGGATAATGGGTTGGTGAAGACGGGTGTTCCGATGTGAGATGATCGTACCATATACTCTTGAGCGTATGCTAATCTACTTGCCTAGGGACGTGGTGGATACTGAGCGCCATGATGGAAACGTCTACAAGATGCTTCTCGGGCATTTGATATCGGATTGGGACGATTCGACCACGGCTCCGATCACCTTCACACATCCTAGGATGAAGGTCCAGTCTGTGAATGCATGATTTTCGGTTTTGGCGAACACCTCATCCGCTGTTTATTTAAACACTCTAGTCGGCCGACTGGGTTACAACGTACATATATGTGGATCAGTGAATGTTAGGGATGATACCCATATTTAGGGCGTTAATAAGGATCGAAACTTTTCATCGTGTTCAAAAGCATTGGTGGCGTTGGAAATATTAGCTCTAGCACATTTCCCGCAAGCTACTACAATTTCTCAAACTAAGTTCATTGTGTCTACAGCATTCGAAAATCTTAATACGCAATAGTAGGGCCAATTCACCTGCCTGTTTGATGATTTGGTAGCGGTTTATGACTTCCACTTGAAAAGCTGGGCGGGGAACTGTGTGGTGAGGGGCCCATGGCTAGCTTAGCGGCACACACTGTAGAATTTTCAGAAGGAGAATGTTTTTTTATTGGCATCCGAGAAGCGAGAAGCGACGATGGAAAATAGAAGATTGGACTTGGACTACTGATATATACACGGGGACGGAACAGGTCCGCTGCCCATCGCTATCGATAAGCTCGAGTCACTGCCCCGCCAAAATTTTGTGGCCTTTCACCCATGCCTCTGAAGCCACTACAAGCCATTTTAGAGCGTGTCCCTACCTTTTGACCTTTTGCTGAGGCTCGAAACTCAAATCAAGTACAACACGATGGCAAAACCCAAGGATCTACGCGCTCTCATCGACGTCACAAAATCCACTCAGACGCTTCTCACGCACTATCAGTCCTCCCTCGCGCCCTCTAAAGACACTTCTTCAGCCTCTGATGATACAGACGCCGCACTACCAAACCCCCTCGACGTCATCAAAGCGACCACCACGCTCCTAAAATCACACACGACGACGCTCTCGCTCCTCCTCATCACCCCACCACTCACTCCCTCGGCCATAATAGCCAAGATCGGCGATGTGAGCTCCGGCGTGCTCAGCGGCATGGTCGCTGCTGCCTCGTATACTCCGCAAGCCGGGCAGAGAGATGACGTGGGCAACACAATGCGGATAGAAGTGAGGGCGCAGGTGCGGAGGCTGTTGGGAACGTGGGGGGATGTTCTTGCCTTGCTGTTGCGCATGACGGAGAGACGGCAGAGCCTGCAGAGCAATGGGGCGGCGAAGGCAAAGGATGGTGGGCCGACGGAGAGCGAGAAGCAGGACGTGCTGTCGGCCACTGGTGTGGTTTGGGAAGCGTGCGATGCGCTGCTCAAGCTGTGCGCGGATGGTGTTGTGGGCTTGGTGGTCAAGAAGGCGCAGGAGCTGAGGGCAGTTTTGCTGGATGCTGTTGAAGAGCTGAAGGAGTGGGGTGAGGACATTGACGATGAGGAGGATGAAGCAGAGAGTAGTGACCAAGACGACGATTTTGGAGATGAAGACGATGTCTTTGGGGCTTCGAATAAGCTGGGCAAAGACGACAAGGAGTTGAAGGAGCTGCTTGATGCAAGCGTCAAGAAGCTGAAGATGGTGGGCATGCTGTATCAAGCCTTGATCAAGAGGAGGTTGAAGACGTTCCCGCCTTCATCGGCATCGGGCGCGGCGGCGACATCCAACGGGGCCGCTGGCGCAACTGCAAGCCCCAGCAAGAAGCTTGACCATCTGCTGGCTCTCCTGAAGACGATACCGGAGACAGTGGACGACCTAGCGGGTGCATTCTACGACCTCGATGAAGATGAAGCCAAACAAGCCCTCGAAAGATGCTGTAATGAGGCGAAGAATGCAGTCGAGCTTGTCAAACAGAGCTGGACTGGCTCAGACGATGAGTTTACTGCGTGGTCTGCCAAGTGGGTGAGCGCACTGGATGCGGCATGAATATGAGCTTCTTCAGATACTCGAATGTCGAACTTTCCATGTACGCAACAAGAGCCTCCAGACAGACGCCTTCGATTACACCGATACTGTTTAACACGCAACGCCGAGGAATACATTACAACACCGCCATCGTGCTTCCAACCCACAGCCTTCCACACCAAGACGCAATTCAATCCACAATCTACAACCCAAAAACACCAGCAGCCAACCCCACAGCGACAGCACCAAGTCCCACAACATTGCCCACAGCCGCATTCGTAGTCGAAGCAGGCGCGCCGGTTCCAGTAGCAGTAGCAGTCGCAGACCCGCTAGCAGTCCGGCTCCCACTAAGCAGCGAGGTAGCGGCAGATGTAGCAGCAGCAGAACCAGACGAACTGGCAGCAGCGGTAGGGACATCGGAGAGGGTGATACCAGCTTGGGCGCAGAGGGCTAGGACGGCGGGGGCGATTTCTGGATGGGATTGTCAGATCATAGCTTAAAATTGACAGAGGGTGTTTGGACGAGAGCATAGACTGGGATGGGCGGAATGAGATGGTGGATGGGAGATGGAGAAGAAACGTACTAGCGACATCACTCTCCCCACACTTCGCCGGCGCACACGAAAGAATCGAATCCTGAATCGCTTGTCGTCCCGTGGTGCATTGACACGTTGTATCTGTGAGGCCACACCCAGAGCCCGGCAGCGCGGCGACGAAGCAGGGGAGCTGTTGACGAGCAAAACTATTAGCATATAGACCACTCAAGTTTCGAATTATTGTGTTGCGCAACGTACAGCACAGTTCGGTACGCCAGAAAGGTCCTGAGCGTAGATGGTGGTTACAGCGAACGATGTCGCGATCGCGACGAGCGTGGAGTGGAAGCGCATGGTGCTTGATCAGAAACGGGACGTTGGTGGATTAATCGTTGTGTAACGCAGAAGTGAAGAAGTCAAATATCACACGATATCGCGTTCTGTAGTCGAATAATGAAACAACTGATGTTTGTTGAAGAATCTTACAGCAATACAACACGCGCTGCTCTGTTGCCCACGCATGCGTTGCAGGACGCCAGGATGTTATGTACCAAACCAATTCCCTTTGTACCTGCTTCTCCCGTCATTTCCACTTTTGCGCTCCCAAACAACAGTTACACAAGCGGCTGCATTTAGCCTCTAGGTAATCTATCGAATGAACGCACGCGGGCGACAGAGCGATAGGAGACACAGCATAGGTTTTTTCTTAAGAGGGTTTGGTCTGGTTCGGGTTCGGGCTGGAACTATTTGGGAGACTATTGTTGCGCTGCGAAGGAAGGTTTGCTGTTAGAGTTTAGGGTTTGGAGCGGCGCGATCAAAGGGACAAATGAATGAACGAACGAACGAATGAGCGGCGGGAGAGATGAGTAGTGTGGCTTGTGTGCCATGTACAAGGCTTATCATCAGCAATATAAACGCCATTTTATCTCCTTAATCCCGCCTAACTTTAAATTAAATTAGGGGAACCAAGGCAAGAGCTCTTTTACCCACAACATATACATCAAGCGCTCTACATGTCTTATCTATAGTATCAGTAACGCAGATAAGATGAACGTGTGTGGTAGCCCTCGAGGGGCGCGAGAACTATACATACTTTACGCTACATTAGGACATCCGCACGACGCTTGGGTAGCGCGTTACCGTACCTTTCCTCTCTACCCTACCTACGTTAGAAAAAATTGAGCTGTTTAGAGTGATCTTTCCTTACCTGACCTGGTACCGATGCGGGGTTTGTAACTAAGGCTTGTGTCATAGCGGGAGGAAGAGAAAAACATCGAAAAGATCAAACACACGATTAGGTAGGTGGTCGACGTGTCCAGAAAGTAAACGAAGATAAGGTGGGGTGGAGGAGTCAACGCCTCATAGATCTCAATCCTGTCTTTTAAAACGTGAAAAATAGCAAGGACGGCAAGTCCGCATTACGATCAGCAAGCTATCTGTCAGGAAGCTGGAGTAAGTGTAGTAAAGCTGACGCAGGTGCAGGTCCACCGCAGTGTTATTTTAGTACAGTACTGTACCGTCTCTCTGTCATAATGTAACGAACGCAGTAGCTTACTATGTATAAAAAAAACCCCAAAACATACTTACCAACAACCATTCAAAACGTCCTCGAAGCCCTGCAGTAGTTTGTATAGATACAAAGCACCGCACCGCACAGACCCCCTGTCCCCGTCACTGTCACCCTGCCCTACCGATCCCGCCCCCGATCCCGACCCACAACCCGCCTTCCCGGATTTGTCTGAAACCCGACTTTGCCTCCCCTTGCATATCAGGGGTATCTATCTCTTCGATTATCGTATGTCTCACCATTCTCGATTTTTGCTGCAGTTGGGATGGGTGATTGCATGTAACATGCATGCAGGGTGGATGATGTGGATGATTACCGGTAACGCAGGGGGTGGTGGACTGCATGCGATGTCGGTAGCTGAGAGGAGAAAAGAAAAGAAACACCCGAATGGTTGTACAGCATGTGTGTGCATACGGTTGTGAGACAATCGAATCGAATCATATGCATTTGCGTGGAAACAAAACAATTGGGACGAGAATGAGAACAGCCGTTCATGCGTGGGGTCTTGGAGCCGCTTGGAACAAGCGTTTTTTTCGGCGGCACGCACGATATCCCTGGTGACTGCGTGCGCTTCATGGCAATTTGTTTTATTTATCATGGCTGAACAAGCTTAGTGTAGTAGTGGCGCAACATGTCGCTTTTCGTGGTGGGTGGGTGGGTCGAACCTGAGTTGTCCGCACCACTGCAACCACAGCCTTGCCCTGCAGCATGTGGTATGCCGCGCCACGCCACGCCACGAACTAGTGGTTCCCTCTCAGGGACTCTGTACTACTATTACTCATGGTCGTTGCGAAGGTCATGTGGATGGAAGAGCTTCAATGCAAGGGGATGAGTATCAGGACGCTAGATGACAGATGATTATCGGTAGATGAAAGCACGGTACAACTGATAGTGTCTTAGATGTTTGCATTCAACGCTACGACGTCGTGAATCGACAGATGACGCCCGCTTCCCGGCAGCCATGGCTGAACCGGGGAAACCAACAAAGCTCCCGCATGAGCAGTGGTGACTAGTGGTACACTCCAATAAACATTCAAACAACCGACCGACCCGATAACTGAGTGTACTCAAACTGTGTATGCCAACCTCTAGAAACACCGTGTCCAGCCCGGTGTCGGGTCGCAATAATCTAGCGCTCGTGTTCGCCAGGAGCCCTTAGAACCCTATTGTTGATCGTAGAGAAGATCAGAGAAGAGAGATGAAATCGCAGAAACTCGGAGGTATATTGCAAGGAAAGGAAAAAGGCCGTTGTCGCAGATGAGAAAACTCTGATGGAGAAAGTATGGCAAAAACAGTGCGGACAACGTGCCGCGGATATACGAAGTAGTGTGTAATAGGTGAAATTGGTTTTCGCTTTTGGATCGTGAGGGCCGAGAAGCCACTGGGAAAGGTTCGATCGGGCTTTCAAGGTCCAATCCCGCTGTTGGTTCTTTAGAACATAGCACCGTCCATGGGTTGCTGGACCATGGCCTGATTGTGAATAGGGCGCGGAGGCGAGTTGTTGCGTCCGACGAAACCGGTTTGTGGCATGGCTGGAGAAGACCCTGTCTGTCCTTGCGCGTTTCCCCGTAGACTCTTGCCTTCACTTGACGTTTTCCGCAGCCTGGTCTTAGGCAGCTGCGTCTGGTTCGCCAGTGCGTCCGATGAGTTGGTGCGTGTTGGCTCGGCATAAGGAGCTCGTGGAGTCTCCAGGCCGGGTTGCACGGCCGGGTCGTGAGAAGGACTCTGGCTCTCTCCACGGCCAAAACCGAATCGCCGCCTCATTGGATTGATTGGAGGAACCGGTGGCGCAGCGTGCTCAGCACCATTCTTCAGAGACGCACCTGGCGGCAGGTTGACAAGGTCAATGCTGGAGGTAGTGGATAGGAAAACGGGCTCCGAAATGTCTGACTTGGCGATGGATTTTTTCCGTAACATCCCTTGCCTGGGCTGTATGGTGCTGGGGTTGAAGCCAGCTGCACTTGGCGTTGTCGGGTTGGAGACAGGCGGTGTATGGTTGGCAGAGAGTGGAGGCATTGGGGAAGAGGGATGCGAGTATCCATTGACGCTAGGGCTGTTGTAACCGCCCGGTGATGGCCGCGGCGAGATCGGTATGCCGGGGGAGAACTTGGGCTGGGGAAGAGGGAGGCGAGGGGAAACACTACCCGACGCAGTGCCGGTTTGAATCGGCTGGAGATGCTTGGAGTCGAAATGGTGCGCTGCAGTTGTCCTGCTATTGCTTCGCGATCGCATGCGTCCTTGACTATCGAGCGATGGCCTTTCTGCAGGAAGCGGCGGAGTTGGGTTGGCAACATATCCAGGCATCGAGGGAAGAGTGTTTGGCGGGTAAGCAGCTCTAGAACCCTCGGTCATGGCCTGGTCTAAATCGTCACGATATTGATCATGACGACTGCGTGAGCGGCCCGAAGAAGTGCCAGAACTCGAACGCTCTCGTGTTGAGCTTCTAGTCGGGATACCAGATCTCCCTGTGGTGCGACCCGTTCGACTGCTATCGGTTGCTGATCGCTGCCGGTTCTCCAACTCTCGTTGTGCGTCCTGTTCACTCTGTTGCAGTACACGAGACGGCTTGGCCCTAAGAGCTGGCGAATCACTTCCATGCAAGCCAACCAACGAGGTGCTGCTTACGTTCGCAGAGCCGGTACCGAGTGTCAACTTCCTCATGGACTTATTTGAGATCTCCAATTGTCGATCCACTGTTGCAAACGATTCCCGACTCGACTTTGCGCGGAGCATGTTCAGAGCCGTTTTTAGTCCTCCGGATGGTCCAGGGGCCGGGCTCGTAGATCGACCTTCGGCTCTGGCGCGAAGATTTTCCTGGATGAG
This sequence comes from Parafenestella ontariensis, assembly GCA_021596325.1. NCBI lineage: Eukaryota > Fungi > Ascomycota > Dothideomycetes > Pleosporales > Cucurbitariaceae > Parafenestella > Parafenestella ontariensis. The sequence continues at coordinate 73,188 of JAKGDA010000035.1, forward strand.
ACGCTGTCTCTGAGCAAGGTCTCGCTGAAAAGCTTCGTGTTCAGCTTCCGTCTCATTGCTAGCAATGCGCTCGTGGTTCCTTCGTGGAGTGAGATCCCAGTTGCCAGTTGGTTCAGTAGCGCTCATTACCAGCGGCGCATTCTTTTGGTGATCAACTGGGCTCACTGAGCTGACACTACCGCGTTCATCACGATAGGGGTTATCAATGTCATCCAAATCCCAGGGGTTGGAGTGGCTGTAAGTGGAGGGCGCCGGTGTGACGGACTCGGAACCGGGTTGCCGTCGCTGCATACCGATGTCTTGAGTCTGGATGGCCAGACCCATCGGACTCGATGCAGGAGGGCTTGTGAAAGATTGATCGGCGTCCCCGTAGTTCGATGAAACGTTGCTGACATTACGCAAATGCTGTCGAATTAGTCCGCTCAGTCCGCCGTTGTCGGGACCAAGAGTTGGTGAATCCACTTCTGAACTGTCAAGTCTCGGTGACAGATCGGGTCTAGAGGGGAGCCCCTGAGGAGGATTCTGGTTCTGAGATTGGAGGCCAGTCTGGGTGAACTTCTCATTCGACGCGCTGCGAGAGCGCAGGGCAGGGTGCTCGAAGATGGGAGGTGCGGGTCCGGTCGCTACAGGTAAATTATCGAATCTACGGTTGGGTTCCTGGGCCCTAGCAACTGTTGGCTTAGGGATCTCTTTTTCAGCATCGCTAGAGTCTGGAGAGGCGAAGAACGTCCCTGCGTTTTTCGACGGAGTCTCTGACTGCTTTGGTGGCGAACTTGGTGCAGCTGGACCTGCAAACTTCATCTGACTTGCAGCCTGCTGGAATCGTGAGAAAGCAGACGCGGCTGGGCTCTGCTCAACGGCAGACTCGGAACTCTGTCGATCTGATACCTCTGCTTCAGCTCGCTTTCGCTTCTCTTGCTCTGCACGCTCTCTTAGCGTAGGCTTCCGTGGTGGAGACTTTTCTTCTTTGGGACTAGGCACCTCGGGCACTTCGCGTTCCTGTTGCATACGTCTTAAACGTTCAGCGTACTGCTCTTCACTAAAAGCCTCTTTAGGCTTGTTGAAAGCGCCCATGGCAGTCGCTTTTCCTCGATCATGTGGCTGGAGCGCAGCATTGAGAGCGTGAGCTTCCTCGCTATCACTGGCTATAGGGCTTGCCAAAGGAGGGGACTGGGGTCGGGGAAGAATGGGACTGGAGCCGGCGGACGAGTTGTTTCGACTCATGCCAGGGTAGCCAAGGGGGTTGGGACTATCTGAGCGGAAGACGGGGCCTCGGTTGAATCGATCATTCAGATTTGTTGCAGACCGTGCCTGAGGTAGTGGAATGGGCGGGGTCGATCGACCAGTTGGCGCTCGTGCCCTTTGTATCGAATTGAGACGGTTCATGGCAGACGATTGTTGCTCCTGAATATGCTGGTCCAAGCCCTGGTCATATAGTCTGCGGGCCTTTGTCGTAGATCGGTTTAGGTCTGGAGATGTGACAGGTGCTGCAGAAGGAGGGAATGCAGGAGACGATGCGGTGACAGAGTTGGCACCTTGGGATGCAATGGATGTGGCAGCAGTAGAGGTGCGAGTATCCAGAGTGCCAGAGTTTGTGGAAGAGGATGTTTCTCTTTTTCGGCTGAGGGCCGAAGGACTGGATGGTTCCGAGTGCTGGCCTTCATGCTCCTCGGCTTGCTGCCGAAGCTTCTCCTTCTCTTCCTGTCGCAGCCGTTGGTATGTGGACATGTTGACATCGTCATCGTAGAGTGTTCGTCCGAGACCCTTTGTGCTGTTATTGGAGACCATGTAGATCTTTTGTCGACCGCCGAACAAGATGTTTCCTTCGCCGGGTCTTGCTCGAGTCATCATGCTACCAGAGCCATCGTCTTCTCTGCTGCTGTCAAAGGACCCGGTTCTCTCGGTTGCAAACGGTGGCCGTATTGAACCGTGAAGCGATGAAACTTCGGCTATATCAGAGAGCCCGCCAGGCATGAAGCCGAATTCGTGGAGCCGCGATTGCCGTTTCGGTAGCAATACGCTGTCGTCGCTTGCCTTGCCAATCAACGAGCTAGGGTCGTCCTGCTCTCTTAACATGCTGAAGCGGGTAGATAGGCCCGGCATGATCAGACTTGTACGGAAGTCGTCCACTTTGGGCAGTGCTGTGATTAGGTTGAATTCTGGCTTGGCCTCCTCCTGCCCTTTCTTGCCCTTCTTCGCCTTCTTTCCACTCGCGACATCTTCACCCCCATCCTTCTTCCTTGTGAGCCAGCGATTCATAGTGGGCTAGCACGTGTTAGCAATGTCGACGGAGGAAAGTGGCGGCGTCTGGGGCGAGCGACAACTTCTGTGGATAGTTGAAGCGCGCCAGATGTGTCGAGGACATACCTGATGGCTGCTTGTGCAAAGTAAGTCGGGCTGTCACAACCAGCGACTGGCAGGTACGTACGGCTCGAGAGGTTGCTATTCGCGCAGGTCAAAGTCAACAATGCGTTCTGTAAGCCCTACACTTATCCGGAGACAAGCAATGCTCGTCTTGGATAACGGCGTACGTACCCAATGCAGCTTCCGGGCGCCTTCCCTTTTAGCAAGTGATGTAATGCGGGCGCAGGTGCGTGTTGAGCGGTGCAGTTCGGGTGGAAGGAGCAGGCGCGAGCTCCATGTAGCGGCGGACGAACAAGGCAGGAGCAGCAGTGTGGTCGATTACGGTGTTGTTGCTCGACGTCGCTCTGCTGCCGAGGAATGCAAAAAAAGTCTGGGGAAGGCACGGAAGACAGGTGAGACGGAACAGCGAGGGGTGGTTTGGCAATGGAGGGCGGAGAATTCCAGCAGCGGTTGTCGAGGTGTCGCTCGGTTGGCGGGAAAATGTAGAAACAGTATATTAGAATCGCAAGTTAAGGAGCGTGTATAGCTGGGATCAACGGAGTGAAGGAGTGGTATTGCACGCGCGCTGCGGTGTGTGCGGCAGTGAAGGAAAGGAATGCAGAGAGCGGATCCCGCGACCGAAATGGAACAAAGACTTTGGGAGAGCGGGCTGCGTGGGTACTCGTATGCATCTGCTGGGCTCTGGGGGAGTGACAAGCACTTTCACCAGGGACAAGGAACAGGGGCCGGTGGCCACTAACCTCATTTCCGCCCTGCATGGGCGCTTGAGACACGCTCCAGGATGCCCACAGCGCGCGGACCACGCACCGGCGCCGGCCACAGGCAGGCTCTCGTTGCGTCGATGTGTGCAGCCTGCGCCCAAACCCACGCCGTCGCAGGGGATGCGGGCAGCGCAGAACAAACGTGAGGCAATCGAGTGAATGGGCGTCGTCTGGACGAGCAGAGGCCAAACGGGCGCTAGTCGTGCGTGCTCGCTCTTGCCTCTGCACCTGCACCTGCACCTGCCGGCGCGCCACAGGACATTCCACCCTCCTGAAACAACAACAACGCCGCCACCTCATTCACCCTCCACCACCCATCCCGTGACGACTCACAAGACAGAATGCACCATCTTGCATACCCTTGGACGACTCCAGCAGCCACTGCAACAACCAAACCGCACTTGCACGCAGCGACTGCATCGTGCACCAAATACACCCTGCCCAATCAGCACCTTGCCCTGAACCTGTACCTTGCAGGCCTCGGGAGGGGCTGAAGATCCATGCGTCTCCATATAGCAGCGCTACATGCTTCTTCTGCATTTCCGCTGCGACACACTCAGCAAATGCCCCTTCTGCTCGTCAGCCTGCAGCTCCCGACCATATCTCGCTCACCCAATCGTCCTACCAGCATCCAGGGTGGGAAAATCATGCGGGGGCGACCCTCAACTACCAAACGCCCATCGCGTACCTGAAGCCGCTAGGCTCGGGAAGCGCATGCAAGCGAACGAATCGCCCGTGAACCGTAGTCATGGACCCGGCCAGTCTGTTCCCCTGGCCTAACCGCCTGCTGCCTTGCCTCTCCTTTCTCTGTACCACGACATCCGCAGCATCGCTCGGCCCGAGTCCGACGCTGTGTCGATGAGCTCCTGATCGGCTCTGTGAGGTTGGGGGGTCTATTGGCTTTGTACTCTCGCGATATTTGGTGTGGCCAGACTTGTCCTCCATCTCCGCACACCTGGTCACCTCTCGTATTTCTCCCGTCAAGCCGCCCCTTGCTGCAGACACAGCATCAGCCAGCCCGGCGATTGCACCTGTTTTGCTCGGAGACAACGACTGATTGATTACCTTACATGAGGCCTTGGCTCTATTCTTGCATGCAAACTGCAGGAAACATTAGGGCCGAGGGTAATTATGTCCGTTTGCCTGCCTATTCTGACCTCCATCTACGAATCACATCATGAAGCTTTGTTTCGTTTCCGCAACCATTTCGTTCGGTCAATCGATTACGCTGCCTACAGCAGTCTGCAGAATCGAGTCGCGGGCAGCGTTATGTACATGTTGGTACAATTCTCCGCTAGGAAGCCGATCCATGCATATGGCTACTGCAATAAGTGAAACTCTTTCTTCCGCCGGCGTGGTGCTGATGACGATCATCTCCTAGCTGTCCGTAAAATTGCTGCAGGATCTGCGCTACATTCGCGCTACAGCAGCCCTGCAAGACGGCCAGTCCCCATTTGCTGGTGAGCTTCTCCGCACCCACGCGACAGAAACGCGTCTAGGCTAGTGCAATGATGCTTGTTGACAAACACGGCTTCGCGAGTGGTAAGAAAGTTCACCAAGAGGGACATCGAAAGCAGAATTCCATTCTGCTTCACTACTTCAGTGCAAGCGTCTTGACCGGCCTTTACAGGGCCATTGCGACCTAAACTCCGCGAGCTCGTTTTCTCATAGCCTCGTCGTTGGGACCTTCTTTTCAACATTCTGAGTATAGCGAAAAAGGCATCGAACATGATCTTTCGATCATCACTATTCATACATTGGCTCCACGCATACTAAGGTGGACACTGGGACCTGTTCACGTTCCAAGCCCGAGTATGGCTCTACACTCCAAACCATTCGGTTCAAATGCAACAGCATCAATCGTGGACGTGGACGCGTTAAATGAAGCATGCACTTGCGAGATCAACCCACCCCGTGAGTCTAACCCGCAAAGAAGTGAGCTGTGGAGCTTGCTGCGCCATTGACGTCGTCACAATTTTACCAAGCCACCGGCTAACGGCCACCATCTTGCCAAGCTGAGAGCGAAATGAAAACTGGACATAGCATTCTCCCCGGTGTCAACAATCGCGATCGAGGCATGGGCCTGACATGAACAATTTTCGTCGAGTTTGCGCAGCTGACGCCCGATGGATCTAATTTCGATTGATGACAAGCAACAAATCTCGTGTGCTAAACGCTTTTAGTCAATGAAGATGATCATTTACCATCTCGATAGCTGCAAGTACCGGTTCGTGGCGCAAGACAGGCGGATGTTTCGTTTCAGATGCCGACGCCGTCAACGTTCTGGTAGCGAGCTGCTGACACGTTCCAAAATTAGGATTGGTATTATCCCGCGCGCCGGGCGAAACAGATGCACACCACAATCGATAAGCGACATCTATAATCACATCGAGCCGCATTGCCGCTGATGGAGAGTATGGCAGGTCACTTCATCGTCCAATTCCGCGGTGACTAGCGGAACTCTCCGATGGTGGCTCAACAGCGGCTGTCACCTGCACACCCATGCATATGCGTTCGCATCTTCTAGGTACATATGCAGGGCAAGAACGAGCTCAATACCACTTTTGACGCTTTGCAACTGCATGTGTAACATCTAGTCATCGACTAATATATCTTAATCTGCTTGCTCTGCATCTTCTTACCGATCACGCTCGGCGTAAAACAGAATACGAGCGTTTTATCCCATGTTCGTTCGAGTCTGCTATCTCTAATGCTCTTTTCCTCTTTTCTGATGAGATGACAAGTTGTGTCAAAATTTATAATTGGATCATTGCATCTACCGACATGGATTAAGTACCGTAAGAACAGCCGACTGACAGAAATGAGAGGGGTGTATTGCATGCCCTATCATTCACTATAGCCCTAGGTAAGCAGCACCTCTGCTTCAACTTCACGTAGCAATACATCATGTAACCTTGGCTTCATCCCTCTCTTGGAAGGATATGGAAAAAGAAGTAAAATCTTAATAATAATTGAGACGCATAAAAACTGAGAGCATACATATCTAATGTACCCATCGCTCAGTGTCCATGTACACTATGCAGCTCCCACCTCCCACATAACAGACCATAGTTATTAACTCATTTGCTTCGCGCTTCAGCCCCAAGTATTGACAAAACCACTCATAGAGTATCACCATTAACCTTCTGTTCAAAAAAGTCAGTCAATGGCAGAACTAATGTTAGGACGAGCATGTTCGCAAATGAAGGAGTGCAATACATACATTGGTCTAGTATTTACCTAAATATGTACAACTAGTAATCTTACTCCCTCCCTTCAAACGGGCAGCATAACCATATTATACTATAGTGCAGTATGAGTGCCATATATCAATATTCCACGAATCTTACAAAATCCTCGAATCGTAAAATGACGCCCTTCCTTCCTTGCTATCTCTGTCTGTTAGCATTCTATCATTCTCTTATTAATTTTGCTTCTTACTACTTTACTACAAATTTTATTAGCTATTTCTAGGAGCCAGCTAAGACACGGACCAGCACATTAAATGATAATGAGTTGTTTGATATAGTCATTCAACATGCATACGTACTTGGGTAATCTCGCAGTCTTAGAGTATCTAATTTCTCTTTCTATGTGGACCGCGAGGTTGTTCGTTACACACCCGTCTCTTATTGTATATAAGTAGGGCTGAGCTAAACGTTTCTTAAACTCACAATTGCGTTGCAATTCCTTTGTGATACCCATTCTGTAGTCAAACAGAGTGTTGAAAAAATGAGTATATTCTCTTTTATCGTCTGGTTTGCACGGCATGTTCTTAGACTCCACACTACAATCAGCTTATTTAATGTATAGACCTATACTCTTAACCCCTATCTATATTCATACTTTTACTTCGAGTAAGATCGATCATGATACGTTTCTCAATACATGCTTCGCAACGCTAACACAACTTCTCCTCTCCTCCTGTACTTAACTCGCTCACTCCCTCTACAGCTCCCCATGCTCCGGCGCCGGCGCCGGCCCCTTCTGAACCTCGACGCCACAAACGGCGGGGGTCCCCATCTCCATACGATAAACACACTTCTCCTCCTCGACAATCTTCCAAATCTCATCCTTCTCCGCACACGCCAAGATAACCTGCGTACTGCGATTCGGCCCGTTCCAGCAATGCTGGCCGTTCTCGTACTTGAGCGCAATGCGCTCGCCGCTGCCGAGCCCCTTGCCATCTGCAGGCAACTCCTCGTCGACGGTGACGATTTCGATGCGCGCAAAGTTGCCCATGCCCGTGTGGCCGCCGCCTTTCTTGGGCTTTTGGGTCGTTTTGGACAGGAAGCAGTGCTCGTACGTATATTCGCCGCTGTCGGTCTCGACGCAGCGGTCTTTGAGCGCGCGGAAGATGCTGTCTGGGCCGTAGTCTTTGGTCAAGTCTTCTTCGTGCTTGGTGAGTTCGGACTTGTCGCCGTCGAGCTCTCGCTTTGCGGAGTCGAGTTGTGATCTCGCATCGGTGACGGCTTTTGACTCGGGCGTGTCGCCAGACTGGGGGTCGGCGAGGATGCCGTTTTCAATGAGTACAACGCGCAGGTCTCGAAGCTTAGCGTCAACCCAGTCGCGGACGGGGGTGGGGAGGTATTCTTCAAACTTGTAGACTGCGCGGTATTGTTATTGAATGTATCGAGGTTGGGTGAATACTGGTAGAACTTACGGACGTCGATGTCAGTCTCCTCAACAGTCTCGAATTCCTCCCACTTGATAGCAGCCTCAGAGTCCGGTTTCAGAATCTCATCGAGATCACGGTCCAAGGCGTCATTCGATCCAGGTCGATCCTGCGCAGCATAATCCTCCCAAGCCTTGACAGCCCGCTTGACACCTTCGTCGTTAAAGTTGGGGTTGTATTCCTCCTTGAAGCGCTTCAGCATGGCCTCGAGCTCTTCGACTCTTCCTTTTGCGGCGTCCCTCTCGCTGCGCACCCGGTGCACGTTATCAGTCAGCTCCTGGATCCTCTCCTTTGCCAGACTAGCCAGCACCGTGACCTTCCCACCCTTGCCCGCACCCTTGACCACCTTGCCCCTCTCCTGCCTCTCAATCTCCGCCAAGCTCTTGGTCAGGCCGTCCACTTTGACCGTATGCCCCTCAATCTGCGTCTTCAGCGTCGTAATGCGATCCTCAACCTCCTTGCGCAACCGCCCCGCCTCGGCGACCAGGTCTTTCCGCCGCTGCCTCGCAGCACTCAAGCTCTTCTGCCGCGCTTCATCCTGCTTCCTCCACTCCTTCCCAATCTTGGCACACTGATCTTCACACTTCACGCCTCCAACGTGTTCATATTCATCACTCCCATCACAACACAGTTCGTAGTCGCAGACGCCGTCGTTCACATTCGTAAATGGTATGTAGCTCGGCTGGTGGCCCTTGTTCTTGCAGTAGAAGCCAGGAAGGGCTGGCGTAGAGTTGACGTCGCTGGCTTTGAAGTGTGAGGGTTGTGATGGAGAGAGTGGAGAGAGGTAGGAGCATGCGGAGGTGCCTGGCTCGTCGGAGCCGTCAGGGCAGTCGCAGTAGTCGTCGTTGAGGCGGGCGATGGGGATTTTGATGGAGGGATTGGAGATGCAAGTAAAGATATCTGCGTCTTTGTAGAACTTTGCAACTGCAATTCATCTCGTCAGTCTTGAATTCGATATCTCGTAGCTCAGGCGGAGGTCAGGTGGAGCTCTAGCGGGTGCAACCTACACTCGGGGCCTACACCCCGCGGCCGGGGAGGGTCTGATGCCGCATTTGTGGTGCTAGCAAGGACGGGCAATAACAATGCGAGCGAGGATATGTGTCGTCTCCCCATGTTTCTGTGTGGGTGGACGAATTGAAGCTTGAAACTTTAGGACAGGACAGCTGTAACTTCCGCAATGTTGAAGGGTCCAGCTGGTCTGTGCGTTGAAACCACACCTCGCCGTTTGACTTGGACTTGGACTTGGATTTACTTCCATTCCCTCACAATCAACCACATCATTGTCACGAAAACCGAAATCTCGCGTCTCATCAAAATACATCGTGGCCTACTTTGCCCAATGGCTTGCTTCTCCGCATTGCAATGGATGCCTCAAATCTCGCAATGAACCCTTCTGATGGCCGCCTACAAGCTCTACACACAGTTGGCGAAAACCTCAGCAATCTCCATGTCCAATGCACTTCAACTTATTACCATTTTTCACGCTCAATCTTTTTTCAAAACATTTCCGGGCCTCGCTCGCGGCAACGGCGTAACCAATTCTATTATTCCATATACATTATCTTACCAGTATAATCCTTCTGTGTCATCTCTATTCAAACCCTCAGTCGTAAACAACACAATCCTTCCACCACTTTACAACGGGTCAGATCCCTTAGGAAGCTTAACCTTGAACACCAAGACCTGGTTATCCAAGTTGTATCCAGACGCGTCCTTGTACTGGAACTTGCCGTTGTTGATATACCCTAATCAATCTCGTTAGTATATACCTCCCTTAACAAGTCCCGTCTAGAATCGAACTTACCATTCTGCGTAATAAAATCATTGTCCGAGAACGAAATCAAGTAGTACTCCTTCCCGCTATCCTTCCTCTTCTTATCGTCGTCATCACCATCAACAGGCAAAAGCGCAAAGCTCTCCCACTTCTCATTCAACAAATTCACATCCTGCGCACCGCCATTGTGCAGTCCAAACTTACCCAACTCGTCGTTATTATTATACGACAACCACGGACAATACTCCGCAGTGACAAACCCACTCTTCAACACGCCGTCAGCGCTCGCAATCTGGCCCCCAAACGCATCCACCGCCGTGCCCTTGAGGTTCGTCGCCTTGGAGATATCGATCACGTCAGCGTTGCGGTAGATAGACTGCGACGTGTCCTGCCCGTGGCCGGCGCCCGAGTCGCGCGCGAGGACGAGGAACTGTGTGGGGGAAATGTAGTGAATTTCAGACTGGCTGGCGACTTTGCCTGTGGAGAGGAGGGGCAGTTGGACGGCGTATTCGGCTTGTAGCTCTACTCTGTTGTTGCCACTGAGGCGGTACTGCAGGAAGCGCGTGTTGCGGCGCTTCTTGCTCGAGCCTCCGCCATCCTGGACTAGAGCGCTCTGCAACATGGTGTACAGGTACTTGCCGTCCGGGCTGCGAGTGAGTGCCTCGAGGCCCTGGTTGTTGGCGCGGCCGAAGGTAGGCTCCTCGGGCGTGGTGGTGAGGTTCTGATTATAAATAGGGGGTGATGCGGCATTGAAGCTGTCGGTGCCATTGCGCTGGGGCACAAAGGCGTCGGGAGTGCGGATCGCATTAATCATCTTGCCCCTTCTGTCGAATTGGTACACGTATGCTGCGTACTCGTCGCTGATCCAGTAGGTCCCGTCTGTGCCGAGTACCAGCCCTTCAGTGTCTAGAGGAACGCGCGCGCCACCGGGCCCAGCTTGGCCGAAACCGTTGCCGGTATCTGCATGCGTTAGCTAGATCAACCCAACAGTCTGTAGTCCTTACATTTAGCCAACGGAAGAGTAGGGAATCCCTTATACTTGACCGTGTCCGTAGGGTCCAGGCCCGTCAACGGCGTCCCATCCGGTCCGGTGAGAAGTATCGTATCCAAATACGTGAGTTTAAAATTTGGCTGCGCAGGCTTCTTAAGCGTAGCCTGCACAACCTCAAACGTGAAGGCAAACTTATGGATCCTACTCTGCGTATTCTGCGTGCCCTGCGTATTCCAGCCCCGGTCAGGCAGCCCATAAATTATACCGGAATACTGTCCATTCTTTCCCTTGTGCTTCTTGTACGAACTCTTGTCTACCGCAATCGAACTGCCAATCCCGCCAATCGTGTCGCCGAACTTGTCACGCGCATCGCTGGCTAGCTTACCGTAGCCGGCGAGTCCTTCGTAGACGTACGTCTTGCCATTGCAGGTCGTCGCGTTGACGCCCGCGGGTGTACCACGGGCAGTGACTGGGTTGGCGAGAACGTGGGTGCTCAGGGGAAGAGCCAAAAGGCCAAGGGAGACGGGGAACAGCATCTTTGAACGGAGAGATGGGGAACTGCTCGTACGCCTGACCGAACAAGGGGGCATTCCAACGGAATCGTTCTTCCTATATTAATACTTGACCTGCATGATGAGGGCCTGATCGTCCGATGGTGGGATCCCCGGTGCCAGGCACGCAAAAGAACATCCTGGTATATCGCTCCATTTTCGAGTAAGTTGTACAAGCGCACGTTGCGATTTGTTTGGATACAGGAGTACAAGGAACATTAAGCTATAGCTGCCTTTCCCGTTTTGAGCTTGTCTACGGCATCAGAGCCGTGTCGACAGGGAAAGGCCAAGCACGTGGGTAAGCCAGGAACGCATGGGACTATTGACGTTTAACAGGGTGAAGGTTGATATTAAAGATCTCCCAATGAGGGCGCGAGGTTGTGGAGCTAGTTGCGCACGTGTCGAGGCGGTGGTTGTGAGTCGTCGAAGCGAGGTCATTCCGTGGAGAGCTGCTAGCCGTATAAGGAAAGCGGTATTGATTCATTTCACGCCAGTCAGGTGGAGCAGACACAGTACTCCTAGAGAAACATCCGTCGCTTTTCAAAATGTCGTGCAGTTGGTCCTTGGCCAAGTGTATGAAATATCCAGATTTCTTGAACTACACAACCGATTTACGAATATATTGCCTGATAAATAGTTTTGCAATCTATTATTATAAACTTAAGTCATGCTTCCGTGAATCTAGATAAATAATCACATTACGCCATTCATAGGATAGTTCAGCATCGGCGCACCGGATTCCACGCTAGGAAAAGAAGTCCACGCCATGCCTGACCTTGTTGTGCCGCGGGGACTCCGTGTCCAGGAGGTTATACACATAGTAGCCCCTGACAGCATGCAGAAATCATCGTGTCTATCTCCGCGCTCCCCTTCGCGGCCAAGTAGGCAACTGTCAAAGCACCTCGACCTCATTGCATTCACCCTTCTAAGCCGGCGTAAGACCAACCTTGGTTCCATTCAACGAACAACAAGTCAAGGTCAGGCTCTCTTCCCACGGCCCAGGATCTCTGCTCTCCATCTCCTTGAACTCCTGGACGAGTCTCACAGTCACGTAGCCAGCCTCAGTAAGCGCGTACTGTTGACCAAGACAGATTCGAGGACCGCCATTGAAGGGCAGGTATTCCCAGCCGGGACGAAGTGTCTCCCAGCGCTCAGGCTTATACTGGTCTGCATCGGGTCCGTAGAGGTCTTTGCGGCGGTGCATGGTGTAAGGGGAGTAGCCGACTGTTGTGCCTTTGGGCACGAAGAGGGGGTGTTGACCGTCTTTGCCGCCGCCGAGCGGAAGAACGGTGTCGCGAATGGCGAACCGCGTGTTTCCCGGGACGACTGGGTTTACACGAAGTGCTGATGATGGTCAGTTATTGAACTGACACACGGTACAGATATGACTTACACTCATTGAGACAGTGCTTGAGATACTTCAGGTTCCTCAACTCCTCGTATGTGGGCGGCCGTCCACCCAGGGTCGCGACCTCGTCCCTCAGCTTGGCATAAATCTCCGGCCTCTTCGCAATTTCAAAGAACATGTTGCTGAGAAGACTAGCCGTGGTATCACGTCCTGCAAGCAAGATGTTGATCAGCTCGTCGCGTATCCTCTTCTTATCCGTCGTCTGCTTCGCGACCTCTTGGATGAAGTAGTATTTCTCGTCCTTCCCAGATCCAGCCTTCTTCTCCAGATCCAATTCTTTCCTGAACTGCAAAGCATCGTCAACGAATTTCTCGATATATTCGTGACAGATGCGGATCGCCTCCTCGCCCTTCTCGTTCTTCCGGAAGCGGTTCAAAATTCCAAGGCGCAAGCGTGTGCCTATATCATCTTGCGCAAAGTTGAAGGCTTTGCCGAAGATGACGTCCTCGTTGTTCTCGTCCTCCTGGCCGACCATGCGGAGTGAGTTGGTAGAGTGGTTGAACAAGAATTCGGTAGCAGTGTCGATGGTCAACCGGAAGAAGAGCTCCTGCAGGTCGACAGTCGTGCCGTCTCGCGGGATGTGCTTGAGCATGAGCTTGAAGTGACGCTCAAAGGCCTCCAGGTCCGCGACCTGATCTCTCGCAAAGTTCGGGCGCAGAAGGTGCCGACTGTTAGCCCATCGCTCTCCATCTGCATTGAAGATGCCATGACCCAACAAGGGTGTGAAGGCAGCCTGGCGATTGCCAAAGCTGTAGTCTTTGAACTTCAAGCTCAAAATGGTCTTGATGTTCTCAGGCTCGGATGTCGCAATGACTGGAAGCGTGATGATTCTACTGTGGAACGTGTTACCAAGCCTCGCGAAGCGCTTTTGGTTCTCTCGTAGCACGATATGATGTTTGGCGTTGTAGTTCATCGTTTTCAAAACATCGAGTCCTAGGATTGGATCTTTGTTGAAGCGGGCCGTGCATGGTTGGCAGCCGTTTTCTTTGATGAAGCGCCTGCGGGCAAGGTAGAGGGTGATCCGGGTGTAGAGGATGTAGGAGAGGAAGGCGCCGGCGACGACAAACACGAGCGGTGATTGCGCCATGGTGATGTAAGTTTAGGAGTGTCGTTGGAGTAAGTGCTTCGTTGATGGTCTCTAGTTGGGGTCGTGATGTGGTCGGTGACGTTGCTTCCCAAACAAAAGGTTCCGCTCAAATGCTCCAAATGGAATTTGCCCCCTCTTCAAATATCAACAGTCCAGCTCTCCAAGTAACCCAAGCGGTGTTCGCCTCGTATAGCGCGTTCGCTGATTCCCGAAACCACGCCTACGCAGGTACAGACGAGTGGGGGGGTTTGCGAACGCAGGCTCTGTCAGCTTTGCCAGTCACACTGTCGGGGTTCCAGCTGCAGTTAAGCCCGATCTCTTTCTCTCCAAGCGAGCCCAAAGACTGTATGCTCCCTCTTGCCAACACCGAGTTGCCCGCAATCTTACTAGCGAGGAATCCTCCTCCGTCTTCTTTTTGAACGTCGGCCGAGCTCGTGATTCAACCGCCGAATCGCAACTGCGCAACGCTCCCGAGGCACGTCGGACCTTATCCACGTCCGATACGTGTACTCTCACGCGTACTCTGAGGCCCTAGTCACCAAGCCACAAAAGTTAGTCTTTTGCGGGGAAATACACGCAGAAATGCTAGCGGCGCAACTCTACAACACAACACACCGTCGGGGTGTCATCGTCTTTTATATACCGACAACGCCATATCACGGCGCAGCAGCAAATGGAGCATCCAGCTCCGACCGGAGCAACACAGCGCCCGACCCACACCTGAAGTCGCACCTTAGGTTCGCAGCTTTTGCCGCGTTGATGCAAGCCAAGGATAGATTGCTCGGTGATGCCGTGACCAGCGCCGCCATCCTTGTTGCCGAGGCTTATTTCCTCCCTTCCCGATTGGCTTTGTTTGGGAAAATGGGTTTCATCGTGATATGCGGCTGCCTGTGATGACTATGCGCGCATGTGAGTGGCATGTGTGGAAGACTTTCGGGAGTTTCGCCGGCCACATAGCCGACCCAAATAGGAAAGCAGCCGAATAGGGATAGATGTGATCGACGTATACTGGTATGTAAGCCTGGTGGCCCGTAGAAAGGGCCCACCAAAAGCTATTCTTCGTAGCACAACAGCGCACATCACAGCGTGCACACTCGCGCCATCTCCTCGCCCCTCCTCGATGAAACATGATCTGTTGGTCCTCTCTAGCATGCATACGAAGAAGCTCGTATTTATTGTTCCTTGGGGCTAGACCCAATTTGGCCCAGTGCCCAAAACTCAATAAATACAAGCTCCTTCGTAGTGCCCGATGTAAATCTCTTAGCAACCTTCATCAACAGTACAAAAGACCCCACAATTCTCAACACCCTCACTCATCCGAGCTAATCCACTTGAAATGATTAATCGTCCTCTCCTCAAGATACTCCACCACCTCCCCATAATCCCTACAAACATGCCGTGCATCCCACCCATCACTCCCGCCCATATCCTCCCCGTTCTTCCCCTTCGGAAACGTAGTCTCCGCACCCTCCAACGCAACATCGCCCGCGCACATAATAGCCTGACGTATATACTCGAAGCAGTGTGTGATGTGCCAGGGCATGTTTATCCTGTTCCTATAGGGGGAAGAGGAATCAGGAGAGAGTTTTAGTTTCTGGATGTTGTAGGCTTCGAGGATGGTGTAGAGGCAATGCAGTTGGTGGGTTACGCTCGTGGTGTAGACGGTGTGGTTGGGGTAGTCGTGTAGCGGGTGGGGGAGGTTGTCGTAGAGGGAGGGGGTGGGGATGTTGAGGTAGCCTAGGCCTTCTATGGGGACGAGAGTAGGTGCGTTAGCTACATGTCTTGCTTCTCTCAATGATCACTTTTTGTTGAGTATGGTATAGTGTAGGAAGAGAAGAGGAACAAAGGAAGGACAAGGCAGGACTTACCAGGCACGATATCCAACCACGCCTGCTTCGTCTCATCGCTCCAAAACTCACTCGCATTCTCTGGCGCAAAAACCGGGTCGGGCTTGAACGTGACAATCTGCTGCGAGAAACTCGGCGCAAAACCCGTCAAGTCTCCTAGCAACTCGAAACGCGTACTGTGCTGACGTGAGGTCCATCTCTTCTCCACTAGTAGGCCGACGATGACGAAGAGAAGCGCCGTGTCTAGGATCCATCGATATCTACGCGTTCTCTGCCAACAAGTTTTACTGCGCCGTTGTCGGGGCTTTACGGCGCTTTCGGTGTCTGAGTCTTCTACTTCGGTACTGGAGTCGGAGTGCGTGTCTGTGATTTGTATGGCATTGTAGTGGTGAGTGTCCTTCATCCTTGTGTCTGGCCCGATTTCAAGCTGTGAGATATCGTATGGTGGCTTGTGTAGTGAAATTACTGGCATTGAGAGGAACTGAGCCTTTTATTGGTGTAACTAGGAGCCAGTTGCTCGGGAAGTAAGTAGGGAGAGTCGCATCATGCTGCGCGATATTCTTCTGTTCTTGTGGTCAAACGGCTTCTGCGACGCCAAGTGTTCGACGATGCGCATTAGCCTTCCAGTGCCATATAGCCGCATCTTAGCAATAGAACTCATTTAAGATCTGGTAAGATTAGACGAGTCTACGGTTGACTCAGATCGCTTTCTCATGTTGGCTAATGTGCGACAGCAATACTTTGCAAGAGAAAGACCCATGCGGTCGGCGATACGTGTCCATGCACCAGGTGGTTCAAGGAACACACCTATAGTTCAATTTACTCTGTCACGCAAGGGGAAGTAGTCAACAGTGGTATGATTATGGTAATTCAGCATGAGGGGATGAAGCTACGATTATGGCTGGGGCGAGAGATGCTGGTGTTTGTTTCCGGGTGGAGAGATAAGATGGATTCACCCCGTCATCGGCAACAAGCGCCTTCGTTTCGCCGACCATCTCCAACGCCACCGGACGGTCAATCCACGATCCGAATATGTCGCTGATTGCCGGGCTGCTGTTCCATATCCAGTATCGAGGCTGAGGTACTCTCCTTGAGCGTCTGTGCCGCATGTTCCTTTGCTGTTGACAGAGAAACGATCGAAAACTCGTCATCACCAAGTAATCTCAGCTCCGGGCGTCTTGTGCGAGGAATATGTCGTGCCGCTGATGTAGCATGGTTCCTTGCATACATCCGCTTCTTCGCCATAGACCCTGAATCTCTATGGGCAAACAGCTCTGGCGAGACACCCCCAGAGTGTATCAGACGTGAATGGGCAATCGTAAGCGAGTCGCGATGACCACGGAACCTCAAATCAGCTTCGTCCATGTTCGAAAGCTTCTGCGCTACCGTTGAGGCTGGCATTCTTCCAATATTGGGATCCGGTACAACAAACATTTCTTCCGCGGGATATGCCCATGTTTGCTCATCTTGCGGGGGTGTCTTTTTCCACGTTCCGCGCAACTTGATCCCATCTTGTGAAGTCGCTCTGGTCATAGGCGCACTTGCTGGTCTTGAGGGAAAGCGTGACGGGCCTCTACTCGCTGTCTGGCTGTTTGGAGGTGCTAACACTCCTAGGTTGTCATCATCTTCCACAGCACAATCATACTGAGATACGCGGCAATCATCGTCGGGGAAGACTACTATTGTAGGTTTGAAGCTGCCGGACGGGCTGTTCCACGTTCCAGACCAGTCAGAAAGCTTTGTGTTGACTCGTTCCAGACCTCGTATAGATGTTAAGCCAACTGTTTTCAAAGCGTGACTTGCCGAGGAGCTCCGCCGCCTGCGACTGATGTCGTGCTCTGCGGGCACATCATCCCAGACTATCTCGTGGCGGCCATTCTTCGATTCCACGATTTGCATGGTGGGAGTTGCTGGGTCGATGGACCCTTCGTTACTCACGTCTCCCACATTCTATGAGGGAGCGATAGCCACAACATGGACGGCGGTGCGTGTGACTGCTGGATCCGCCGGACTACTCTTCATTGTACTTATCGTACCGGGACAAGACGGTGCCGTCTGAGAAATCCTCTTGGATTTGCCAGTGGGTGCAGGCAAACTATCGGTCTGATTTGTTGTAGCACCGATGAGCCTTTCCGATGGAATGGCAAAAGAAGGTATTGATACCAACAACTTTGAACCCCTCTCTTCAAAATTGACCGTCTTGACCCGTCGCAGTGTTCTATGCGTCATGAAGCTATCCAGACTCCTCTGAGTCTCATTGGGTGGTGTCGGCGTGGCGCTCTTTGCTTTCTGCTTCATGCATGGCTTGAGCGTCACACCTGTATCGTATTTCTTCGACTTTGCAAAAGTCCTCAATAGGCCAGGGTCTGATTCGCGATATCGCCGGCTAGCACTGTGAAACGGCACATTTTCAGTCGGTACGCGTCGAACTCGCCAAGGTCTTCGAGGACGTCTGGTCTGCTCAACGAGCTGTTGCTGAAGGCTGCTAGATGATATGGTCGGGTCGTGGTAAGGAGAGCGTAATTCAATTTGTGAGTTGCTAGTAGAACGCTGTGTTGTAAGACGAGGAGGGGATGGTGAGGTTGGAGTCTGGGGCGGAGGTCTGACGCCACTGTGGTTTTCCTCTTCCTGGACATGGACTGCAGTTGGGAATGAGCCTCTAGTGCACTCACGATTGCGACCTCTGGTGGCTATCGTCGCCTCGCTGACTGATCTTCGTATTGAAAGTCTGGTGCTCGCACTGCGAAGAGGCCTCACCCGCGGCTCTATGGTGGGTTCTTCGCTGTCACTCACATCGCCATCAACGTCTGATTCGGAGGTAGATGGATCGGTAGGGGAAGCATGTCGATCGGCGAATGGGGAGAGGGACACCTCCGGCTCCGATGCGCTATTGATGGTGAAATACGAAGGAGGAAATGCCACGCTGTTACTGGTAGTCATCCTAAGCATAATCTCTGTTTAACAAGAAGTCGGTAAAAGCGTCAAAAAGGAACGGGAAATAAGAAGCGCTGATAAGGATGAGGATGGTTTGTTGAAGGATAGTGTTTTGAAAATCGAGAGGGTTGTAGGGAGTGAGATGTAACGACAATGACTGCATGGGGACTGCAGTTGTGGACTGAGGAGCAGTGTAGAAGGAAAGAGCAAACATGGCAGCTCGCGCAGCTCCTGCCAGCGCTCGCGACAAGACAGATGGAAAACACCACACGTGTGTACCATAGTGACGCGAAATATGGAGAAGCGGACTTCTAAGTCCACGAAAAACACATTTTTTTCAATCAGTTCGAGATACTTGACGATGCCCATGCCCATGCTTATGCTATGCTACCGTTACGTAAACGCCAAAACTCCCAGAACCAAAACATTAAAAACCAAAATCATCGAAAAAGCCCTTTCTTCCTTGGGCTTCTCCTTTCTTCTAGAACGGCCGCACCTTCTTGTGCGACTGAAGGTAATGCCGGCATACTTTGCGCATGTACTAGCGGCGGCGGTTCGATATGCCGCATGCCCCCGTACGGGGTCTGATATGGAGTGTTTTGCTGCCAATTTTGTTGAAAAGCTTGTTGGTTGTAATCAATGTAACTGTTGCTGGGCACTCTGTGAGGAGTCTGTGGGACAAAATCATTTGGGTTGGGCGTCTGGTGTTGTGGCTGATGCTGTTGCTGCGAGCGTAGGAGACCGAACGCCCAATTTGAAAGGTTGAAGCCGCCGAAGATGATGATTGCGGTGAAGATCTAAAATTCGATCATCGGGTTAGCGAAACCATGATCAGGTTCGGTGTCATCGTCTACTTCTCCCATTTCGATGTCTAACGGAGCAATAGTGTTCTGTTGTTGAGGGGCATTCTGAGCATGGCCATAAGCCTGAGCATGCTGATGCTGCTCTTGAGACGTCTGAAGATCAGCACGCAATTGCTCTGCATGCTTGCTGTAGATATGTGCTTGGCCAACATAGGCATTGATGATAATGGCAAACAGGAGGAAGAGGCCGAGACATACCATAGACTTGTAGCTGAACTCCTCTACAAAGCTGTTGAAGATCATAGCGAATGTCTTTGCTGTGACGCTCGCACGTGCAACCTTCTTCGGATCGCGGTTCATGCACGTTTCCCAGATACCGCATGCCTTCTCCATGGCGGGCACAACCTCGTCCGGCCGACAGCGGTTGCGGTTGTAGTCGGCGGCGCAAGCAGCGATCTCGACCATGACCTCGGAGGCATGTTTGGATGATTCAATGTCCACGTCCATCATGACGCCGCACCAGGCCGAGTAGACAATGTATAGGAATAGGAAGCCGAGGAAAGCGTTGACTGTGAGCTGCAGGTAGTAGGAGAGGACCGAGGGGAGGTTCGGATGCGCTTCTACCCACGACAGGAAGCCTGCTATGCTCATTGCGAAGGTCTGCTTGACCACGCCCTGCTCTTTTGCCGCGTCCTGCGCGCCGGACTGTGCGTCATCTTCTGAATCGTCGCCGTCGTCGCGGACTGCAGGCCGTTTCTTTGATCGCGATCGCTCTGACCGCTCTGCGCGGCGCTTCACTATGCGGTTCTCGGCCTTCTTGGAGTAGTACTTCTGCGAGACGTCCTTGTCCCGCTCCTTGTCCCGCTCTTTGGTCGGGCTGGGGCTGGACATGCCGGTGAAGCGCTTGAACCAGCTGTCCCGCCGCCCCGCCTTCTTTGGGCTGCTTGAGTCGCCGTTTCCAAGGCCTAGACGGCCCATCCTACTCGCCGTCTGGGTGTCTGGTGTCCCCGCGTCGCTGTCCACTTGTGGTGTGTTTGGCGTTTCCCCGCCCGAGCTCTCGTAGTTGCTTGCGGGCGTGCGCGGTTCCCAGGCGTTCTGCACGTGTGCGGGTATCGAGGGAAGCGGCTTGCTGCTGCTGTCTTGTGAGAAGTAGAAGGGGCGGTTATCAGGGTCGCGCAGGCGGTTCGGCGTCGCAAACACGTTCTTGGACGGCGAATCGAGGACTGAGTGGGGACCTGGCTGGCCAAAGGATGGCCCCGAGGTTAGCTGACGTCTTTCTTCGGCGCTTGGCTGCGATGCAAAGGCATTGAGCTTACGTTTCTTTGCAGACTGCGGTTGCGCTGCGGCAAAGAAGGGTGACTGCGAATCTACGGGACCGGTTTGATTCGACCACTCGAATTCCATAGGCGTCGTAGATGCGCGATGGCCCCGCGACATTGTTCCTGCTGCAGAATGCGACGTCGAGGCGGACGAGTGGAGGCGATGCGTGCTGTGGGGTGAAACCCTTGGTTGCTGGGTGCACAATGTTGACAAACGTGGTGCGGACCTCCGAAAGAAAGTCGCGTGGCTTGTGCTCGCCGACGTCACACTAATCTCAACTCGGTTGACCACCACACAGTCGCACTCTGTGCATGTGGTGGGGGGAGGAAACAGTTTGCGGGGCCTGGTAGGTTAAAGATTGGTAGAGGTGAATCAAAGGAATTGATTTGGAGGGTGAACGCCCGGATGAGACAATGGGACAATGTCTCAGGCAGCACCCTGCAACTATGCCAAATCGAGCATCCTCGTCGGCGAAATCCTCAGAAAGCTTGAAACATGTAGGATAAACCTAAGAATCTGGACATTTTCATTAATAACTTCTACTTTGTTTACTATGGAACGCATCTGTCGCCTTCGAGCGCAGATGTACCCGCCTGGATATCAGAAGTCTAGTCAAACCCGTGGAACGCCCGCAATGATTCCCAAAGAAGACCGTTCCAACATTTCCTGCCCTCTAGGCCTCAACTTTTGTCTCCTCCTTCCCGCTCTCCTCATACTTCTCCCAGTTCGCCAGGATGTTACCAATCTTGGGCGAGTTGGTGAGCTTGTACACATCCTCAAAGTACTCCTTTGTCAACGCGAAAGGCTTCGCAGTCACGTTGGGGATGTATTTGCCAACCAGCTTAGACGGATCAATAGACGTCTTGTGGATCTTCTTCAGCAAGAAGCTTCGGAACGGCTTCACACCAGAGCGCAAGAAGGTGCTGTGGAACGGCACATCAATACCCTTGAGCGGAATGGTAGCGAAGCCACGCTGGAGGTCGAGCGGCTTGGGCTTGGCTTCAGTCTGCTCGGCGCAGCCCTTTATAATCTCAACAAGGTGCGCTTTGACGTCCTCAAGAGACATGCTCTGCATAAGAGCCTGAATGTCAATCTTTTGTTGCTTGAGGTAGTTGGTCACGTTGGTGAGGCAGTCAAGCGCTCGCAGGTCACCGGCAGCCACGTACTGCATATTGGCGATGTTGTAGTTGACGATCTCCAAGAGCCAGCCGGTTTGTTCTGCGATGTTTTCGACAACGTATTGCAGCGCCTGCTCGTTGAACGTCTTGGAGATCCTGCTGGGGTTGACAGCGCACATGGAGTAGTTGGAGCGGCCAGCCTCGTCACGCTCGACTGCGACCTGCATAGTCAGACCACGGTAGAACACAACCGACACCAAGCTCTCAATAGGCATAACCTCAGCCAGTGCAGCGAGAGCCGAGTACTCTCCTAGGGAGTGTCCGGCGAACGTGCTGTCGCGCTGGACAAGTCCCTTGGCACGCATATCTTCGAAGGAAGCCTTCTCCATAAGCGTAAGAGCAGGCTGCGTGAACTGAGTGGCGGACAACAGGCCGGTGGGTGATCGGTAGGTGTAAGATGTTGTGTTCTCATCAATCTCTTTGAAGATCTTCTCCGACTTGATGGATCCATCGGCACTGACAGTCTCAAAGGTCATGGACATGTAGTTCTGGCGGATGGCCTTTCCGACGGGACCACCAAAGTGAATGGTGAGCTCCTTGGGATTGTTCTTCACAATGTTGGTGATGGCGAAGCCTATCGAAAGTTAGTTGATGGCTCTAAAAAGCATAATAGATATTGACGTACCATAGTTGTCCATGAAGTGCTTGTCCGCACGGTCCCACACCTCTTTAGCCACAGGGCTGCTGTTGTACAGCTCCATGCCCATACCCTGCTCTTGCGAACCTTGACCGGTGAAGACATAGGACGTGGTAGGTTGTTCCACCTCAGCCTCACCAAGCAGAACCTTGTCTTCCGTCTCCTGATTGCTGACCTCAATCTTGATGATCTTGCGACCAGAAACCATACCGACGTGCTGAAGCTTGACATCGAGAATATCATCAGGAAGTACCATGCCAACAAGATTGACATGGTAGCTTCTGACGCGGCCGACGTTGTTCTCAGCAGCCCACGTCTCAACCAAGCTTCGAACAGCAGCGCTGGAGTACATGCCGTGGGTGATTGTACCAGGTAGGTTGGCGTAGCTGGCGAAGACACGGGAAACGTGAATGGGGTTGTAGTCGCCGGAGACGCGAGCATAGTTATCGTTGGATGCAGGCGCCTTAAGATTGAGAGGTGTTTTGCCGTGCAGAGGGATCGGATTCTCGAAGTGAACTGGCTGGTCGACGGCGGTTCCGTTGCGCTCCAGGTAGTCAAGCACTGGGTTGCCATAGGCAGTACCGGATCGGTAGTCCACAGAAGCGATCTGAATCACCTCCTTAGTGGGAAGCTCGAGTAAGACCTCACCGACGGTCTCAATGTCAGAGAAGACTGTCTTGTTCTTGTAGCGCACGATACTCTCAAGTTTGAACAACAGGGTCTTGTTCAAAAGGTCGATTTCCGGCTCTTCGAAGTTGAACCATTCCTTCGATCGCAGGATGGCAACATCCTTGCTAGTAGCCAAGTGCAGCTGGATTGGCTTCTCATTCTTCCTCTGGAACGTGTTCTCGAAGTCGTCGTATGCGCCGCGGTACAGGAATTGGCTGGTAACCTCCATCACGGGTTCACCGTTACGAGTGATTGTGCCGCATACCTCAACCATCTTACCAGAGTCTTGGTTAATAACTGCGTTGATCTGAGCTGTAGTATCAACAACATCACCCTTCTTCAACGGCTCCGCGCCCGCAATCATGCGGAATCCATTGGAAAGATGGACCAACTTGAGCAGGTCACCGTCAATAGCTCGAGGGAAAATGGGCTTGGTGATGGCCTTCCAGCCGACAACAATGGCGAAGTCCATGGGTGCAAACACCTCTTTGCCAGGGCGGTCAACGAAGGCCTCGCCCGTGTTTCCGACAGCATGAACAAAGTCGTTGATAGCCTCGCTTGTGACAGTGGCGCGCCCACCATCGAAGCGGGAAGTGACTGAAGCATCAAAGGGGCAGGCCTCGTCACCGAACCAAATCTTGTAGTAGAATTCCTTGATTCGATCATTGCGGGCATCCATGACTTCATGGATAGGTGCGTAACCCACGTCGGGACGGTAGGTAAAGCGGAAAGGTAACGCAACAGCCTGCTTGAGTGCGGTGCGCTCCTCGTACAGGTTCAGCAAGATCTCGTTGTCATCTGTGAGGCTGACATCGACAGTCTTGACGATCTTGCTACTCTGGTGCAATTCCTTGACAGTGATGGAAGTCTTAGCAGGCTCGTTGGGGTTAAAGATCTCTACTGTCATGCCAGGAGTAGGAGCGAAGATCCGAGCAGTCGGGTTGGTCTGGAAGCGCTGGCCTTGCACGAAGATGTCTGCAGTAAAGAAGGCATGTCTCCACGAGTAGCTAGTTCCGGCCAGGAGTTGAAGCCAGGAATGGACCTCGGGCATAGTGGCGTTCGGGGCAGGAGAGAGACGGTAAATGACCTTGTTCTCGAGCTGCGAGACAGTGAGGCCATCAACCTCTAGTCCCTTGGGTGTCGTCAAGAGG
This sequence comes from Parafenestella ontariensis, assembly GCA_021596325.1. NCBI lineage: Eukaryota > Fungi > Ascomycota > Dothideomycetes > Pleosporales > Cucurbitariaceae > Parafenestella > Parafenestella ontariensis. The sequence goes on from JAKGDA010000035.1 coordinate 97,338, forward strand.
TTGCTGCCGAAATACTCAATGACGGGGACCTTGGATTCGTCATCGCCATAAACATCGCGTAGAAGATACTTGATGTGGCCTTGATGAACGCCATCCAGAATCTCTTTGATTGGCTCGTCAACTTTGTTGGAGTACTTGACAGACATGGGTCCTTGCAGGATACAAGTCCTGCCAACGTCCTGGTCGACAACAGCATCGAGGTCCTCAGACTGCCAGAGCGAATCCTTCTTGAAGAAAAATTCGAAGGTGTCGTCAAGGACTGGGACGAATGGTACGGGCTTCTGTCCACGACGCTGGCAGAGCAATAGGAAGTGTTGCACATCCTGGGCATTGATCAACTGCTCGTCCGCTTCCGGGTACGCCTTGAAGACCTTTTCGAGCGTTGGGAAGGGGTCAGTGAGCTCCTCGTAGCTTTGGATGAGCGATTCGTTGCTGGACTTGCTGAAGCGCTCCTCAAGTCGTCGAATGAAGTCGCCAGTCAATCGCTTCAAGCTCTGATCGATCCAGCGGGATTGGTGCTTCACATACATGAGGTCCACCATACGTTGGACAACCTCGGTGTATGTCATATCTTCAAGGTCGACAGACTCTCCCTTCTTGTTCTTGCCGAACCAGACCTTTTGGAAGTCCTTGTTCAGCTTCTCGATGATGTACTCACGCATCTTCTTCAGCTCAGGCACGCGTTTCGCCTTGTCTAAACTGAAGATCTTCTGGTCCATCTCGTGCCAGAAGATAACACCTCGCGTGGCGAGCTTGTGGATAGGCTCACCCATTTCGGAGCGGACAGTGATGACACCACCGGCCGGGCCCTTGTACGTCTTCTCCCAGTCGCCATCATCTACACCCGGAGCATCAACAATGGCCTGCTTAGCCATCTTAGAGGTGTGTGCCTCCTTAGCAGTCATCATGCGGCTAGCGAACAAGCATCCGTCGTACGGCATTGGCGGGTAGCCGAATTTAGTCGACCAGGCGCCGGTAAGGTATGGGTAAGTGTCATCTGCCCCGCCGAAGCCAGAACCTGCCACGAGGATCAAGTTCTCGCACTTACGCAGACGGCCGTACATTTGCAGAATGGGCTGATGGAAGTCTTCGAATGAATGATGACCGCCGCCACGACCTCCAGTCCATTGCATTAGTACTGGGAATGTTGGGTTTGCTTTTGCGATATTGATCGTCTGCTGGATGGCCTCGACCGAGCCAGGCTTGAACGCAATGTGCTTGATGCCCAAAGTCTCAATGTACTCATTAGCGACTTCAATGGACGGAACACCCGCACCGATGGTGAGGCCTTCGATAGGAACACCCTCACTCCTGAGCTTGGCTAAAAGTGGGATCTGCCAGCCCATGGCACGGGGATTGACGTAGATTAGGTTGATCGAGATACCACGCCCAGCGGGGATTGCCTTCTCGACTTTGTTGATGGCGGCAGTCATGGTCTTTTCGTTGTAGTAACCGCCACCAGCAAGCTCAATCTCGTAACCAGCGTTCATCGTGGCAGCAACGAAGTCCCAGGGGACCGTACAAGGGGTCATACCAGCAACCATGACAGGAGGCAGTCCAAGCATTCTGCTCATCTTGGTGTCGACGTAGGTCTGACCGGTTGAGGTCTTGACCAGGCGAGGGCCGTGCTCCTTGACCCAGTCGACAGCGTAATTGACGGCGTGCTCGGAGTCTCGGTCAAATATTTCAGGCTTGTAGCCGATCTCAGCATTTTGGCCATCAATGGCTCCTGCAAGAATGACACGAACACCAGTTCCATCCTTGTTGCGGTTCGTCAAGACGCCAAGGCCAGATATTCCACCGGGACCAAAGTCAAGGATGTGAGTAGCGTTGGGGAACACGGTCGCTTTCTCCCACTCTACCGAGTCGGCGGTGATCATGTTAACGAGCCTAGGTACGATGTTGTCGGAGCCATCCTCGCGGATGTCCTTGCCCGTATGTGTGTCGTACATTGGGATGCCAAGATCGCTAGCAGCGATTTTGATTCCCTTGAGATCATCCTCGAGCTGCTTTGTCGCCTCGGCTAGGTAGGGGCTGTGGAACGGAGCAGTGATGGGCAAGAAGCGGTTGACGAAGCGCACCTTGCGCTCGGTGAAGGGTATCCTCGTCTGATCCAAGCCGGTGGGAGCCTTGACTTTTCGCAGACGGAGGTTAAGACCGTATAGACTGATCGGAGGACCGGTCACGACGAAGTTGCGTGCGCTATTGACGAGAGAGATGGCGATGTGTCGATCTTTTGGCAGATGGGCGTTGGTTGCGTCAATGTGATCCTGAACTGCTTTCCGGGAGAGGTCGCGGATTGAAAGCATGGGTGTTGGTGAACCCTCGCCATTGTCAACGGAGTCTTGGAGCACGGATGGTGCAAGTGATGTCCGTGGGAAGGCTTGCTGGCTTCGGGTACCAATCCAGAAGAGAATTTCGATGGCCTTCTTAGCAGACCTTTCAAAAGTCTCCCAATTCTTCGCTTCCGCAATCGCAGCCGCTGTGACCACACCTTGGGAATGACCGGTGACACCAGAAAAGCGGGCTCGTACGTGCCCGGGATGACTTCCGAGGACTCTGCACGTTACAACGTAGTGCGCAAGCTGTGTCAACCCAATCAAAGGCAGACTGACAGGAGCCGAGACCAGGTAGTCGGTGTCGGGCTGCGATTCTCGGTTATTGAGCCATCGCATGACATCCAGCCCCTTGGAGTAGAGCTTTTCCGCGCGCGGGTCTCGCGACAGAACCAAAAGGTGCTGCGCTTCAGCCGCCACGAAGTCCTCGACGAATGAGGGGTAGGTGTTGTAGATCTCGCGGAGTTCATCAAAGTACTCCTCGATGTTGCCCTGGCCACCCAGAACAGCGTAGATGAAGGCATTCTCATCAGCTGCCTCGCGGAAGAGGGCCGACTCATGGTGCTTGATGGGCCTCTCTACCGCCGCACGGGCAGCGTAGTATGACCGAACAGTGACCAGCTTCTTCTCGGTGATGCCGGGCAGAGACGCTGCCAAAGCATGCACCTCGTTGCCCCGGAGGAAAGCGCGCTCGAACTCGGTAAGAACGAGCTTGAGCACCTCCTCGAACGAATCTGGGTCATCGCCCTCCTCCACCTCCTTCGCGATGAAGCCAAGGTACCGCGCGACCAATTCTGCTACTGACGAGGGCTCGTCATCTTGTGCAAGCTCGTCTGTGGGCTCAGGCAGAGTAGTTTTGAAGGTGTCCCGCAATGCCTGGGCATGGAAATGGAGGGCGGTGGGAATAAGGAGGGTGTATTCGAGGGAGCCGTGGGTGAGAATGAGCGGGCGGAGGTTGGCTGCCGAGCGGGGCGTCGAGATGCCCGTCTGCTGGCCGGAACCGTACATGGTGAGGGTTTGGGCACGTATGTGCGGTTCTTGGGTGTTGTGTCCTGTCTTGGTGAGCTGCGTCCAGCAATTTGACTGATTTGACTAGTTTGTGGCTTCACGAGCTTATATGTGCAGGACTCGAAAAGAGCGAAAATAAAGGGATTGGTGCATACCTCAAGGACAGATTACGAATAACAGCGTAAAAGGAACGACGTGCACAGGAAAGTGCGACTGGGCAAGTCAGCTTCCGTCCCGTCTCGCGGGGAAGGTGCGATGGAGCTGCGGACAGGACAGACGAAAGAGCGCCCAAGAGCACCCGTCTGCCTGCAATTGCTCGTAACAATTTCTCAATGCGTACCTATGGGCCCAGGTAGAAACGAATCTGCCTGAGTGCTCGGGAATTCGTCGGTACTGCTAGTGACAGCAGCTCCCTAGCTATGTGTGGAGTGCCTTGCGAGAGAGGTGGCCTTCGCAACAGGCAGCAGGGCGCGAAAAGGGTATATGAAGAGTAATCAGAGGGAGTGATTATGCAATTGGGCGGGGAGAAGGTGAGGAAAGACTCGGGAAGCGTGCGCTGGCGGTTCTATTATCGCCGGCGTCCTTCTGGTCGACTTTTTTGCAGACGAGCTCACAGGGTCGGCTTTGGGCCCGCCTTGCTAGCGCTGCAGGGGTGGTGGGTGCTTCTGCCAAATGTTGGGGATGCGAGCTCGTCGGCACTACGCCAAGCTCGCCCTCTGGCTGCGCAGTAACCGGATCAACCACCCAGAACTGACGTGCGCCAGACGTCGCGACGATAGCTGACCCCGCACGCTGCTTGTTGAGGCCGCTGTTGACCTGGTGCTGGTGCTTCAGTTGCTGCTGACCGCCCGCCCGCAAATCCCACCAATTTGGCGGCCACCGTTGGGAGCCCTCGCAAGCTTACCTGTTCCAGGCGAAATTTGTTGTTGAGCACCGACCCGAGCATTGAGCGAGCGGGCGCTGCAGGGGTCCGTGAATTTTAGTAGGGCCAGCCCGAGAAATCCTCAACACCCTGATATCTTCCCTTCGAACGAGAGATAAACAGCCAATGCGTTGGGTCTCGTGTTCCTGGAACTCCCGCTCACCACTCCTTGTTCTCCCAAACTAATCCCGCCCGGCGCTGTTCTCGCACCTCCCCCGAACCCTCCTCACCCACATCACCACTCACTCTTCTGAGTGTAAGACATACCTAATAGCACGTCACTCCTGCCTCGACGCTGCTGCCCTCCCTAGACACCAAGATACCCTTCCTTCTATTTTGTAATAGAGATACCCATTGAGCTCCATTGAGCTTCAATATACACTCCTTTCGCCAATTGCTCCCCACATCACCTCCCACCATGCGTCCCGAGGTGGAGCAAGAGCTCTCGCACACGCTGCTCATTGAGCTGCTTGCATACCAGTTCGCCTCGCCTGTGAGGTGGATTGAGACGCAGGATGTCGTCCTCGGCGAGAAGACGACCGAGCGCATCGTCGAAATCGGCCCCGCAGACACGCTCGGTGTAATGGCGAAGCGGACACTCGCCAGCAAGTACGAGGCACACGATGCGGCGCGGTCAGTACAGCGTCAAATTTTGTGCTACAACAAAGACGCAAAAGACATCTACTACGATGTAGATCCCGTCGAAGAGGAGCCAGAAGCCCCGGCTGCCAGCAGCGGAGGAGCTCCCTCAGCGCCCTCGTCAGCACCCGCAGCTTCAGCGCCAGTCGCTGCAGCTCTTCCGCCACCGGGCGCTGGACCTGCAGCACAGGTGCCGGATGCGCCAGTCACAGCTACCGACATCCTGCGGGCCTTGGTAGCCCAGAAGCTGAAGAAGCCACTCATGGACATTCCGCTGAGCAAGGCCATCAAGGATCTTGTTGGAGGTGCGTCAATTGCGTTTTGGGGGCTGAACATCAACTAATCTGTGCACAGGCAAGTCCACGCTTCAAAACGAGATCCTCGGAGACCTGGGCAAAGAATTCGGGTCAACGCCCGAAAAGCCCGAAGACACCCCCCTCGATGAGCTCGGTGCTTCGATGCAGGCTACCTTCAATGGTCAGCTTGGAAAGCAGTCCTCCTCCCTCATTGCCCGCATGGTATCTTCCAAGATGCCCGGTGGCTTCAACATCACAGCCGTGCGAAAGCACCTGGAGACAAGATGGGGTCTGGCACAAGGACGACAAGACGGCGTTCTGCTCTTCGCCATCACGAACGAGCCGGCCGCGCGTCTGGGCTCAGAGAACGACGGAAAGGCGTTCTTGGACGAGCAAGCGAACAAATATGCAGGCATTGCTGGAATCAGCTTGTCTGCTCCTACGGCAGCCGGCGATGCTGGAGGTGCAGGTGGTGGCATGATGATGGACCCTGCTGCCATCGACGCACTGACCAAAGACCAACGCCAGCTGTTCAAGCAGCAATTGGAGCTGTTCGCGAGGTACCTAAAGATCGACCTTCGTGCTGGCGACAAAGCTTTCGTCGATTCAACAAAAGCACAGTCTGCGCTCCAGGCCCAGTTGGACCTTTGGACCACTGAGCACGGCGAGTTCTACGCTGCTGGTATCGAGCCCCAGTTCACACCCCTCAAAGCGCGTGTCTACGACTCGTCATGGAATTGGGCACGTCAGGACGCTCTCAGCATGTACTACGACATCATCTTCGGCAAGCTCAAGGCCGTCGACCGCGAGATTGTCAGCCGCTGCATTGCCATCATGAACCGAGCGAACCCGCTACTCCTCGACTTCATGCAGTATCACATGGACCACTGCCCCACGGAGCGTGGAGAGACCTACGAGCTCGCGAAGGAGCTTGGGCAACAGCTTATCGACAACTGCAAGGATGTGCTCAACGAGGCCCCCGTATATAAGGACGTCGCGGTTCCTACTGCGCCACACCTCGAGATCGACAGCAAGGGCAACATGAATTACGAGGAGGCTCCCAGAGCTAGCGTCCGTAAGCTCGAGCACTACGTACGGGAGATGGCCGAAGGAGGAAAACTCTCCGAGTACGGCAACCGGACTAAGGTCCAAAATGATCTGCAGCGTATCTACAAGCTTATCAAGCAGCAACACAAGCTTTCCAAGTCATCCCAGCTGCAGATCAAGAGCCTGTACAGCAATGTCATTCGCTCTTTGTCGATGAACGAGGGCCAGATCATGCCCAGCGAAAATGGCAAGCCTGCTGTCAACGGCAAGAGGGGCCGCAACGGCCGCGTCCATGGCTCGGCGAAGCAGGGCAAGGTCGAGACTATTCCCTTCCTCCACTTGAAGAGGAAAGACGACCACGGCTGGGAGTACAGCAAGAAGCTGACGGGCGTCTACCTCGACTGTCTCGAGAATGCCGCAAAGTCGGGTGTCACCTTCCAGGGCAAATATGCCCTCATGACGGGCGCAGGTGCTGGCTCAATCGGCGCGCAGGTCCTGCAGGGTCTGATTAGCGGCGGAGCCAAGGTCGTAGTCACTACCTCTAGGTTCTCCCGGGAGGTCACAGAGTACTACCAGTCCATGTACACTCGCTATGGTGCTCGTGGGTCTCAGCTCATCGTTGTGCCCTTCAATCAAGGCAGCAACCAGGATGTTGAGGCATTGGTCGACTACATCTATGATGTCAAGAAGGGCCTTGGATGGGATCTTGATCTCATCGTTCCCTTCGCCGCCATTCCCGAGAATGGTCGTGAGATTGACAGCATCGACTCCAAATCCGAACTTGCTCATCGCATCATGTTGACCAACCTTCTCCGCATGCTTGGCGCTGTCAAGAAGCAGAAGCAGGCCCATGGGTTCGAGACTCGCCCAGCCCAGGTCATTCTCCCTCTATCTCCCAACCACGGTACCTTCGGTAACGATGGCTTGTACTCTGAATCCAAGATGTCGCTCGAGACACTCTTCTCCAGATGGCACTCAGAGAGCTGGGGCAACTACCTCACCATCTGTGGAGCTGTCATCGGATGGACTCGTGGTACTGGACTTATGGGTGCCAACAATGTTGTCGCTGAGGGCATTGAGAAGTATGGTGTGCGCACCTTCTCTCAGCAAGAGATGGCCTTCAACTTGCTTGGTCTCATGGCCCCGCCCATTGTCAACCTCTGCCAGATAGAACCGGTGTGGGCTGACCTCAACGGTGGCTTCCAGTACATCCCCAACCTCAAGGACCTAATGACCGACCTTCGCAAGGAGCTCACGGAGACTAGCGACGTTCGTAGGGCTGTCATCAAGGAGAATGCGATCGAGAATAAGGTCGTCAACGGCGAAGCTAGCGAGGCGCTGTATAAGAAGGCCAAGATCGAGCCCCGCGCCAACATGAAGTTTGACTTCCCTAAGCTGCCCGATTGGGATGCGGAAGTCAAGCCTCTTAACGAGAACCTCAAGGGCATGGTCGACCTTGAGAAGGTTGTCGTTGTTACCGGTTTCGCTGAGGTCGGCCCTTGGGGTAACTCTAGGACACGATGGGAGATGGAGGCCTACGGCGAATTCTCCTTGGAGGGCTGCGTTGAGATGGCCTGGATCATGGGTCTCATCAAGAACCACAATGGTCCGCTCAAGGGCAAGAGCTACTCTGGGTGGGTTGACGTCAAGACCGGCGAGCCAGTTGACGACAAGGACGTCAAGCCCAAGTACGAAAAGTACATCTTGGAGCACACCGGCATCCGTCTGATCGAGCCCGAGCTGTTTAATGGATATGATCCCAAGAAGAAGCAACTTATGCAAGAGATCCAGATCGAGGAGGACCTCGACCCCTTTGAGGCGTCCAAGGAGCTGGCGGATGAGTTCAAGCGCCAACATGGCGACAAGGTTGAGATCTTCGCGATCGAAGAGTCCGGCGAGTATACTGTACGAATGAAGAAGGGCGCCACGCTGCTCATTCCCAAGGCCCTACGCTTTGACCGCCTTGTCGCTGGCCAGATCCCTACTGGTTGGGACGCGAAGAAATACGGCGTGCCAGACGACATCATCTCCCAGGTCGATCCTGTCACCCTCTTTGTGCTCGTATGTACCGCGGAGTGTCTCTTAGCGAGCGGTATCACCGACCCGTACGAGTTTTACCAGTACGTACACTTGTCCGAAGTCGGTAACTGTGTCGGTTCCGGTATTGGCGGTACTAGTGCTCTGAGAGGCATGTACAAGGATCGTTTCCTTGACAGGCCCGTCCAGAAGGATATTCTTCAGGAGTCTTTCATCAACACGATGAGTGCCTGGGTGAACATGTTGCTCATGTCCTCTACTGGCCCTATCAAGACACCTGTGGGTGCCTGTGCTACTGCTGTCGAGTCCATCGACATTGGCTACGACACCATCGTGGAGGGCAAGGCACGTGTTTGCTTCGTCGGTGGCTTCGACGACTTCCAAGAGGAAGGCTCGTACGAATTCGCCAACATGAAGGCGACGAGCAACGCCGAGGACGAGTTTGCCCACGGCCGTACGGCCAAGGAAATGTCGCGTCCAACTACAACTACCAGGAATGGCTTCATGGAATCTCAGGGTTGCGGTATGCAGGTCATCATGGATGCTAAGCTGGCACTGGACATGGGTGTTCCCATCTACGGTATTCTCGGCTTCACCGCTACGGCCACTGACAAGATCGGTCGCTCAGTCCCTGCTCCGGGCAAGGGTGTGCTTACCACTGCGCGAGAAGTACCGTCCAAGTTCCCATCGCCTCTACTCGACATCAAGTACAGGCGGCGACAGATGGATCTCCGACGCAAACAGATCAAGCAGTGGCAGGAGTCAGAGGTCTTGTACCTTCAGGAGGAGGTTGCCGCTATGAAAGCTGCTGCTGGCGAAGACTTCAACGAGGCCGACTACATACAGGAACGTGCTTCCAACATTGAGCTGGAGGCCAAACGACAGGAGAAGGACGCACTCAACAGCCTGGGTAATAGCTTCTGGAAGCAAGATCCACGCATTGCTCCTCTCCGCGGTGCTCTTGCTACATGGGGTCTCACTATCGATGATCTCGACGTTGCTTCCTTCCACGGTACTTCAACCGTCGCTAACGACAAGAACGAGTCCGACGTCATTTGCCAACAGATGCGCCACCTCGGCCGCAAGAAGGGCAACGCTCTGCTCGGTATCTTCCAGAAGTACCTCACCGGTCACCCCAAGGGTGCTGCCGGTGCTTGGATGTTCAATGGCGGTCTGCAAGTGCTAAACACAGGTCTTGTCCCGGGTAACCGCAACGCCGACAACGTAGACAAGATCATGGAGCAGTTCGACTACATCGTATACCCATCGCAGCCAATCCAGACTGATGGCATCAAGGCCTTCTCTGTTACCTCGTTTGGTTTCGGACAGAAGGGCGCTCAAGCTATTGGTATCCACCCCAAGTATCTCTATGCCGCGCTTGACCACACTCAATTCGCTACCTACAAGCAGAAGGTCGAGGCTCGTCAGAAGAGAGCTTACCGATACTTCCACGATGGCCTCATCAACAACACCATGTTCCGTGCTAAGGACAAGGCACCATATGAGGACGACAAGATGCAAGAGGTCTTCCTCAACCCCAGCGCGCGCGTCACGGTTGACAAGAAGACATCGACATACAAATACCCGAAACAATTGGGCAAGGCACCCAAGAAGGACCAGAAGGCAGAGGAGACGATGAAGATGGTAGAGTCACTCACTCAGGCCACCGCTTCCGCCAATACCAAGGTCGGTGTTGATGTCGAGAGCCTAAGCGCGATCAACATCGAGAACGACACTTTCCTCGAGCGCAACTTCACTGAGAAGGAGATTGCGTACTGCCAGAAAGCTCCAAGCCCTCAGGCCAGCTTCACAGGCAAGTGGTCTGCCAAGGAGGCTGTTTTCAAATCGCTTGGCGTGAAGGGTAATGGTGCCGGTGCGGCGCTGAAGGACATTGAGATTGTCAATGACGAGACGGGTGCGCCGACTGTTCAGGTACGTTTATGAATCAATGTGATTGAGAGATGAAATACTAACGTGTGTATAGCTTCATGGCCAAGCCCAAGAAGAGGCCAAGCGCGTTGGTGTCAAGAAGATCAACATCAGCATTAGCCACTCGGACGACCAGGCTGTGTCGGTTGCTATTGCGCAGTTCTAAGCCTAGAACCATGGTGGATGTAATGATGTATTTCACGATAGACGCACGGCGGTATTAAGTTAGCAAAAACCAATTCATAGAGCACTGGTTGGAAATCTTGACGCGTCGCGTTGGTGTGGGTGAGTTCTTTTTTCGGGGAACACAATGTGGAGCTTACGAGCTCTTGACGGGTGAGATGTTTAAGTATTGTAATGCTAAAATCAAAAACAAATTCAAATCTAAAGTAAATAATTTCGTCTCTTTTCCTCATCTTCAGTCTTAGAAAAGTCTCACCTCCCCTAAGGATCACCAATATGTAGTCATTAGTCTTAAGGTTTGCATTCGATTCTCCCAACATCGACTTAGTTCCTAAAACATTTGTTATCGCATCCGATATGCCACGACGTCGTCTAGATAAGCTCAACAATCTTTGTACGAGCTGCGAGGACCATGTTATGCAAGCCACCGTACTACTCCAAACCAACGGATGGCTGGCTGATTGACTGATAACGCTTGTGCGCCACACGCATACACTGACTTGTTTATTTCTATTCCTGTTTATGGTCCTGTAGGGCTTGTGCGATAGAACCCGGTATGCAGTTATATGTGTAATGGATTGTGCGTCCTGGTTGGTTGGCTTTACGGACGGGTAGATGGATGGATGGATGTGTAGGTCTGTGTTGAGGTGAGGCGACGCAACGTGGGTTTGAGTACCTATGGTAGTTAGGAAGCGGAAGTTGTTGGGAAAGTCAGCTCGCCGTCGTGCATGCGACGCATGAGATGCGTGAGTACACAAGTAGGTTGTGTTAAGGTTTTAGAGAATTAGGATCTTTTTTTTTCTGGGGGTGGGGAGGACATTTGAGGATGAGGGTAAAGGGGGTTCGACTTCACATTTTAAGGCTTGACGGCTCGTTTGAGGGGAACTGGAAGAATACTCTGATTTGTGCTTGTGTATCGGATACTAATACAGCATTAAGAAAGGCTAATTAGTGGATTGATGAAGGGCGAGACTGAAGGTCGCTACTAGGCTTAGTAGGTGTACGGGGTACTCCGCATTTCCCCGCGCAACACGAAACTGTAGAACATATATATATCGCTAATTCTCTTAGGTATAAATTTACTCTGGAGGGACTGCACCACTAGACGATGGCGCTGCAAGAGCATTTTGGGGCTCTTGAGAGGTCTTCAAACGGACTGTTGCACGAGAATGTCGAGAAGCAATCGCAGTTGGGCAAAAGAACACTTGAAAGTCTCCTGCTGAGTCTGTGGTCAGATCCAGCATATCATGCGCGCACATTCCATATATCGGCATTTATGCAGGTCTTACCTTCATTTGTGATGTCTCTAGGCTCCACGTACTGCTTGGAAATCCACGGCTTACATCGTGCTTATGTATCAACCCTGTTTGGGAAAAATGTTCTGTCCATTTAGGAAATCCTAATACTCGACCCTCCAATCCGAATACTCATTATGGGAGCGGACATATTTTGGCCCCAGCTGGCCTATATTTTGGTGTGTTGCTTCACGTCGTTCTTACACCAAGATTTGTGATTTTCGCCGCTGACAAATGGGCACTGATAACGTCATCGACCTTCAAGCCTCGGACGACATCACGTATCTGGCACGCACTACCGCCGAGTTTGACCGGCAGTTGATTAGAAACTATGTTCAGTGTATATAGCGTGCCTTAGGTCTCAATTGTTATCTTGTATCTCAATTTCAACTATCACTCCAAATATTTTTAGCTCGTATTTAATTCCTCCCTCTACACTCTCCAAAAAACTACCGCATACATCAGCAATATGTCAGAATCACGCCTCTTCAAGCCCCTGAAGCTGGGCTCGATCGAGCTGAAGAACCGCATTGCCATGGCTCCCCTCACACGGTTCCGCGCCAGCGATGACCACGTTATCCTTCCTTTTGCTAAAGACTATTATGGCCAACGTGCTTCCGTGCCAGGAACTCTTCTCATCACAGAAGCAACGTATATTTCTCAACAGCATGGCGGCTACCCTAATGTCCCCGGCATTTATAATCAAGAGCAAATTGATGCTTGGAAAAAAGTCACCGATGAAGTGCACAAAAAGGGCAGCTTCATCTACCTCCAGCTATGGGCGTTGGGTCGCGTTGCAAACAAGGAGTTTGCGCAGGCGAAGGGTATCACCGTGAAGAGCTCTAGCGCAACGCAATTAAGCGACGACCTCGCAGTCCCCAAGGAGATGACCCACGATGACATCAAAGAGACGGTCGCAACCTACGCACAGGCTGCTAAGAACGCCATCGCCGCTGGATTTGATGGCGTGGAAATCCACGGAGCAAACGGGTACCTCATCGATCAATTCATTCAGGACACGTGCAACAAGCGGACAGACTCATATGGCGGCTCCGTTGAGAACCGCTCAAGATTCGGTGTCGAAGTCACGCAAGCGGTCGTCGATGCCGTCGGCGCTGACAGGACGGGCATTCGCCTCTCTCCATTTTCAGAGTTCCAGGGCATGAAGATGAAGGATCCTCTTCCGCAATTCTCGGACATCCTCAAGAAGCTCAACTCGTTCAACCTCTCCTACGTCCACCTTGTAGAATCCAGGATATCCGGTAACGCCGACGTCGAGTCCTTCGACTCGCTCAATCCGCTCTTGCCGCTGTACAACGGCCCCATTCTGATAGCTGGCGGGTTCAAGCCTGATTCCGCGGCGAGGCTGGTGGAGGAGCACAAGGATCGCGATGTCGTGGTGGTGTTTGGGAGGTACTTTATCTCTACGCCTGATCTTGTGTTCAGGCTGGAGAAGGGCATCGAACTCAATCCGTACAACAGGGATACGTTCTACAAGACGAAGAGCGAGGAGGGGTACACTGATTATCCATTTAGCAAGGAGTTTGAGCAGGTGCAGGCGAACTTGTAGAAGCCATTGCATTAGTGGCAAATGTACTAGAGTTTAGAGGTTAGAAATAAGCGTTCGAGCGCGTTGCATGTGGATAGCTCTAGAATATACCCTATCTCGCTTCGTAATAACATTCTTTTCGCACAATCATTACTCGCATCAATTGTGCAGCTCCACGTCGGTTTTGATGACTGTTCTCAGAAATATGCAATCGATTGCCTCGAATGAGCCTGCCAATGAAGGTCTTGGCTCCAAGCGCGAAGATCAAATTTCATAAGTTGTATTGCAGTGTAGATAGCTTAGCTTTGGGTGTTTTCCGATCGCTTTCTTCTCCAGGAGAACGTGATGAGCTATCGCTAGTCTTTAGGTGTATTTTGAGGGCGATAGTTTGTCATCATATTGCGACTTCTGGATAGGTTCGCTTTCCGATGACGATGAGGAAGCAAGTCGATACGGTTGGAGAAAATAGAGTTGCCTTCTGCCACCGATTTTGTCGCTACTTTATCAACATCATCAACAGCGAAAAAAAAGATATGCATATCTTTCCAGCAAAGAGTACAAGGAGCACAGGCTGCGGGGTATCAAGGTCTAAGTTCCGAAATTGCGTCGGAGTGGCTCATCCCAGCATGCGACGAGGAACCTTAGATGAGATTAGGAGCTGAAGCGTTCAAGAGTTTTGGACAATAAAACCAGATGTCTTTCAAGAAGAATCTAATATTTTGAACCATCCTATGTCCGATATATGGTTTGGTAACTATCAGTGACGACGTACAAGCTCGGGGGCTCGTGCAGACGCTAACTTTCAGGTTCCATCAAACCACCGTGACTCTCCTCGTGTCGTACGACCCTCGAGCCTCGTATCTTTTTTACATACAATATACAGAAACCTCGCGCGTTGTCGGATTCTGTGACACTGCGGCATCTCATCGGGCTAAAAGTATCTGTGGTACCCTCGAACGTCGTAAGCATCACAACAGCACGCGCTCCGAAATGACCGAGGCTTTCTAGCCTGAGAGTCACTTGTACACTCGATTGAGTCTATGAGCTTACATTGGCGAGTTTTAATAACGTGATGCTTCCACGATGCATCAAATTTACGGCAAATACTCACACAGTGCCTGTTATTACTCACGAGGCAGGCGAGGCTTATGAGTCGGAGAAGGGTTCATGACAGAAGTTGGCTCTTCTCGTCACTACGTACTGTCTTCACGCTCATATGACAAAACCCACGGTTAGGCCATTGGATGACTGTACCGGAAGACTCATACATTGCTACATATAAAGACTCGCCCACCATAGTCGTTACTCTACAACAACTTTCATCGCCGCTGATAACTCAAACCAAGCACCAGCCTCGAAGCCAAACACTTTCTCCAAACCCACACACAGCGTCGAAAAAAAGGCCCCCTCGACCCGAGATTATTCCACAGGACGCAGCTATGTCTATGGTCTCCGAACTTGAAGGCTCACCCGAGTCCAACGAATGGCTTGTGCGCTTGAGAAACAGCCTCAACGCGTCGTCACCTCTTTACACTAGAGCGCTCTTGGAGAAGTGGTACAACTGTTCTTTGATGATTTTTTCAGACAAAGGAGGGTCTGCAGTTATCCCAGCTTACCGTGCCGACGGATCTGAGGATCATATTACGATAACGTGGGAAAAGGACGAATGCGTACAGATCTATCTCCCTAGCTACCATCAGTGGCTAAATCCTGGAGGTTATGTGCCGCCAGGAGGTGATGCGCGCTTCCGGGATTCGCTATTCAAGATCCACGGGTGGAAGATCACGCCTCAGTTGAAAGACCCAACGAAGTGCTGCGAGTTCTTCGGCGCTGCTGACCATTTCGAGAACATGAGAATGCTCTGGAAAAATTCGCCCTTTTGTCAAAAACTAGTTCATCATATCAAAACAAATGGTACACTAATGGAGACGGTCAACCACATTCAATGCTTCGCACTCGGCGCATTGAAGGAGTCCGACGAACAATACGATCACATTAACCGCACATTTCTGCAGCACGCTGCTGCAATGGAGATCCGCGATGCGCTTCAAGAAGTGCAACCCTTCCGGGTGCCGGGCTGTGTACAATATGGGCAGGAGAGTGACCCGCAACTGCCACGTTTGCCGCAGCTTCCCGCAGAAGAGGTTGACCACAAGATTCGTATATATGCGCAAGATCCAGCATATTGTAGCAAGTGCTTGGAGATTCTGAGTGACAGATATGGTATCATCTCGCTGGCTACACCCGCAGGGTTCTATTACCTTAACCAGAACACCTTTGTGATTAGCATAGCCCCAGACGTTGCTGTGCGCCAGATTGTGGCTGATGTGACAGCTGAGGGTGGAGGACCTGCTGGAATGCTGTGTGACAGGATCGGGGACGATGGGCTACATTATGCAAATCCCGTTCAGGAGGTAGATCCTTCCAGTCCTCGACTGTTGAAGTACAGGACTGAAAACAAGGAGTTGGAGCTGAAGTTGGATGACAGTGACGATACAGTTGAGTTCAGGGGATACAACCTGCCCTTTCGGGTGTTTGAGACTGTTGGCTTGTATCTCAAAATGAAGAAAGCTTAGCAACTCGGCTTGCATATGTGGTGGGCGAGGTATCGGGCTAGCGGGTTTCCTTCATCTGTCTTATGTCCTTCTTTTTTTTTGGTTTATTCAGACATGCAGTATGTAGAGAACCTTATAGGAAGTTTGTGTCACTGTGATATTTCATTTGGTGGGAGTATCTACAATATTCTCGAACGTCGATAGTGTCACAAGAACACGCGCTCCTCAAAACGATCATTGTCTCTTGGCCCTGAATACGGTATTTCTTCAGTGCTATGGTCCCCAGGATAACCTAATGAGCTTTCGGCTGGCCCTTGAGTATATTATGAGAGCAGAGATATTTGTGACGAAGTTGCGGTCTCCTAGCTCTAAGAGTTATTTACTCACCTACTGGCCTTATTTGGTCATCGGGCGACTCGTATCGACACGCTTATGCCACAATGCGTCTAAGACACAGCAAGTACTAACGAGGCAATGTAGTTACTCACAATGGGAAGCGCTAGTTTGTGAGTTGTAGGGCTCATGGCAGATGTTGGCTCTACTCTTCACTACTTACTTAACTCACGCTGATATGACTGCCACCACGGTAAGCTACTCACACCGATATGACAGTCACCATTGAGTCATTACCTGACTGTACCCGAAGACTCATGCATTTGCTGCATATAAATGCTCGCGCGAAGTCGCGGTTAATGGAACAACTAATCTACAACACTTTTTATCTATCGCAGAATACTTCAACATCGACCACTTCCACGAAGCCAACAGATAGTTTCTCAAGCCGACATCATTCTACATCTCTTGAACCATGTACGAGGGGATGAAAGGGTACCCTTTGCTCAATGTTAAACTTAAAAGTCCCATCAATCCTAATTTCAGTCGAACCTTTTTCAAGAGGTGTGAATCGTACTCTGAGGCGTTAAGTACCCCTCCATACGAGGTTGAGATTGAGACCTGGGATGTTCATGGTAAGAAATATAACATTCCAGCGAAAGGACCTGGAAAAGAAATCGTTTTCCATAGCTACCAACAGTGGATAATCCCAGAACAATTTCCAACTCCCCTCGAATGTGACCCTGGATTCGAAAAAATGTTCCTGAAAGTCACCAACAGTAAGGCAACACCTGTTCCTCAACCATGCTGCGAAGTACCCAACATAGTGGAATATTTCGACAAGATACGGTCCGATTGGCAAAAGACGGATTTGTGTCAAGCACTGGTCAAACATCTAGAAGCGTACGGCCCACGCATGCAAACAGTCAAAGAGATACACTGCTATGGCCTTGGCCCACTGAAACTTTCCGACGAGGACGATCTCGGGCAATTTGGTCACCACCGCAAGGCACGGAATTTCCTACAGCATGTGGCTGCGATGGAGATTCGTGATGTACTTTTACAAGTGCAGCCTTCCGCTGGTTTCATAGACTCTCGAGACCAGAGTCGGAAGCTTCCCATATACGCACAGGATCCTGCCTACTGCGAAAGCTGCGAGTCGATCTTAGCCAATTACGAAATCGAGGTCGTCCAAACGCCCAAATTATTCTCAGTCATCGACAAAGACACCTTCGTTGTTAGCAAGAATCCAGACGTTCCTGTACGTCAAATCGTTGCAGACATAACGGCTCGTGAGGGTGGACCAGCCGGCATGCTGTGTGACAGAATCCTTGATGGGGGCAATATGCCGGACGTGTTCGGACCAGATCCTTCTTCAGTTCGGCTGTACAAGTACAAGACTACCAACGAAGATTTGGAGTTGACCATGGATGACAGAGCGGCTGTATGCTGGGACGAGTGTGGCACGAAACGTTCTGGTGTGGTGTTTCATGAGGCTGGCTTGTATCTCAAGAAAAAGCCTGGGGCCCCAACAGCAGCAGAGTTACCACGGGTAGAGACTAGCGAGAGTTCATCAAGTTCTCCTGCCGGTCTAGAAACATTGCCAAACATGCATTTCTGGGGACCGTACTTGGTGGCTCAGATCTGTCGCCAGGAAGGTCCAAGCTAGCAGGTTTCCTATGTCTTTTCTTCTTCCCTTCTTTCTTTTCTCTATGTAGACATATACTCAGGACTTCTTTCCTTTCTTTCTTCTTTTAGACATGTATCAAATTCTCACCATATTGCTTGAATACATTCTGTTCGTCACCTACACTACCATAGGTATCGGCCTCAATCATTTCAAGGTAGCTGATATATAGTATTTATAATTCGTTTCATGCTCGGTTTCATTCCCTAAAATGATCATGGATCATAATCATCCCGATGCCACTGAAGCGAAGTGTACGTCAGATATGGGTCAATACGATGCCATACATACCCTAACTTAACTCTCAGACAGCTAACAAACACAACTCAAGCCCCCTTCGCAATAGCCTCTTCACCATCTTTCTCCTCCCCATCCGAAGTCACCTTCTCCGGATGCTTCAACCCCTCCTGCTCCATCAACTTCACCCGAATCTCACTGCATTTCTTCCACGTCTCCCTGCCCTCCATCCTCTCATGCCACGCCTGCACCCGCGGACACCCCGTGAACCGATCCTTGCTCTCGCACCCCAAAAACATCTCCAAGTGCGTGTTAAACGGCAAAAACGCCAGATCCGCGAACGTGCACTTGTCGCCTACAAGCCAGCCACTTTCGTTCTTGGATAGGATATCCTCCAGTACGCTCAACACGCGCTTAGTCTCGTTTTGATAGCGCTCGATTGCCGACGGCAACTTTTCATGATGGAGGTAGGCGAACCAGCCTGCTTGGCCAAAGTACGGCCCTTGCCCGGATACTTGGAAGAAGAGATACTGGTTCAGAAGGTGGCGCTGCTTGAGGTCCGTGTATGTGAGTTTTTTCTCCGTGTCGTACTGCTCAATGAGGTACTGGATGATTGCGCCGGACTCCCACAGTGTGAGGTCTGTGTTGGGGTCGTGGATGGCGGGGTTGCGGCCATTGGGGTTGATGTTTGTAAAGGGCTTGCTTTTGATTTTCGCGAACTCGACAAGGTTGATGTCGTAAGGGATGTTGAGCTCCTCGAGGACTAGGATTACTTTCCAGGGATTGGGGCCCGTTGCTGGAGTGGGTTAGATGGTGGATTGAGCAGGGCTAGAGCGCTCTCGGCGTTCTGGAACAATCTGATGTTCTTCGGGTGTGCTTGCGAATCAAGACGTTTGTGATTACTACGCGGAGAAAGATGGATTGGAGCGGGAAGAATAGGGGAGGCTTACGCATTATCCAGATTTTAATTGGTTTCAGGTCCGCCATGGTTCTAGGCTTGAATATATGTAGTAACAAAAATTTGTTGATGGAGGTGAGGTATGGGCTGAGACGAGAAATAAATTTGGCTAGTCACAGAGGAGGGTCAATCGCACACTTTAAATGTCCAATAAATGTCACCACGCTACGGCACAGCAGCTAACCGAGAGCCTCTTCGCGCTGTCTTCAAGGGCGAAATACAAAACCGCTAGTGTATAGGGCGATTGTTGCAGTATCTTTACTCGTCAGTTACAGGGTCACCTCTTTGCGGGAATGGTCGATATTTCTTAGCTTACATTCCTGCAACCGGGCACTAAGGCAGTTTTGTACAAGTGCTTACGTGTGCCGCAGCGAGCAACACCGAAGGATCAACAAAGTAATCTGAACATACTCATTTGATCATCTCTATTCATACATAGCAATGATGTATAAGTCTCTATACAATCTTCATCACGATTACAACTAGAGTTCGTTAGTTCAAAGATTACCACATTAGCTCGGTAGTCAGGTAATCTGAAAGTAGATATGCTGCACAGTTTAGCGAGGGTTAGTGCGAAAACTCATTCGACAAGTGCTTACACCAACCATCAAAGCCACCATGATAATCAGGACACATAGCAAGTTAATGAACGCCTAATAATCATGCAGCTGCAGCAAAACTTCGGGCACTATTATAAGTAAGCTAAAAGAATATCCGACCTTTCCTGTATCGGGCCGTCAAGATTAATTCGAGGGATGAATTGTAGCTCAAGTAAATAGACTAGTAAACAGTTTCAGGACACATCCTACAGCTCTCGTTGCCATATGCATACAAGAGTCAAAGCCAAGTACTCCGATCCGAAGTGCTAAAGTAGAGTTCTACATGAACCATTCTTTAACGCCATCGCAAATTGCAAACTCATCCCCATGATCAATCTTACTCCTCCTCTCCTTGTTGGTACGCTTTACCATTGCAGCTTCCTGTAGCGTAGGCCATTCGACAGCACTCGTACTCGCTCTATTCCATGCACCCTCATATTCCGTGCATGTCTCATTCTGCTCCTCCTATAGAGACTGTTCCAACTCAGCCGGCAACAGTTCGGCAGATCCCCAAGAGCTGGTCGAAGAAGTATCGGTGCTCGGTTGAGATGCCGCACGTTTTGGAGTTTGAAGTGGCGTAAGAGACCACGATCGAAGGTAGACATAGCCCTGTAGCCTGGCGGGAAGAGACTGAGTTCGAGAGACGTCAGAGATGATGGTCCAGTCGCCGTTGCCTGATGTGGCGGGTTGCTCTGTTTCACATAGGTCTTCGGACTCAGAATCTGAGCTGTCTGATGATAAAGACGGGAATCTGACCTCCAGAAAGGAACCGGTATTGGGGTGAGGAGTCCCTGGGCGGGGTTCAGCCGGTTCGTTCACGTTCGGTTCTGAGGCCGCGTTATTCTCCGCAGGAGATGGAGTGAAGATGACCTCCGTATTGGAATCAGTATTAAGAAATGGAGTACTGGGGCTGGGATTAGTAGTTACGTCCACGTTCAATTTTGAGGCTTTGTTGTTCTCCTGAGAAGATGGCGGGTGAGGAACTTCCATGGTCCTACGTGACGGAGCAGTCAGCCCGACATGAGTCCTGTTGCACCAGCATGGATTTGCATGTCCCATGGCCAAGAAGTCGTCTATTTCCTGCTGCACTCTCGGGCTCAGAGGCTGGTGTGCAACCTTTCGCCCGGTTGATACGGGAACCGAAGACGAGCCTCCAAACGATTCGCTCCGTACAACAGGTGGCCGCTGGTTCTTCGGCACATTGGTGGGAGGGTGTGGAGGTGTCGCCGGTTTCATGGTGACACAATTTGGCAACGGTTTGAATACGGTAATTCCATCGGTAGGTTCCGTCCATAGTCGAGGAAAGAATCGAGATATGCGTGACGGAGACACGTTGCGTACGGAAGGAGATCGCGATGTCTGACCCGTACACGGTTCTGAATGCCGGCTCATAGCGAACGGCGATGATAATTGAGATGCTGAGGCAGAGGATGTAGGTTGATGTGCATCCTCAGATGGCACCATCACCTTTGGCGACCAGTCAGAGATGACGGGACGCCACGGCAAGAATGGTTTCTGCATGAGCAGCGGTGAGGAACTTGATTCAGTTTGTTGCGCACATAGAGCGTTATCTGACTGAGAAGTAGAAGACTCCACCATCGTTGAATCAGGAGCACGGAATGTAGCTGTGGTTGTTGGATTTTGTTTGAGAGTAGAAAATGGGGGAGCGTTGGGGAAATTTAGGTCAGTAGAGTCCGCTTTTGTATGTGTGTGGTCCGAAAATTTGGTGGATGGGTACCGTCCCTTGGGATCAGGAGAGAAAATGTAATCCGTCTGAGAAAATAATCGTGATTTCTTTGATTGGACCTCCAGACTCGTTGGATGCAATGGTGTCACATTGGGAGAGAGGCAAGGCTCTGGCGGTAGCGGGAATACTGGCTCTTTGGGAGTCGCAGTTGTGGCCAGTGTGGTCAATGGTGCTGGGAGCGTGTTCGGACGGAACTGAGGTGCCCAATGATGCCTAACACTCTCTGTCGAAAAAGCAGATGTGTGCTGAGCTGAGATGGGTTGATGGTCGCGGTGGGCCTGCGGAGGTGCTTGCACTGACCCGTCGCTATCCAGACGCAGTGCCGCAATTTTGGTGCAAAGTTCGTTTATCGTCTCGCTCTTGCATCCTTCATGCTTCTTTTGGCCGATATGTTTAACTGTGTCATGCTTTCGTGCTCGCTTCCCAAGTCCTCGCCTACCTCCAGTTGACGTTGGCTCGAAGTCGAAGGCCCATTTTGCCACGGGAGAAGATTGGTTGAGCTCCGCGAGTACGCTAAATCGATTCGCTATACAGAGTTAGAGCTCTATTGTGCCATGGTTCTGGAGTGGGTCTGACTCACGAGTAGGAGCGAAATCGAGTTCATGAGGACACGTTTCGAGGCAATACTTTGGAAATTCGGTACGAGGGTCGCGGAGCCGACTATCCTTCAATGGGCGCACTGGCGAGAACCCCGGAGCAGTACGCCTGTTATGGTAGGAGAGTGGAGTCCTTCCAAGGACCATAATCGAGTAGGTAATCACACAAGAGGTATTTTTAAGGGAGATAGGAGAGTAAAAGAAAGAAGGGATATGTTTAGGATCGATGCTGTAGCGTGCGCAGAGCGAGGAGAAAACGGGGAGACATGCGGCGAGAGGGCCATAATGTTACTTATTCCACGTGTAGGGGTTTGTTTGTTCGAACTTAGCCAGGCATGGAAGGCGTCAGACACAGTTTGGCAGTTCCTTCTTGAAGAGCCAGGACAGGAGGAGTGGCAGTCGACGCGCATCTCGACTAAGGTGAATTGACTCCTTAGAACCACATGAATACTGAGAAGTCGTTGGATTGCCCAAAATCAAGACACTGGATCTAACTATTGCGGCATCGACTTTGCGTAACTTGAGCATACCTGTGAAAGGAGCGACGAGAGACTGAAATTAACTTTTGAGATCAAATGCACAGTAGCTAAACCATTTCATTTTGATCAAATCTCAGGATGGTTGCTCAAGTCATGTTCTTTTCCGCAGGTAAGCATCGCGTCGCCTAGGAGTTGTTGCAACACCCGTCTGTAGTGACATGCACTTAGGAACCACAAGTACCACCATGCTCCGTAATTTCTGCCTCTTTGGTCTGCCCGCAGGTGGTCCAGTCGCTCTACTACCCAGTCATTGCAATTACGTCCAGGCGAGTGAGCCAGTCTCGTGACTGCCGGCTGTTTGGGACGATGACAAGTCGTGTTCTTCTGAAGGCGAAGCGGACAGAAAGCGAGCAGTCGGATAGTGGTACTTGAACCCTCAACATGCAGCAATTAGGCTGGCCAGCGTTTCCAAGAACTCGAGAATCTGAGAACGATGCGTCAGAGAAACAACAAGTGACGTGAAGAGGTATACAGGCTACACGCGCATGGTGGAGTGTAGTAGACGCTGACTAACAGCGAGCTATGACGCATATGCAGCTAAAAATCATCCCCACATCCATCGGAAGTCTCCATCTGCGTTTGCGTTCACTCTGCGACATCCCACCTCTCTCGCCTCCAAGCCTTCTCCCCATCTGAAGGCGCTCCAGGATAATTGGCAAAAAGCAAAGAGGCCGCAATTACCTGGAGCCGCTGCTACACCTTCGCTCCTTCCGTCCTTCCTGTCTGTTTATCAACAGCCATGGCGTCCCTCTCCGCCGATACCGCCGCCATCTCGCAGAAGCAGGCCCGTCGCACAGTTCCTCGCATCGTGCCTGCCATTCCCCATCGTCTGTCACGAGCCCCGCCGGCTGCGAGACCCATCACGCCTGAGGAGTCCAACAAAGGCACCGTGACTCAGCAGGAGCCAGAGCCGGAGCCGAAGGCAGTGGTGGAGGAGAAGAAGCAGCCGGACGAGCAGCCGGAAGAGCAGCAAGCAACCGCTGTGGACGCTCCCTTGACACCAGATTCTAGAGTCTCCAATGTGGGCAAGAGCGACACGGAGACTCCCGTGTTGGGTGCCTCGCCGGCCACTTCGCAGGATGAGCATGCCGAACATGATGCTGACGCCCAAGGTCTGTCTCCATCCCACCCCACTCTGCGTCTGCTCTTCCTAGGACCATTATATTGACCCCTCAAACTGTAGATGTCTCCACCAAAGCTCAGCTGAACCATGTTGCGACCACGCCCTCCGCTTACGGCACCGAGGACAAGGCCGTCGTCAACAGTGTCCAGCGCAAGTTGACTATCCCCGGTGAACTGCCTCCGCCCTTCTACCCCTCGAGCAAGACAGATACACATACGTCCCCTGCCGATGGTAGTGACCAGGCTCAGACACCATATCATCGGCACCAACTTAGCGCAGGAGCTGTCGTGTTCCACAGTGCGAACGAATCACCTGCCATCCCAGTGACGCCTCAGGAGTTGGATGGGCATGTGCAACAGCAGGCCTTGCCTCGCCCTCCCCCTGGTTTTGCTCCTGCCCAGTACGCTCCGTTCTTCCAGGGACATTCTCAACACCCTTCGGACGCAGCCGCGCCCTGGCTTCAGCCGCCATACTCAGCAGCGCCAATAGACCCTGCTTACGAGAATGGCGGTGACTTTCGATCTCCGTCGTTTCCTAATGGGCCTACTGGGGAGTCGACTCCCTACAACGGCCAACTCTCCTCACGGGATGCGGCTTTCGTAACAAATGGAGCGGGGACCTCGCATTCCCCATCGCCTAGCAAGTCACAGTTCGGGGAGCCAAAACTCGGCTCTGATCGCGGTGAAGAGCAGCATGCAGCTGTGTACCAGAACGGTTCTGCACCACCAGCAGAACGCCTTGAGGAGTCGCCTTTCGAGCTTGCGGCTTACTTGTCTACCCAGTTTGGCAATCCTGAATTTGCTGATTTCATCTTGCAAGTTCGATCGCCAGACTCCATCCTTACCTCCATACCAGTGCATGGCATCATCGTCGTACGCAGTGCAGTCATCGCAGACGCAGTTCGTCGCAGTCCCACTCCTAGCCACCGCTCCAAGGATGCTCGCCGGCTGATCGATATCCTCGCGCTGGACCCGCTCGTCACACGCGACTCTATTGAAGAGGCCGTCAAGGTCTTGTATGGGGCACCGCTTCTGTCAGCGCAAAATTTCTTGTATGGCCTTGGACCCTACTTATATGAAAGCGATCAAGCTTTTCCATCCAGCGATGCTCGAAGGCGCATGCAACAGATTCTGAGCTACATCGCGGCAGCGCGGACATTGCAGATACCTAGCATGCAAGCACGTGGTGTTGAGATTGCGCGAATGCTCCTTCGATGGGACACTATCGACCAAGTTCTGGCCTACGCATTGCAAGCTAGCTCGACCTCTCGATCGCAAGCCGAGAGATCAGTCAAGGATGACCCATTCACCGATGCTTTGCTCAATTACGCCATCGAGTTTATGGCATATACCTTTCCTGTTGACTTCTCTTTGTACACTGTTGCGCCTGAGCTCCATGATGCGCCGCGTCTCCCAACTGTCATCGAATCTCGACCGCCTACCCACAATCCTCGATTGAGCAAGATTCGTTTCGGCGACGCGCCCCCCGAGCACGACCCCCAGGCAAGCCATGCTACTCGTGTGCTCTCCACCATTCTGCTGTCGCTGCCCCTATCTCTTGTGGAGCGCCTATTTAATCATCGTGCAACAGCTAATCAGATCGGCTGGACCGGGGCTGTCAAAGCAATGCGAAATGTGATCAGCGAGCGCGAGAACCGTCGCCAGAAGGCATTGCGTGGTCAGCTGAAGCCATCCCCGGATGGGACCATATCCCCTGCTCTTCTGAGCAACATGTACATCGAGGAACGCGTTGAGCAGGTTGCGCCATCGCCTCTCTATCCGTCTGGTCACAGGCTAGCAACTCAGCGCCTAGCCGGCGAGGCTTAGGTTTTCCATTTCTTCTTTGGAGCTACCAACCGCGGTCAGTTCTTTACATCTAGGGGCGTATCTAAATAATTTCGGCGCGGATTTTTGCGCGCACAACATACAAAATCTCTGGTGGGTTTGCTCTTTGGGGTGTACAGCATAGCGAGCGTTTGAGGCGTTTGCACAGGCGTTCTAAGCGATTCTTCTTCACACGGCCACTTACCAAAAGCACGAAACGATTCGATGAAGCATATTTCCCCCAAAGATCACGACAGCATAAGGTAGCCTGACTTTGCTTTGTACACCACTACGGCATTTTACTTGTTTTTACTCGCGAGAATACCCCTACACTGGTAGGGCCATCCGCCGCTTTGTATTTTCCCTCCAACTAGGTAGAGACCGCCGAAAGGCGGAATAACATTTCGTGGCATTTAGACGTCAGCAGTGCATGCATATGGTGAGTCACAAGAGGAATATAAGCGTTGTGGCAGACGGCTGGTCGCGCATTGGCTCACCATTCCTCTCAGGGAGATATGTGACATCCAACGTCCCCGAGCGTTTGGGGCGGTTGCGTATATAGAGGGGGCTTACTGATTCTCGCAGGACCTTTCGCACGCATTACCCAACAATACTACCCCGTGACGAACACGCGTGGATACAGGCGGTGTTTTGAAAACATCAAATTCTCATCTACTCTTTCACCCCGGCTCCCCCTGGTGGATTACAAAAATCTGCCACTGTGACTGGAAACGCACCAGCGTGTCGGGTTTAACCCGGATTTAGACTCTGTTGGGCGTTTCGTGACGTGCCCGCACGCCGCCATTGTTTGATTACTAGGGCCGGTGCCGCAAGCACGTTTTTACGTCAAATAGCTCATGCGGATGTCGGGCTTAAGCAAGTGTGTCGGCGTGAGCGGCGCGAAGCCGTATTCGTTTATTATTTAATCCCTTTCTCCAGCTGCACATCATGATCTGCCGAGCTGATCCCCAGGTTTTCATCTCCACTTCTTTCATCTTGCAGCCTTAGCATCTTTGCCCTACTTGTTGTTCTCTCAAGTGTTCGTGGAGAAGACGCCAGGTTTCTCGTGCAGTGGACCATTCGTTGAGGTCTATAGACGACCATAACCGTCTTACTGCTTCTGGCCTGGACGGGTATAACCCCATCCACTACCAAACGGAATTTTCAGCATCAGCGTCAGCACCCACGACAATGGACCAACCAAGAGAAGACCTGGAGAAGGAATCCAACACAGCGTTAGGTGTATTCTCCGAAAGATTCGACGATAAATCAAATCAGCCAGCGTGTTCATCGAGCGAGTCGATACCGAGCCGCAACAATGAAGTGGCGAGTCAGGGACATGAGATCGAACGGCACGTGACAAAGGACGATGAGAACGAAGACGATACGGACAACGCAGCTCTCGAGCCGATTCGGTCGAAATTCAGTGTGCGAGATGCTGCAAGTATACCAAACGGCGGTCTATGGGCATGGCTCCAAGTTCTGGGCAGTTTCTTTTTACTCTTTAATTCATGGGGGATAATTAACACGTTTGGATCTTATCAAACCTACTACGAAACCGACCTTCTACCCAACGTGAGCCCTTCGGCAATATCATGGATCGGCTCTATTCAAGCCTTCCTCTTACTGGTAGTTGGCGCGCTCACAGGGCCAATATACGACGCGGGCTACTTCCGCGAACTCCTCATTTCCGGCAGCGTCCTGGTCGTCCTAGGGCAAATGATGCTATCACTTTGCCACGAGTACTGGCAAGTCCTGCTCGCACAGGCGTTTTGCATTGGCATCGGAACTGGTGCGCTATTCGTACCCAGCGTCGCCATCCTATCCACATACTTCTCCACGCGCATCGGCACAGCTATCGGCATCGCAGCCTCGGGCTCCTCTTTCGGCGGCGTCATCTACCCCATCGTCTTCCACAAACTGCAGCCTCAGATTGGCTTTGCGTGGACGACAAGAGTGCTCGGCTTCATCATTCTCGGCACACAGATCATCCCCACTCTCGTCATGCGCGTGCGCGTTTTACCTGCCAAATCGCGCTCCTTGCTCGATCTTCGCGCCTTCCTCATTCCCGCGTACAGTCTGCAGGTTTGCGGCTTCTTTTTCGGCTTCATGGGGCTGTACATGCCATTTTTCTACGCACAGCTGTACGCGCTACAACGTCATATTACGGATGAGAATATGGCTTTCTACCTCCTCGCAGTTATGAACAGTACTAGTGTATTCGGGTAAGAATAACCCTCTATCTCCATAGACAAATACGGTAGAACAAACCACTAACTTAGTACTAGGCGTATCCTCCCCAACCTCTTCGCCGACAAAGTCGGCCCTTTCAACGTCGTTATACCCTGCGCCTGCATCTCAGGCCTTCTTTGCATATGCTATATTCCTATCACGAGCACGGCTAGCATCGTCGTTCTCATGGCGTTCTACGGCTTCTTCTCCGGCTCGTTTGTCAGTTTGCCGCCTACGATTATCGTGCAGCTTAGCACGGATGCGAGGGAAAAGATTGGTACAAGACTGGGGCAGAGTTTCGGGATCATTGCTGTGGGTGTCTTGATTGGAACGCCGATTGGTGGCGCGGTGCTGGATCATAGTGGATTTAATGCGCTGTGGATATTTGGAGGGTGTTTGTTGTTTGGCAGTGCGGTGTTTTTATTCATGGGGCGAGTGGCGTTTAGGGGCTGGGGGTTGATGGTTAAGGTGTGAGATTTGGTGCTTGAATGTAAGTTTAGATGTAAAAACTGTGGTGAAGGACATATATGGGAAACAGCATATAACCTGTTGTAATAATAATGATAATTGCATAGATATTTATGCATCATCACTATGTATGAATAGAGACGATCAAAAGATCATGTTCAGCATATAGTCTGAGAAAATCGATGATTACACGAACGTTCATTTCCACCTTTCGCTTTCACTTTCTCAAGTATCCCACAAGCCTTCCGCGATAGCCTGACTACTCCTACCGTTCAGTAGGCACATAACCCACCGTCCATCAGCCGTCTCGTTTCCACCAAGTGTCGTCCAAGCCGTCGTGACTGCCCACTGAACCACGGACGAAGAGAATCCGGGATCTGAACGCGCCCTCTTGTGATGTAGATAATCCGGGATGCATCGAGCAATTTGTAGGGCTGCTAGGCGTTCCGCAACAGCCCATTCGGCATTCGAGATGCATCTCCAGATGCTATCGGCCCCACGCGCAGTGTACTGCAAGGTAGTTGGAGAGAAGTCTTCAATGTTGGAGTCCTCGGGATTTTCGAAAGAAAGGGAGGCAAGAGTTTGCAGGACGTAGATGAGTGTGTTGTTATACAGCATCAACATTTTTCCTGCCGAGGAACTTTTGAATCGGATAACCGTGGGCATATGCTGCGGGTCATCATCAACACTGGAAGCTGGCGATGACAGCCCGTCATCAGGATACAGTTTCGCTTCGGTAGAAGCATTGTGTTCGTCGCTATCCCACCGTTCTTTCCAAGCACGCAAGTACGTCAACAACGCGAGTGCCTTTTGCGTTAGCGTGTTTAGTTGCTCGTTCGCGTTCTCAAAGTCAGCCTCCCAACAAGAAATCACCCTGTCGCGCTTCGCAAGCAGGACTGTACAGTCGGCCAAAACATCGCACAGGTCCTGCTCTTGCAGTTCCTGGTCCGAGCAGTTCACTCTCAATATTGCCTTCCATTCCGGCCGTGCCAAAATCGATGGCGTCTTCGTACGTAATGATGCAAGCAGAATCATATACCTCACACCCTTGTACAAATCCGACCTCTTGGTTGGGCAGCGTGCAAGAGGTTCTGGCTTACGCAGCTCCAGAAGTCTTTCAAGACCAAGCATATGTTTCAGATAGTTCTTCGGTCCAGTAGGTACAAGACACTCGAGCATAGCCAGCGCAATGACGGAAAGAATGACGTCGTCGCGAATGTAGCAGCGCGAGTCTGACAAGGCGTGGTTCAGCTGCTTGAGCGCAGCTCCATGCATAGCATAGCCCTGAGCCAGAATGCTGGCTTGGCGATGTTGAGCACCGAAATAGACGGTGGCGAAGCTCACCACAGCGTCGGGGAAGACTGACCCACTTGCCCTACTCCCTCGGTCTGCTGTGGTGATGTCGCTGAGTTGGAGGTCTTGCAGTCCGAGGTCGATGGGGCCGTTGGGATAAAGATATTTTCGCGCATGGCAAATGTACACTTCGCGCTCGTTGTGCCTTAGAGCGATAGCAGATGGAGGTAGTGGCCGAACAGCAAAGTCTTGCTCCTCAGGGTCATATCTCATCCATGCCGCCGCCGACTTTTGAGACCTTCTAGACTTCACGATTGTTCCTTGGACAAAGGCTATCTCTTTCGGTCCGTCGCAGTCAAGCCCGGACCTCTGGCAACGCTTGCAGACGGGGCGATTCTCATCTAGACCGGTGTGAGCCAAGCTAGTCATGGCTTACGAAGAGTTCAGGCTTACCGCATTTGACGCGCCTTCTGCGGCAGCTTGAACATCCTTTGGACCTTCCACCTACATTAACCATAGGTCATGTGTGCGGTATGCAGGCGTTGAGGGAGGTTTGTCCGAGGGCGGGGTTGAACGATAAGCTGAGGTGGTAGTCGTGGTAGTCGTGAGCCGTCTCCGCCCCCGCGCTATACCGCTTGCGGCTCATTGCGCGAGTAACCTTGTCTGACATCAAGACGAATAACAGTAAAACCGTGCCTCACTTGGCCTTTTTGCGACGTTGGTCCTCTTACATCTTCGTACGGGATCTTTTTCGGAGAAACTCTTTGCGGCTCTTTGGGCGAGATGCGTAGATAGTGTGCTTGTTTTCTTACAACGCTGAGCTCCGCTGCGGGCCTGATGCGGCACGGTTACAGACGATGTGTATATATAGAGGACTTGTTGATATTCAGATCTGAATTCCTGCATCCGTCTTATTGACCTCTCAAGTCTATTCTTACTTTATGTTTTACAAAGAAGTTAGCAATCCCGAACCCCTTCAACCCCTTACTTTTGCAATCCACTATACCTCTCAGTAGTAACCCTCCCACAACCACACGCGTGAAGAACCAAGCCTCTTTCCACATCGTCCATCACCTCATAATCAAAATGGCCATCACAGCGAGCATCGACATCGCCGCTCCTCCCGAAGCTGTGCGAGCAAAGGTAAGCCCCTCGACATTCCTTCCTACTCTCTCCGTCCTCAGCTCCCAAAACTTGACTTCTTTCCTCCCAAACGATATCACTAACCTCACCCTCCCTCAGTTCCTAGACTTCGAGTCTCTCTCAAAATATCACAACACCTTCTTCGGCTCCATCACGCCCTTGGACCCCCAAAAATCAATCGAACCAGGCAACAAACTCCACGTCACTTTGCCAGCTGCAGGGCAAACCATGGATCCGGTGATTCTTGTAAGTATCCGTGCTCTAGCCTCCTCTCAGCATAACTCCTTCGCCCCTTCAGAATCTTACCCTGTCTAGGAAAACTCACCAAGCCATTTCCAATGGATCGGCTCCATCCCCTACATCTTCACCGGCGCCCACGGCTTTCGATTCGAGCCCAGCACTACCATTCCGGGTGGCACGAAATTCACGCAAAAAGAGAGTTTCAGCGGTGCGCTGGCGTTTCTGATGAGCGAGAGTTTTGTTGCGCGGCAAGTAGGGTTTAGGGCGAAGACGTTGAAGGGGTGGGAGGAGTTCAATCGGGATCTCAAAGAGTGGTGTGAAAAATAATACAGCTCTAGAGAACATATCTATGGTAGTTTAGGAAAGTATACCAAGAAGATTTGATTTGTCTAGTATCCACAAACACATATACCTCTACCACTACCTAAAACCTCCTAGCCTCCTGCACCGGCTTATTCCCCAACGCCCCATCAATCTTGTCCAAAATCTCCGGCGTCAACTTCTTCACAACCTCCAGCGCCTTAATATTCTCTGTGACCTGTTCCGGCCGACTCGCGCCAATAATCACGCTCGAAACATTCGGATTCTTCACCGTCCACGCAATCGCCAGCGCCGCAAGACTAACTCCCAGCTCCTCAGCAATCGGCTTCAGCTTGTCCACCAGGCCCAACTCGCGTTGCCACGTCTCGTCTCCAAACGTCTTGCTGTACTGCACTGAAAATGGATCCTTTGCATTTGCTAGTCGAGAATCCGCGGGCGGCTTGTCCACACCGTTGTACTTGCCGGTTAAGATGCCCTGCTTCAAGGGACTCCAAATGGTCAGACCTGTCCCGTACTTCTCGTACAACCAGCGGAATTCGCGCTCGACTTTCTCTCGCACGAGCAGATTGTACTGTGGCTGTTCAACTGCGGGGCCAATGAGGCCGAGCGAGTCAGCCGCACGCCAGGCGTCTGCTATTTCGGCGGCGGTCCACTCTGAAGTCCCCCAGTAGAAGGCTTTTCCTGTGGAGATGACGTGGTTAAATGCACGAACGGTTTCTTCAATGGGAGTGTCACGATCTGGGCGGTGGGCGTAGACTACGTCGACGTAGGGGAGTTGGAGGCGAGCGAGTGAAGCGTCAAGGCCTTCGATGATGTGTTTTCGTGAGAGGCCTTTGTTGTTGAGGGGCCGGGAGGGATGGGCTGAGCTATTTTGGCCATGGTATAGCTATTCGAGGGTCAGGTTTGCGGCAATATAGCTAGGATGTATACCACAAGTTCTGTGTAGCGTTGGTGGAATGGATCGGTAAAGTACCTTGGTCGAAATAACCAGATCATTCTGCTTCCACCCAAAATGCTTAATCGCCTTACCGAGCACAATCTCTGCATTGCCAGCAGAGTAGTTCTCAGCCGTATCGAAGAAGTTCACGCCTGCGTCGTACGCGACTTTAATCGATTCGAAGGCCTCCTCTATATTTAATGCATTTAGTATTTTCCATTACTGAAAGAATGGCACAAATCGTAGAAAATACAAATAAGATATAGCATGTAAGAAAGTAACAGATTAGCAAACGTACCATCAGGAACATGCCCACCATACGTAATCCAGCTTCCGAGCGAAATCACAGAAACTTTCAGCCCCGTGCGGCCAAGAAACCGGTATTCGAGCCCTGACATGTTGGGAAAATATGCGCGTATTAGTGATTGGCGACGAAGGAATATGAAATGTTGGACTACAA
Source organism: Parafenestella ontariensis (assembly GCA_021596325.1). Lineage (NCBI taxonomy): Eukaryota > Fungi > Ascomycota > Dothideomycetes > Pleosporales > Cucurbitariaceae > Parafenestella > Parafenestella ontariensis. Next base: position 129,870 of record JAKGDA010000035.1, read on the forward strand.
AGACGGACTTTCCGTGTTCTAATAAACATCCTACTGCTCCGACTTCGGGGAGGAGCACGATATCTGTTTACCCCACTATCGCTCGGTGGAGTTGAACTACTATCTATGATGTGATATTGCGTGTTGAGCTAGTTACAACGAAGATGGTTACAAGAGGTTTTGCCAAGTGTGACCTGCATTTTTCGGATTCTGAATAAACATTTAACGAGCCAGAATACGTATGCTGTCCAAATTCCATTCTTCTTATATCTTAAAAAATAAACCGAAAACTACGTCTAAGCGCGAGCCTGAGCCGTGATCTGAATATCAGAAGCCTTGGTTGCGTCGACTTTAGGGATAGACGCTCCATCCCTAGAACTCCCGGAATTGGAACCGGTCTCAATTCCCTCGTCTTCCCACGCCAGCCTTGATCCACTTTTTGCTCTCAAATGCTGTAAATAAGCCAAACCAGCCGCAGTGATTGCAAGGAGAAAACAGAATCCCGATGCGGTCCAGTTTCCTGCCACGACAGCGGGTTGATCTGTAGTTTTGAACACGGCCAGAGGACTAAATTCACAACTCCAATCAGCCAACAAAACTCTCCCCAGTCAAACGAGAGGAAAAGCGGATGTGAAACTTACACAGTAGCAATAAACGTCCACGCCCAAACATTCAGTCCCGCAGAAGCCCACGCCCTCGTCCCCGGATCCCCCGCAAGCGTATCCTGCGTCCACGCCCAAAACATACTATTACTCGCCTGCGCCCAGCCCGTCTGATAATACAAGAACCATCTGAACGCGCGATTGCGTGGAAACACCGGCGTAGCAGCAAGCAGAATACACACGATGCCGTTGACCACGCCGCCTAGCACGAGCATCGGCCAGCGCCGCCCTTTCAGCCACGTGTCGCTCGACCAGGCCATGGCTAGCGTGACGACAATAGTAACGGCTTGGATGGGAGTCGTGTAGTTGTTGATTTGCGCTACCGTGTAGGATTTTGGGTGTTTTGTGTTCCAGGCTTTGAGCCAAAAGGCCATGGATGATGAGGGCTGGTTGCCGATGGAATTGCAGATTGAGATTACCCAGAGGAGCCAGATGTCGGGGGTTAGTAGCCAGCGCTTCATTTGCTTGCGGGTGAATTTTCCTTGCTTGACTCGGCCTTCGCGGGGGTTGCGGTCAAGGGCAAGTTCGATTTCCTGGTTGGTGGTTGGTTAGTGAGGTGGGGGAGAGGGTATATTTCTGGACTTACTCGCTCGGTGAAGACGAAGTCGGGTTTCTGGCGCGCTGGGACGTCGGGGTAGAGGAAGCACTGCGGGATGATGATACCGATTGAAATGACTCCGTCGACGATGAACCTTAGAAGTCAGCGCAATTCCCAATCATCTCATAGTTCCTCCGCAGCAAGGCATTCATGTCGTCTCCTGGGCTTACTTACAACCATTGCCAACCTGCCATTCCATGCACACCATTCAATCCATTATACGCAGCAGCTTGCAAATACGAGCTAAAACATCGGCCCAATCGCCGTCGCGGCATTGATAATAGCAAGTCGTCTCGCTAGCTCTGATCTCTGATACCAGCCTCCACATAGATACACAACCGCCGAATAATGTCCCGTTTCAAACAGGCCTACCAGAGTACGCAACACATACATCTGCAGCGGCGTCTTCATGCTAGCCTGCGCAAATGTGCATACCGTCCACCCAATCTCCAGGAACGGGATAAACCATTTCGGATTGGATTTTGTGAGGAGTAAGTTGCAGGGCCAGAGGCCGATGATGTTTGCGATGCTGAAGGCTGTGTTTGCGTAGTTTAGCTCGTTGCCGTAGAGCGAGAGATCTTCTTTCATGCCGGAGACGAAGGCGGAGTTGATGTTTGAGCGGTCGATGTATTTTATGAAGGTGCCGAGACAGCCGAAGGTCATTAGGGTTAGGTCGAGCTGGGTAAAGTTAGTCGAGAATTAAAGTCGTCGAGTAGGTAAGGATGGGCTTGCCTTGAAGATCAATCTTCGTTCCTACACAAGCCTCAGTCAGTGATGTGTTGATACTCATTGGGATAAGTCAAACTCACTTCCGGGGATTTATCCCACGAGTCCCACAGGTAACTTCTCCATGACTGCTTTTCTGCCGAAACATCGACGCTGTTTACAACGCCTGCTGGTACTGTATGATCAATATCTTTTCGGCCTACGTTCTCCTCAAGCGGTTCTGTCTTGGAAGCCATGTTTCCGTAGATCCTGATCGATACCGTGGGACTAGAAGCGTCTATAAAAGTGACACAGTCCGGTTTTTGAATAGTTTCATGAAAGTCTTCCTGTGGGATTACTCCGATCGGTTGCCGAATCGCGCCTCCATAATGACTTATGTTGAGGCGAATTAATTGTCGAGTTGCCGGTTTCCCGGGTAGCGTTTTGCGATTGTATGCTCCTCATGACTCAATTCTTTGAAGCGCGTCGGAATCATGTTCTAATCGCTTGATTCATTCATTCGAGAAGTGCGTCGCGATGGTCAGGCGCTAACTCCAAAATACGCGGATTGCAACACCCCCCCTTGGAAGTTCGTCATCCAAGATCCCACAACGTACGTACCAACTTGGCATTTTGGCCAGTCCTGATTGATCCTATCTCAAGAATAATTGGAACTAGATAAGGCGTCCTATCGATGGCAGTTTAGGTGTCCAGTGATTGCAACATCAAGCCTTTGGATTCGTGATGAGATCAGATATTTATGGGGTTTAGCATCGTTTGTTTGTCGGGTGCAGCGGTGCGATGTCGGATTTATAGAATGAAGTTTGATGTTATATGGAAGCTAGCCGGTGGCTTGAGCCCAACTAAACAAGAGCAAGGGCAGAAACAACGATGGCTACGATATCTACGGTCGCGGCGCCCCTAGACTTTGGGTCAGACATTCAGCGAACTCGTAATGGCCAACTCACAGTGACGCCATTCGATGTACCAAAAAGCCGTATTGTGCATGGCGAGAAATTCCCGTTGGGTTTGGAGCTGAAGAGCGATGCCAGTGTTAACATCGACACGGCGGTTCAAAAAATCGAAGAACTAGCGCAAGAAGGGGTATTCCAAGACTTGCTCGCGAACCGTAAGAATGATCAAGTTATCAACTTGAGGACTCTCGAGGTGCTAAAGTATGATGCAGATGGCACAATCCTCTTCCGCGGCTTCCCAATCACAAACGCAATCGATTTCCAGAAGTTCGTACGTGCGTTCAAGCTCCCTAATCCACACCACGAGGTCGGTCTTGCCGGAAAGCGCACAGTAGTAGCAAGCGACATCAAGACTGCGAACGAAGAGCCTCCAGACGTGAAGTTTTACTACCACTCGGAGTACGGCCGCAGTGCGCATTTCCCTGGCGTACTTTTCTTCTACTCGCAAATTGTACCAGAGTCCGGCGGTTAAACCCCGCTTCTATCTTCTCTGGAGCTATACGACCGATTGAAGGAGGAGCTGCCGGACTTTCTCAACGACCTGGAGGTAAAAGGTGTCATCGGCCGACAGTACTTTCCTGCGAAGGAGGACCCTGAGGCGGAACATATCGGCTGGAACTGGAGAGATTCGTACGGGTGGGATATCAAGCCCGATGATTCGCTGGAGGTGCAGAGGGCGAAGGTAGAAGCTGTTCTCAAAGACCAGCTCCAGGCTGATGGTGAATGGCAGCCAAATGGTTCTCTGCATGTATTGCAACGCTTACCCGCCATCCGATATGTGGGCTCAAGCGGCAAACCGACTTTCTTCAACGGGTTTGCTGGCGTCTATGGCCGCGCCAGAGACAACCATGCACTCGAATCGCCATACAAGGGGGATGATGGGAAGTACCATCTACCGACGACGTATGGGGACGGATCGCCCATTCCAACCGAGTATTTGGAGAGGCTGCTCGAGATCTCCGACGATATAGGGTTCCTTGTTCCGTGGCAGGAAGGCGATGTGGCTTTGATTAATAACTTCACAGTGCAGCATGCGAGGAGCCCTTGGGTAGGGAAGCGGTCGTTGCTCGTGAGCCTCTGGGATGGCCATGAGAAGTTTGTCAGCCGCTAGCCACCTCTTGCTTTGGTAGAATGTGTACCCCCTTGTTTTCTCGAGTGAGGTGGGTTTATACTTTCACTTACTATCCCAAACTAGAAACAGCTCCAGCTATTAAGATATCCTTGTTTTATCAACCCATCTACATTATCCCCTTTTCAGATATCAAGTGCTACTAATCAGGCACTGAACCGCTAGGGGAAGAGACTGCCCAATTCAATGAACCTCAGACGACTTTGTACGTGCGAAGAGGGTACATATCGTCATTAGCCCAAGCCTCCCCATCCATGAGGCCGTGAACATATGCAGTGCCGATTCTTTTGCACGTCACCAAACTCCCTTCATTACTTATATTTCGCATTACTAGTGGTGTGACAGCCGTTCGAAGTATGCAAATCTCGTCACCGACATCCGCATCTTTGTGAACAGAGACGAGAAGTTTCAGTCGCTTTGTAATACCAAGGCGGCGTTGCTGCAAAAACATGGTTACTAGTTCCAATGTGAAATCACTGGGATCGAATTGAACGGGTGAATTGTCTCCTGAGCTCATCTTTTTGCACCAAGTCAAGAAACGGGCACGGTAGACCGGGACACCTTGCTCGGTGATGCGCTGTCCGAAGGTGTTCATGTCACAGATCAGAGTGCGCCACGTCCCATCGTATTGGGTAGATGGTGCGGCGAGAATGGGCGAATGTGGTTTCATGTGATCTGGAATCACCTTGAACATCTGGGCCCGTACATCGGCAATGATTTGCATCAGTTTGGCATGCGATTCGACATTCATTTGGGAGAAATCATGGCCGAAGTACTCCGAGACCGAAGGTGCCGCGCTGATGGTCTCAATTGTGTCGACGTGGCATCCTTCCGAGATAAGAACATTTTCGACAATAGAAAAGGAGGTGCCGTGGCAACGAGAGTCCGTTCCCGCCTTGAACATAGGTGTACCACCCGGTAGTCGTGAAGGGCCCCAGCTGGTACTCCAATCGGGAACCCATGACGGAAGCCCAAAGATATGTCGTTGATGTGGCTCAATCTGATTAAAGCAGATGAACTCCAGCGACGCAAGCTGCTTGGTAAGGGCCGTTGTAAATTCACAGAAGACCTCGGATATACTCTTTGTGTAATCCGGTGTTATTCCCGGGTTGGATGCAAGCCCAAGAAGACCATAGATCGTATCTCTGGGGTTCGTAGCCTTCCGGCCCATAATTAGGAGTGGGAGGTCTGCTAAAGGAGGTTCCAGATAGCCTCTGATTCGTGTACGAAATACAACTATTGATATGAGGTGACTAAACATCGCAGAGAAAAGGTTTTGTTCTGCTGGTTCATCAGGCACAAGCCGCTTATTGACGCACTGTAACACAAGTTCCAACTGTCGCCAAGGTAGGATATGGGTCCCGTGTAGCAACAGTATTTCTCTGGCTAGCAGCATTTCTTGCACGATCCAGATACGTGTCCAAATTGGGTTCATGACGAAACATTCTCTAAGCGCAAGTTTTTGAGAGGCTGACGCCAAGAACGCGTCCTCATAAGATCCAATGCTCTGTGAGTTGACAGTAGAGTTGTTGATGTCCAAACCGGGTCTTTGTGTTTTGAAGAAGTTAATAAACCAGTGGAAGGCTAGGGCGCTGGCTTCAGTCGACTCTCCAAGCCACACCAAATCTCGTTGTGCTTGCTTATATATCCGACCCATTTGCTGTACCTGCTGACTTCTTTCCGCCATATCTTCTTGATTGATGGCAACCTGATCGATCCAAACAATCTTCACAGTATCAGGCTTTCTCAGATGCGCCAAGGCGGTGCGCAAAGATTCCGTGATAGCCAAATTGCCTTGATCGATGCTGACGCTTGCGTTCTTTTCTTCAGTACCCCATACATACGAGAGGCACTCATAATCCGGCGGATCATCGATATCGTGCTCACGTAGCGTTCCAGAGATATGTGGAGCTTCTACCGGTCCTGGATCCAGATAGAAGAGACGGAAATGGGTTGGCTGCGTAAGGCTGGTATACTTGTATTGTCGCCCAGGATTGAAGACCTCGTCCATTTTGTTGTGTGTTGCCTATGCTCAGCCAGTTTCTTTGCTCTTTGCCAGGGCTGGCGGAATAGAAAGATGGAGACGGCAGGTAGCGGACCTAAGGAAAGAGCGACAGCGACAAGGTCGATGATGATCGAGCGGGCGACGCAGGCGCTGCCTTGCTATGACTACTGGCGTGTCAGCCTGCTCATTCGAGTGCAGTGCACCTAAGCCACAGCCACCCACGTAAACGACCAATCGCATGACAGCGTCAATGTTGGCATTACGCTGCGCCCTGAAAGAGAAGAAAAGAAGGAGGAGAAACAGACTCTTCTATTCGGTAAGGGTCCATCGTCGAGATCACAGATGTTGGGTGAGGAACAAGGAAAAAGAAGGAGGAAGAAGGAGGAAGAAGGATGGAAGGAACGAGCGTTCCTCACAGACAATCACAGACAAAGTAAAATAGTTGGCTGCCAAGAGAGTATGGCAACAACCCTCTCACTCTTTTTCGACGAATTCAAAACATGGCATTTACATAACCAAAATAAGGTCAATGATATTGAAAGCGCCGTACGATTCATCTTCAAGATGTTTCAAGATTCCAAGGAAAAAGAGATCAAAGATGACTACCCAACAACAAGGCAGACCATGTGTTGACCATCCCAGACGCCATATACACATTCCCAATCACACCGCCTCTCCCGTCCCGGATATACCCATAGCCATAGCCATTACACTCGGCCTTACCAGGAAGCATTCCCCAACCTTTCCTGATGGCGAGGTATTCTACTCCTGCGCCCTTCCACCACCCATCCTCTCGATGTTACTCAAGAGCCTACTCTTTCCTCCACTCGCGCTCCTATTCAGTCCCGGAGCGCCGCCTTGGAAGCCAAATCCTCCCGGCGCCCTCAGACCGGACGGTTTCGCAGTCACACTACCGCCACGATCATTCATGGCGCCTAGACGGTCACCCATGGCGCTGCCTGGTCGTCCACCTCCGAGAGCGGAGCCAGGGCGTGAGGTCGTGGGTCCGCCAGCGAGGAAGCCGGTGTTCCGCATGTTTTGCTCAGGAGGGGCACGTTGGGTAGGTGCGGTTGGTGGTGCAGTGCCAATCTGTGATCGGCGGAGGTCTTCTTGTTGCATTTCCTCCATCTTCTCGCCACACATGGCGAGCATTTGTTCTGCTGCAGCGACTAGCTCACCTTTCTCGATACGCTCGGACTCCAGGTCTTCGAGGAGCGTGTCGTGAGATGTGCGAAGAGACTGGAGTTCAGATTGTAGACCAGCGAGCTTGGCTTTGAGGCTTTCGATCTCGGCGCGTTGAGACTCGAGCTTTTGGATGGCTTCAGCATTCGATGTTGATGTTGATGATGAAGCCTTCGCGTCTTGGCCGCACTTTTCGCACCTATCTTCGGTCGTAGGTCCCATCTCTCCCGGCATGATCTTGCTAAAGGTGTTGTCACGCTTCTTCTCTGCTTCTTCGACCTGTCGCTCAAGACGGATGATCTGAACGCGAAGCTCCTTGCAGCGCTCGTCGGCCTTCTTCTGGTAGTTGTCCTTGAGCGCCTTAATCTTCTTCTCGTGCTTGGCTTTGTATGCGGAATGTAAGTCGCGTGCAACCTCATTGACTTTCTCGGCAATCGCCGCCTGACATTCCATCTCGGAGTAGATCTTCTTGTTTTCTTCTTCGTCGTTGTTAATAAAGGTAGTCATGTCAACGTTCTTGCTCTCGGCTTCGATGATTTTTGTCTCAAGCTCGGACGAACGATTCTCAGCGTCTTCAGCGCGCCTCTCAACTTCCGCCAGTCGCGCTAGAAGCTGCTCGCGCTCGCTATCATTGCGTGCTAACTCAGACTGGACGTCTTGCAAAAGGTTCTGGACTTCCTCACCCTTCTTCTTCCAGTCTATCATCTGCGCCTCTGCGTGCTCGCGTGCTGATCGCTCGTCGCGAACCGTCTCATGAGCCTCGCCGACTCGGCGCTCAGCATCAGCGACAGCTTTAGACAGAGACTCCACCTCCGCCTCCTTACCAGACAAGCTGGCGGACAGCGAAGAAATCTGAGATTGAAAATGTGACTTCACGGACTCCATCTCGCGGATGGTGACGGTAGGCAATGATCGTGGTGTGGGCGGCGGGGGCAGCTCAAAGTCCAGGAGATTGAGCATATGGCGACTCTGGCTTGGAGTAGCTGGGACATACGAGCCACCTTTCGCAGGCGATCGCTGGTTCTGATAGTAAGAGCGAAGATCTGGTTGCGTTGAAGATTTACTGGGCGAGGTGCGTCCGCGAGCTGGAGAGGTACGGCGGGAGGATGAAAACGACTCAATCTGCGCCGTGAAATCGAGGAGTAGGTTCGTTGTGTCGTTCTCCTTGTATGTACGGCGGGGCGTGGGAGAAGGCGTGCGTTCGGTGCGGCGAACCGTTGACGGTGTCATATGAGGGCGAGCCCGGGGGGTGGTCTAAACAAGCCGTTAGTACGGTAACTCTCTTCCTATCCATACATGCTTACATCTGGCTGTCCACCCTTGGCAGGACTTTGCTTGAGGAATGCGAACTTGGTCATGTCTAACCCGGGCATCTCAGAGAACGTGCTGAAGCAGGTATCGTCGATATCTGCGGACGTGATCTCTGGCCCGTCAGGGTTGAAATCGGTGTTGTCCATTCCTAGATCTACTTCATAGTCTTCCTCCTGTGATCCATGTCTGGTGACACTCTCATGACTTTCTGTGTGTGTCTCCTCCATGTACCTCATAGCCACCGTCAATCCTTCGTTGTCGCGCAGCGTAGGCTCCTTATGAGAGGAGGATGGACGCTTCGAAGGTGTAGGAAGCACTCCTTGCGCACTGTCTTCAAACGATGAGATTCGTTGGGTGGGTTCGGCTGAAGGCGCGCGAGAGGATTTCGCGGGCGACTGACTCTTACGGGAACGACTGCTCATGGCGGACTCGGGTCGCTCCATAGCGATTTGCTTCACTGGCGAGCTCTTCTTGGGGCTTCTCTGGCTACCGGTGCTGGATTTCAACGCTGCCTCCTCGAAGTCATCCATCAAATTCTTGCTCGGCGAATTCTTCATTGGGCTTGCGCGTTCCTTCAGACCGAACCTCTTCTCAGGCGAAACTTTGAATGCGGATTGGGGGACGTCGTCGCTAAAGTCGAGAAGCGGCTTTGAGGATGTTGGTGCGATGCTGGGCGCAATGTTCTCCTGGTCATCGTTCTCGATATGCGACACGAAAGGCGAGGAAGGTGGGTCGTGGAAAGTCATATCGAAGTCGTCGTCTATCAGCATCGAGTTTGAATTGGCATTGAGCTTCTCCGATGAGAGTGTCGACATTGGTTCTGCCATGTTTGCGACCAAATAATTGTTAAAACTATTGGCGTAAGTGTCGTGGTGTGGAGTGCATGTGGACGCGGGTACCTGTTGTGGTTGTTTGTTTGTTTGTGGCCAATGCTCCTTCCCTTTTGGGATGATTTTCGTTCCGATACCGATCGGAACGAGCTCATTATTGCAACAGTCTTTCACCACTCAAACATGCGCGAAATATAGATGGGACAGGAGTTCTGCCAAATTCCTAGCGATCTAGGTCGGTCTCTATCTATGTGAAAGCATTCGCTTCTATCTCAGTAGTTGATGGCCCCCCTCAGCGCCGCAGCCAATCTCTGGTACTCCTTCAATAGCTCATCAACCTCCTTCAGCTTGAGATCCTGCGCATCCTTCGCTTCCACAAACCGCTTCACAGGCGGAGTTGTCTTCTTCAGCTGTTCTAACGCAGCCATTGCCCTTGCACCCTTCTCCTCTGTTTGCAGACCTTCACCGGTCGCCGTGCGACTCAGCGGCTCGGGAGATGGTGACGCTTTTGGTTGTTCGGTGGAAGGGGATGGGAGCACCGGTGTGCTGCTGCTACTTATTGCACGGCCAAAACGTGGAAGAACGTTGATGCTTGCAAAACGGTTCAGCGGATTGAGACTATTGCCCATATTGCGCAGCGAGTCGACCGCTGAGGGGTTGTTTTGTGCTGGCGTCTCGGCCTTGACTGCTGCTGGTGACGCGATCTTTTCTTCCACGCTCGGTGCGGATGTGAACGCAACATGTCGTCCGCTGTTGCTACCTCCAGAGCGAGTGGAGTCGACACTGTGATCTCGGATTGGTCTTCTTCCGGCAAATAGATCTGTCATCTTTGCCTCAAGCCCTCGGTGAGCCGGAGGTTCTTGATGATCTTCTCCGTGTATCGAGCTCGCAACGCTTACGCTGAGGTTATCGTCGTCGCCTTCTATGTGCGTAGGTGAGCTGACGAGCTTCCTTGCATCTTCCAGCGTTTTCGGTAGCGCAGGTTGTTCCTGCACGGGACTGTTCGGGTTTGATTCCCGTAGTTTCCCGAAGAAGAATTTGAAACTGGTATCAAGGGTGTTATTAATTCTGCCCATCGCCTGGTCAGCTGAGTCGAGGATTGAGTCGCGAACAGCGTCTGAAGCAGCTTCGAATTTGTTCGTTTGCGTTTGGATAAGAGTGCTCAACCGGCGCTGCGCTTTTGTGGTAGTTGGGCTTGTTGGTTCTTTCGATGTAGACTTCGAGATTGGGGTGGCTGGCGTCTGAATCAAATCCGGTGCTTCAGACAAACCCAGAGCCATGGGCGTGACCTCTGACTTGGGCGTTGATGGTCGCGAATCTGGCTTTCCAGAGGATTCTTCCGCGCGTAATGAGGAAAGATCGACTGTTTCTAAAAAGGAAATAGCTGCTTCTAGATTGACGAGACAGTACGCAGTCTCGCCGTCTATCCGACTCGATCCTCGAAACCTTTGGATGAACTTCAGATCACTGACAGCATTGAGATATATGGGCGGTAAAGTGATGAGTGTGTAGATGAGAGTGGGAAGGATCTCGTCCGCTGATGAAGTCGCGGGGAAGATCTTCGACAGCGCCTCAACAATAGACTTGTGTGCAGCGGTCAAGTGCTGAACCTTGCCAAGCGGATACTTCTCGTCATTCATCTTGAGGATATCTTGCCGGGCAGCCGATAGCCACTCTCTGATCTCGGGCTCCTTCTCCTTTGTCTTCTGGCGCTCCTCATCGGTCAACTCGTCGCCAGTCATCAAAAGCTCTTTCAGACCTATGCCCACAAGCGAGAGTGCTGCTGTTCGCGATCGCAGCTTGTGGTCTCGTTCTTCGTCATCGGTGCTTCGATGCCGCCATATTCTCTCATACACCTTTTCGCACACAGCCCGCTCAACAGCTTCCTCGAGTGCGAGTCGCTTTACTTCTAGTGACCTTCTCGCCTTCTTGCGATCTGCCATCTCGGTTGCACTCAGCATTTGCTGTTCTGCAGAAGGGTCACTTCCCTTCCGTATGGACCCTGGTTTACTTGACGGAGCAGACCCCTTCTTTGGTTGCGCAACATATGCATCGCTTGTTAACCGAGCGGAAAGGGTGGCTATATGCGTGTTTATCTTGGTGGAAGCACGGATGTAGAAGTCTTGAAAGAGGTCGGCGAGGGCGTCAGCGGACAGTGGAGTGGGGTGGACTTTGGCTGTGAGGGACTCGAGGAATCTAGTCACTGTCAGCTTCTGTTTATATTTCCTACAACCATGATTTGGTACCTCTCAGTCAAGCTTCGAATCTCAATGGGCAGTTCCTCGAAAGCGTCCGGCACTCGAGGTTCCTCGTCGGTCGGCTCTTCATCCTCCTCCGTCTTTGCAAACACGTCTCCATCGACGTTCTCGTCTTCCTCCGGGACCATGTTGGCCTTGAGGGGATCCAGTATATCCGGGACAGGGGGACCTTGAAGCGTGCTTGCTCGACTTCGGGACAGTGGACTCTTGGGCGCGGAATCGAGTCGAGTGAAGGACCGCGATGGATGTAGGTTTTTAGGTCTGTCCGACATGATGGCTACCGAGAGTGCAACGTGACGCAAGCTATGAAGATGTCGTGTGCCTGCATCGAGCTGAACGCGTTACTGAAACCAAAAGTTGCGCTCGTGGCCTGAACGTCATGCGCGGAGACGTGCGGCGGAGGAGCTGGCGCGAGCTCTACCTAGAGGGTCCCAAATCTAGCGGCCGTCCTGATCCGCTTGGGATGATTTGGCTAATATAATGTAATCGTGACAGCTAAGTTGCTTCGCCCGCGAGAGACAACAAGCAGCGGCCCGGTGGTGACATTGCAGTACTATCGGCCCGCGAGATGTTCGATGTCTCGCTATCCGCTATCAGCCAAGCTCAACCGCCGCGGCGGGTTCCAGCCGCCTTTGGGAGCCGCCCCGCGACACGTGCAGCTGGGGTCAAGTGAAGCATGCGTCATTGAAGACGACCGTTGCATTCACTTGAACTCACCTCGACGCTTTCCTTGTACTTTCCTTTGTAGACACTTGCATCATGCGACGCCGACCTCTGTGTACCTCTGCATCGCGCGTAACAGCTTCCCTCCTGCTGTCGTTTCTCGCTGTTGCCGGCAGCAGCGCGATCGAGCTGCCCATTCTACCACCGCCACCCACCTCCGCCAGTCCACACAGTGCAGAGAAGGACTTCTCGCTGCGACACATTTTCCACCATGGCACATACAAGTACCCACAGCTTCACCGACGGCTCGATGTGCCAGAGAAGGCAGCAGTCTGGATGGCCGAGGACGAACACAGCACCGAGCGCGAGCCCGTTCCCCGACTGCGCGTCAAGTCAGAGACCATGAGCATTCAGAGACTTGCAGACAGGAGCAAGGACACAATAAACGGCATATTAGAGTGGGGGAGAACAAAAGGGAGGCCTGTGCAACTGGCTGCCGAGGACTGGACAATCGACGAGATACCAGGGCCAAACGTGACCGACAAAGAGACGGTCCTGAGCTTCGCGCGCATGGCCTCCAACGCGTACATACTCGAGCCAAACACGGGAGAGTGGGAAGAAGTGGGCGGAGGGTTCAACTACACAGAAGACTTTGGCTGGGAATCAGACGGGCTGCGAGGGCACATCTTCGCGGACACTGAGAACTCGACTGTCGTCATAGGCTTGAAAGGCACGTCACCCGCCATGTTCGACGGCTCAGAGACGACAACGAATGACAAGATCAACGACAACCTGTTCTTCAGCTGCTGCTGCGGACAGGGCGGTCAGTACCTCTGGCGGCAAGTCTGCGACTGTCAAACCTCGGCGTATACCTGCAACTCTACCTGCCTTGTCACCGCCCTTCGCGAGAAGAATCGCTACTACTACGCTGCCCAGGACCTCTACCACAACGTCACTGCGCTATATCCGGATGCCGAAATATGGATGGCTGGTCATTCACTCGGGGGTGCCGTGTCCTCCTTTCTGTCGCTGACCTTCGGCCACCCAGCGTTGACATTCGAGGCCGTCCCTGAAGCCATGCCAGCATCTCGCCTCGGCCTTCCAGTGCCGCCCGGGCACCAAATTGGCTCGCTTCAGAAACGCGAATTCACCGGCGGCTTCCACTTCGGTCACACCGCAGACCCAGTATACATGGGCACATGTAACCAGGCTACCAGCGTGTGCACCTTTGGGGGATACGCCATGCAAAGCGTCTGCCACACCGGCCAGAAGTGCGTCTACGACACTGTCAAGGACTTTGGCTGGCGCGTGGGCATCGGCACCCACAAGATTGTCGAAGTCATCCGCGACGTCATCATGAAGTACGATCAGCCGGCGAAGTGCGAACCATATCTCAACTGCACCGACTGCTACACGTGGGAATACTTTGAAAGCAATGGCACAGAAACAACAACCACTTCGTCGTCCAAGCCGACATCGACCTCGACCTCAAAGTCCACCCGTACGCGCACAGAGACGTGCAAGACGCCAGGATGGTGGGGCTGTCTAGACGAATCGTCCACCGGGACGCACAGCAAGACAACAACCACATCAACGTCGTCGACCTCGACGTGCAAGACACCAGGCTGGTTCGGCTGCAAAGACGACACCGAGACATCCACAACCAAGACATCACACACTACAACTCCTGCTCCAGCACGGACCGTAACGACAACATCTTCCAAACCTACGTCCACCTCGTCATGCCAATACCCTGGCTGGTTCGGTGGCTGTCTAGACGGAGACGATCCTCCTTCACACGTGAAATCACATACCCCAACCCCAACTGCATCTTCCACGACGTGCACAGATGAGGGGTGGTTCGGCCTTATCTGCTATGATAAGAGCAAGAAGCATGGGAAGACGACTTCACAGCTGCCGATTACCGAGAGGATGGAAATGTGAATCTGTCAAACAGCATTGGACATTCGTTCAGTTTTTTTATATCGAAACATGATTTGGAGTACATTTGCACTGGGCAGGGGGCATTAGGGACGCATGATATCCAGGCGTTTTTGGGCTCGCTACGGCGTTTACTGGTTGGATGGTTGGTTGGGCGCTGGATGAGAGGCGTTTTGCAGCATGGGCGTCTTGAGTTCCTACAGTACAGCATAGCCATCTTTTTCTTTTTCTGCAAGAGGTAGTACTAAGATAACATGTACATCATCAACAACTGCATATGCATGAAAATGGCCTGACTTGACAACTAAGCAGCCCTCTGCTTGTTACTAACAAGAAGGTTATTCAAGGGAAAACGGCATGCGCCTCACTGCATTTCCTTCGACAGACTTGTCCGCTCTATTCGTCATATACAGCCATTCCATCCCCGTTACGCACGCAAAGTCCTCGCCAACTCTGCCTGCCTGCCTGCCTGCCTGCCTGTCAAGTAAGTTAGTGTTACCGGTGAATGAGAAGTGAGAACGACAGTTTAAGAGCTAACACACATGTACATGTCATGACTATTAGTTATCCTCGCCGCAAAAGTTTCCGTGTGAAGTTGCCAACGACACAGGCTCAATGTTCACTGACTCAACTGCAAAAGCTAAACACGCTTACAATGTGGAAAAGTGATGTATGCTTGAACGCTCTTGAATAGTACCGCCACATTCGGCATATGCATAGTGACGCTAATGCCAAAATATACACAAAAAAAAGAGCATCATCCATGACCATGCCGCTTAACGCTATGCCGTGCTTGAGGAAAAAGAACGCCGTATACACCTCGCATCGCTATGATGAAGCCCAAAATCCACCAAGTCGTGACGGGACCCAAACAAAAAACCTCACCTCCTCTTAATCCTGCAAAAAGTCCTCAAGGCAAGAAATGCGAATAATGCCCGGGCACCCGCTGTCTGCACTTCTCACAGTCCTCCCGATAGCCCATGCTAAACCGGCCCATGCCCGTCAAAGCACCGCTTCGTTTCCTTCCACGCGGCGTGGGAGGCATAGCTAATGTCGTTGTAGACATTTCCGTCTCCATCTGATCCTGCGAGAAGCTGAGGCGCGAGAGTTGCGATTGCGTGAGCGCCGTCGGCGTGTCTGGTATATCGTCGTCCTCTGATATGGGCGAGGGCATGCGCCGGCCCCGGTCATCTTCCATGTCTTGCCTGTTTCCCTTGCGTGCGGGTGGCGCTTGCATTGATGGTATTGGTCCGCCCATATTGCTGTTACTCGTGTCTATGCTGCCCGCCGAGCCACTTGTTGGATATCCCAGCCCGTGCATTCCTCCTCTTCTGAACGTTGGATGTATAGGTGTCGGTATGCGTCCGCTGTTAGCGGATTCTGATCCGAATAAGGCAGGTTTGAGCATTGCGGGCCGCATGAAGAAGTTTCCTGAGGTACCAAACGCGGGTGACTCTGGTGGTTGGCTGCGAACATCGACGTCGTCGTCTTCCATATCCATGTTATAGTCTACGGTATTTGATTGGGCGAACTGTGTATCCGGGCCACCGTTGATTGATTCTGGAGAATTCGCCCATCCGTACTCTGATTGTGCCGGCGTCATTGCTTCTATGTCCGTAACTAACCTGGGCGGTGAGGGTGTGACAGAAGGGTGGTGAGGTAGATTCGACGGTGACGGGTAGCGTTTGTGGCCATAGCTAACATGCTCGTTGGTCCACGGGCGAGATTTCTAGTCGGGGAATTAGCTCGTGTTATTTCTAAATACTGCAACCTAACGTACTTTGAGGTCCCGACCATACCCATCGTCGGAGTCGGAATCGGAGTCCCTGCCTCGTTTCCTAGCCATGGTTTGGAACGTGAACATGGTGGTTGTATGTAACAAGTGAATTTATACAGTCGCAACACGATCAACGCGTTGGTCGAGCGGGGATGGGAAGGTTTTGACACAAGCAGATGAATCGGAAACTGCAGTATTGGGAGTCCGAGATCGTGGTAGGAGGGCCGGGTGCATATGTTGAGGAGCAGGAGGTGGAGGTTCAATTATCAGGGGCAAGTTGCGGTAGGCGTTTCAAGTCAAGGTTGCATCAATCTACCCCGGCAGGTGAGTTGCGCCTCTAATGCTTTGGCGCCAGCCGATACTGTGGGGAGGTGTTCCTTTTGTCGTTGCGCAAGTGAAGGACCGTTGCCCGCAGACGGTTCACTTCCAGTGATGCGCAAACGATGATGGTGTGGGGAACCAAAGCCGCGGCACTCAAGGCAGGTTCCAAGCTTGAGTGGACAGCCACCACATCATGTGACCCGCGCTGGAGCTGCAAGTTCAAGGAGACCTGAAGTGCTTTTGACCTGTCGTCGCAGGCCGCCGCAGGAGGCGTGTTTTGTGAAGCTGCGCTGGAGCTGATGCTGCATCTATCTCAGCTCGGAACGCCTCGGGAAGGGTTGCAGCCTGGTCACAGCGAAGATTGTGCAGGTGTTTGAAAAACAAGTAACCGTGCTGCTACATTGAACGCATGAAGTTCATCTTCGCTGCATCGTTGGAAACGAAATCAACAAAACAAGGCAAGATTCGACCAACGGGATGAGAGCTATTGTCGGCGGTGAGCTTTGAACTTGGCGTTGCGGGCACTGCGGAAGGAATTGCTGACCATGCGCTATCGATAACCTAGACTCACCAGCCGCACTAGAAATATATTCAGTGGCGTTTGATGACTCTTTGCAGTAACGCGCTCCCCAGGCTTGAATAGACATTGACAGCTGTACATCCTCCATCCTACTTCCGAACTCGGACTCGCATCTGCACACATCTGCAAAAATCCTTTGGGCAATCAATCAATCGACACCGTGGCTAGCTCTCTGTACTCAATTGACGCAAGACGTACATAAACGCCCTCACCGCTGTACCTCGAGCACCTTGGCACCTGTACAGCTCAGGTCTCAGCCTGTAAGATTGACCGCATATTGAAAATCGCCTGAGTATTCTGTACGTTGATCCAACAAAGGACCCCTACCACTCAGCCGATAGGGCGTGTGCTGATACACAAAGATATAAAGACGCCCCACTACAGCCATGGCATCTCAAGCACACGCTGAGAAGCACGCTGCTACCGCCGACATGCCTTCTTTCCAGGATTCTTCAAACCCAAGTGACGATGTGCGCGGTACATAACCTCAACTCCATCCCTTCAAACTCATATACTAATATCACTGTTTAGTCCTTGGTTACGACCCACTGATCCCACCCGCCCTCCTCGCCGCCGAAATCCCCATCCCACCACACGCTGAGAAGACCGTCATTCAAGGCCGCAAGGAGGCCGCCAAAATCATCACACAGCAAGATGACCGTCTCCTAGTCATGGTCGGACCCTGCTCGCTCCACGACCCTGAATTGGCCCTCGAATACTGCCAGCGCCTGAAGGCTCTCGCCGACAAGCTTCAAGACAACCTCTGCATTATCATGCGCGCCTACCTCGAGAAGCCACGAACAACAGTTGGGTGGAAGGGCCTGATCAATGACCCAGACATTGATGAGAGCTACCAGATCAACAAGGGTCTCCGCGTCTCCCGCAAGTTGTTCGTCGACCTGACGTCCTCTGGCATGCCAATTGCCTCCGAGATGCTCGACACAATCTCCCCGCAGTTCCTTGCAGATCTGATCTCTCTCGGCGCTATTGGTGCACGAACAACTGAGTCCCAATTGCACCGTGAGCTCGCATCTGGCCTCTCCTTCCCCATTGGCTTCAAGAACGGCACCGACGGAGGTTTGACAGTGGCGGTCGATGCCATTGGCGCTGCGGCTGCGAAGCACCACTTCATGGGTGTGACAAAGCAGGGTCTGGCTGCTATTACCAGGACGGCCGGCAATGAGCATTGCTTCGTTATTCTGCGTGGTGGATCAAAGGGCACCAACTTCGACAAGGACAGCATCAAGGCTGCTAGGGAGGCTTTGAAGAAGAAGGGCCTGGCTGAGGTCATGATGGTCGACTGCTCACACGGTATGTTCTGAAATCTGTACTTTTCAGACGCACGCTTGTTGACAATAACCAGGCAACTCGAACAAGAACCACCGAAACCAGCCTCTAGTGGCCAAGGACATCGCTGACCAGATCCGCGGGGGCGAGACCGGCATCGTTGGCGTGATGATCGAGTCCAACATCAACGAGGGCAACCAGAAGGTGCCGCCCGAGGGTCCCAGCGGCCTCAAGAAGGGCGTCTCGATCACCGACGCCTGTATAGATTGGGAAAGCACCGTCACCGTGCTTGAGGACCTTGCCTCTGCTGTCGCGCAGCGGAGATCGAACAAGCCCAGCACCAATGGCGTACATTAAATGTACGTTGTGGGCTCAGCGCGAAGGTGGCTTGTATATAAGTTGTTATTTTGGGAGTTTCGAAAAGTTTGCACTGGAAACTAGGGTGAGTGGTCCGGATTTAAGTTTAGTGACTTACGAAATCATGAATGTTATTTGCAAATCTCCACTTCATAAATCTGACGTTCCATCTCCTTGATTGCTCTACTCCTCCTCCTCCTCTTCTTGTGGCAGCGTACTCCTCCTATTCCCACCAGTACTGCTCCTCGCACCCACTGTATTCACTCTCTCTCCTACATAAACATCCCCACTACACTCCGTCTCACACTTGGGACATTTCCTCTGCCCCCGCGGCCGACCCCTGTAGTACGAATTTGCACATGCATCATGCCACCGCACGCCACAATCCCTATTATCACACCGTATGCCCCACGTGACAAGCTCTCTGCAGCCCTCACAATCTCGTATTCGGATCGTTTCGACGCCGTCTTCAGCATCGTCGGCGGATTCATTGTACGTCTCCTTGAGGTAGGCGCCGAGTTCCATGAGCCCGCGGGGAGCAAGCGAGTAGTACCCTCTGCGAGACTTTTGAAAAAACGACTCGTTCACTAGTGTGTCGAGGACATCGTCTGCTTCTTGGATCGAAATGCCAGCGTCGGCAGCTTGCGATGTCTCGCCGTCTTCCGCGTTGCCGTTGACTTGTGACTGCCGGTTCCGCCGTGATGGCCGCGCGAGTTGTGATGCTTCTGTGTGCTTTATTGCCATGACTTCGCGTGTGTGGGTGTTGTTCGTCTCGAACATGGCGTCTAACAGGCGCCGTATGTATGCGATTTCGCTGGCGGTGAATTTCGTTGCGAGCTGGGTGAGCGAGTCGGACGTCTTGTTCACGAAAGCGTAGGTCGCTGTCTTGGTGTGTTGGTCGCGTGTTGAGCGGATTTCAAAGTCATAGGGCTCGATTCTCGCGTTGATGGTCTGGATTGTGTTGGTGATTATTGGTTGCGTGATGTCGCCTTCTGTCCATGGTCGGTCGGGGTCTGGCAGGGTTATTAGAATATTATATGTTTATGTATAGATAGACGTACTGTGTGCACTCATCACATGGGCTAAGATAGGTTTCATTTCATCTACTGTCATGACACCGTACGTCTTGAAGGCTTGCAGGAACGCGCGGTGAATCCAGGTGTAGCCTTCATCTGGCGACACGGGGCGAACGACCGGCGACTCGTCTCGCGACATCGCGTGCGTGAAGGTGGAGAGCGGGAAAGTGCGAGCAGAGCGTGGTGAGTTTGTGCAGGAAGTTGCGAATCGCGAACGCGGGGAAGATTACACTTTAAGAACGCGATAACGCGTGAACACGTGAACCGTATTCGTCGGCCGCCTGCATCTCAGCTCTTAGCGATTCTAGCTTTCTGGCACAGTAATCAATGTCCGGTAGGGATTGGTAGTTGGACGATGCAGATATCTCAATACCGTCACACTTGTTTAACAACATTTGCAACACAGCAGACCAGTCAAAGATCGATATAATCTGATTCGATGCGAAACATATCACGCTGGGCAATCTTGAATTTTAGTCTAGGCATAGTGGGCTTTTCACTACCCAAGGAGTGAGTGAGTGCTTCTGCAATAGCTGAAGCATGCTGCGAATACTATTCGTTCAAACATTAGGTGAGGAACGCGGTCACGCGTATTCGTGGAGCGGATCCTTCCACTAGAAGGTGTGTAAGCTTCACGAGAGCAGTACCAAAACACCATCTCCTACCTGCGCAACAGCTAGTGTCTACTTATTATTGGCGGCTGTGCAGAATGGAGGACGATAGAAATACTTCATCACTTCTGGCCTCGGCTCCCTCAACATGCGCCTTCCGTGCGGGAACCAGGGACGCAGAATGGAAGATGTCACCACCATAGATACTTCTCGGCTGAGCTTCCGAGTAGCTTTATACCAGACGCGGCAGACTTGGAACCGTCGTGTCAGTACAGAGCCTCTACTGCTCTCCTTCTAGTTGACGGGCAGAGACTATACGGACATGATTCGGAATATGAATGGAACTACGGCGCAGCCGGTTTCAACGTTCATATCGAAAGAGATGGATCCTGGGAAGGACCTGTGTAGTGAAGAGTCACGCGACCTCATTGGTGGCTGACAATATCGGAATGTCGAGTTGCGGTCTGAAGTGGTTCGATTTGGCGGACCATACCGGGTGAGTCTCAACAGGCACGCGGCAGCAGGACGTCATATGCGGAAGGCATTTTCTTTGAGAAGACGAGAAAGAAGACAGAGAGCTTCGTCCGCTATGGCATCCATTCATCCCTTCTGGCAAAGACGTATAGATGACTGACTGGTCGCATGCATGTGTGTGGCCCGATGTCGATCAATGAGGGTCCAGCGTCAGCGGTTTCGGATATCACTTCCCATGACGCCAGCGAGCTTGTTTCTCGGAAAGTGCCAGCAGGTTTGCGCCTCGCCGATTTCCAAACGTCGCCTCTCGCCCGATCACCTGTCCCAAGCGACGCTTTAAGACGGCACCTGACTGCTCGTGGAATCTCGAGCGCTGGTTATGGAAGGAAGGTCAAGGCGCGTTGACTCGCTACGTGCGCTAGCTAACTGAATGTCGCAATCGACAGGACAGGCAGGCGGCTCGACGATAGCGCACAGCGGACAGGGGTAACTCCGTAGAGGCGCTGCGATTATCAGGCCCGGACCAGGGACTTTGCAGTGCCGCTGCCCTGCCTTGGAAACGATCGTTGCGGTGCTTTTCAAATACCCATCGATCCCCTCCTGGCTCCCGATCTTTCCATCCCCCGTCACCTCTTGTATCGTCTCCGCCCTCCCGCGGCCCCTTCCCCTCCGCTGGGCTCTCCGCCGTCCCTCGGAACATTTCAGCCCTATTCTACGTGCCTTGGTCACGGGACTGCCTTGTTCGGGCAACTCTCCTACTTGATTTTTGCCGGACCCTGCGTCCCTGCGTCCTTAGCGAATACATCATCACACGCTTTTGGCGACGGCGTGAGACACAGCCTTGGAGTCGCAGCCTCCCGAGTACAGCCACGCTGCTGTCCAGGACTCGACTTCGCCTCGAACAGTATTCTTGTCAGGCGGACGCGGCGAAAGCATTCTGCGTTGAGTCTGTGTGGCTTCGCATTTTCGTGGGTGCTTCAGTCGCCGCTTCCCAGAGTGGCGCGGTGATGTCATACGTTCAGCTTCCTTTGAACTCGACCGCACCTTCCAGACCCTAGCACTTCACACCCACCGCCCGCCCTCCCACCTCACAACGCCGCGGAACGCCCCGTACTCCATGTCCCTATTTTCTACAATTTTACCTACTGCACTTCTATTAGGTCCACGCTTCATTAGCTGACGCGTGCGGGCGCCTTCACGATAAATGTCGACTCCTGTTATCTCACCGCGACCTCGAGGCTCCTCGCACTCGCACACCTCTTCTCGACAAAGATCGACGCCTATGACGAGGCCAAGTACCTCACTACATCCAGCTGTTCCACCTGCTGCCCTCACACCCCGCATGAACGGGGTCGCAAAAACCCCGAGCCATGTCGTCTCACAGAAGACCAAGGAACCTGGAACGCCCTCCCCAAACTACTTTGGTCTGACGATCAATTCCTCTGCCGACCACTTTTCCTCCAGTGCTGCGCAGCACATTCGCGGTAACTGGAGCCCACCAACCTCGAATGTGCGCTCCACGGCCGCTGCCTCTCCGCGGATAATACCTGTCGAGCAAAACCCAGAGTTCGAGCAGTTCAGGAGGCAGTCTGAGAACAACCGATCGTTTGCACTGGGGAGCTTTGACTTTGCGTCAGGAGGCCAGAGTGCATCATCAGCAAAGAGCCCGTTCTTCAGCCATATCAAGACGCCGCTCTCACCGCAATCCATGACACCGCCATCAGCCTCTAGCGGTGAGAAACATGATGCAAAAGATGACATCGACAACCAGCCCAAACCACGCTCCCCAAAGCGAATGCTCTCCACCGAGTCTCCCCTGTTCCCCGACCGACCGCGACGCAATTCTCCGGCAAGTTTCGAGGGCTTTGGACGCACAGATGCCATAGCACAATTTGCCGAAGACCGTATCCCACGCCCATCGCTACCCGCGTCGAAGAAGCCTCTTCACATTTCCATAGGAAGTCATCGCGCAGAAACGTTACCAGCAAACTTCAATGATGAGGTGGATACGGATGGTCCAACTATGGTTACGGCGCAGCACATCATCAACATACTGGAATCCGCGGGAGAAGAGGTTCTCCTCCTTGACCTCCGCGTCTCAACACAATATGCAAAGTCTCGCATAGCAGGCGCCCTAAGCCTGTGCATACCTACAACATTGCTCAAGCGGGCTTCGTTCAATGTTCAGAAACTGGCAGAGACTTTCAAAGACGAGGAGCAAAGGGAGAAGTTTGAGCGATGGAGGAGGAGTAAACACATCATAGTATATGACTCCAATTCGTCGCAACTCAAAGATGCCGCAACCTGCATCAACACACTTAAGAAGTTTACAAGCGAAGGTTGGTCGGGTGGAACCTTCATAATCCGCGGTGGCTTCCGCGAGTTTTCCCAGAGATTCCCTTCGTGGATAGCGCATCAGAGCTCCTACAGCCCAACAACCTCTGGCACAGCTGCTCTTCAGATTGACGCTGGTCTCCCTTCAGTTGCACCAGTAATTGGTGGCTGCCCTATGCCCGCAACACAGAGCGCCGCAAACCCCTTCTTTGGCAACATTCGGCAGAACATGGATCTCATCGGCGGTGTTGGACAGATGCCAGTCAAGCAACCAGCAGGCATGACTCGGTCAGCCGAAGAGGAGCTCCCGCAATGGCTTCAGAAAGCGTCAGAGGAGAAGGATAACGGAAGGAATGTCTCCGAAAAGTTCCTGCAGATCGAAAAGCGAGAACAAAAGCGCATGCAGGAAGCGTTGTCTGGTAAGGTTGTCTACGGTACTCCCACTGGGTTGGGTTCTGCGAAACAGAAACATATACAGATTGCCGGTATCGAAAAGGGATCAAAGAACCGCTACAACAATATTTGGCCCTACGAGCACTCGCGCGTCAAGATTGAAGGAGTCAGTGAGGGAAGCTGCGATTACGTCAACGCGAACCATGTCCAAGCCGCGTACTCCAATAAGCGTTACATTGCGACGCAGGGACCAATTCCGGCTACTTTCAAGGTAGGACTACTCTACTCTATACCTCTGATGAATTATAGCTAACCTCGCACAGGACTTTTGGAACGTTGTCTGGCAGCAAGATGTCCGAGTGATTGTCATGCTTACGGCCGAGCAAGAAGGTGGTCAAGTCAAAGCACACAACTACTGGTCAGACAAGCGATACGGTCATTTACACCTAAACGTCTTAGGTGAACGAAGAGCATCTCTCGAACCGTCAAAGATCCACAAACATCGAGAGCAAACCAGGCCCCCCTTGGGCCAGCGAAGGTCAACGAACCCCCCAAGGCCTGCTCATTTTACCAAGGAAGCAACTACCGGGTCGCCAAATCAGGAGCAACCCTACGTGATCGTCCGCAAGTTCACCCTATCGAACGACGAAGAGCCTTTCGAACGTATGCGCGAGATCACACAGCTGCAATACTCCAACTGGCCCGACTTTGGTGCACCGGCCCATCCTACGCACCTACTCGGTCTTATCGAGCAATGTGACGCAGTAGTCCGCTCAGTTAACGGCAGCTCGATATCACAACCCGAGCCTCCTAATAGCCGCCCAGTCATTGTGCACTGCTCTGCCGGATGTGGTCGTACAGGCACTTTCTGCACTGTCGATTCTGTCCTCGACATGCTCAAACGACAACGGCAGGCTCGACAGGCAAGGCAGAGCACCCCCATGGATGTCGACTCTGAAGGAAAGCCGCATAAGAAGAACGAGCGCGAAGAAGGTAGTTGGGTCACGGATGAGAGTCTGGATCTGATTGCGAAGACGGTTGAGGACTTCAGATTGCAGCGTTTGAGTATGGTGCAGAGCTTGAGGCAATTCGTCCTATGTTACGAGAGTGTGATGGAGTGGCTTGTCGACCAGCATCCCAAGTCTGCGTAGGCGTGCAGCTATGTTTTTATGGCGCTGGTACACGATAGCCGTCTGAGATGTAGTGAATGAGAATGGGACACCGATTACGAGAACAACGATATGAAATAGGGCAAGGGATTGGGTGCAGCATCATCATCATCATTGAGGCGGCTCATTGGAAGGCGTTTTGCATTGCTTTTTTTTAGAGTATACTGAGTATGCATTGGGATGAGTTCGGCGAACACAGGACAGGGCGTTAGGCTGCATATCACCGTGTGCTTTTGTCTTTTTAGCAAATCGAACCTTTTGATTCCATTCACGTATATGAATCGTCACAAAGTGGTCGAGTGTTGGGTTGAAAAGGTGTAGACTCTCAACAAGAAAAGGAGTGCCGAAAAGATGAAGGTTTAATGTTAACTTGCAGCAAGGATGCGAGGAGTTGGCTTTGTTGATGTAGATTGGGGGATAACTTCCAAGTCTTCCAAAGTACGTACGAGAATATAAGGGTCCCTCAACGCCGCCGTCATGCTGCGAAGCATCTCCCAGCCTCCAATTCTTCCTCGAAAGCAGCCTGGCCTGGCCTGTCCCTTCCCATTCACCCATTCGCCGTACTCCAATGCCAAATGGTATAATACAATCCCCACCCCCAAACCCTCGTCCCCCATTCTCAACCCTAACAACCCAACCCTTCTTTAATCTCCCCCTCTTCCTCACACCGGCAAATCCGCATTCCTCCTCCCCCCACCCGCTGCCGCACCAATCGCCTCCAACCCCTTCTGAATCCACGGTCCCACGACCGGAATCCCGCCCACAAAGCCCGCAATCGTGGCGAAGAAATCCCCAAACAGCACCAGTATACCGTACATTTCCACCACGAAGCCGATGAACGCCCAGCGCAGCAGGATCAGGGTGATGCCCGCGGCGAAGGCGAGTGTGCCTTTCCATTTTTGGCGCCGTGCGAAGAAGGCGAGGGTTTTTGTTGTGCCGATTATTAGGGTCAGGCCGATTAGGAAGAGGATCTGGAGGAGTGGCGGGGTTAGGATGGGTTTTGGAGGGGGATTTATGGAGAAGGGGTTTGAGAGGAGGGGAGGTATGGGACGGGGAGGCGTACATTTCCCATTGCGAGCCTACGAGCAATTAGTTAGTAAATAGAGCGCATTGTACAGGAGGAAGAGTAGAACGTACATTGCGCGATCAAAAAACATCATGACTCCGCCCATGAGAAAGAGGCCGCCTATTTAAATTCATTCTTTGTCAATCATTGCGTGGTTCATCTTTCTTGAGGACCGAGCGAGCGCTTTCATAGTGGGAAGAAGCGGAAGAGGACGAGGGGCGCGTACCTACCCCCTGAGCAGAAGGCGACCCCGATCTCTATTCATACATGTCAGCCTTGTATTCTCATATGCTTGCGACTCCAAGGTATGCATGCGCAACGAAACCAAACGTACTCTGGGTATCTGAAAGCCACATTGTCGGCATCTTGAATAGATTTGTGGTGATACGAGAGAAGAGGGCAGGCGCGGGAACTGCTACCTGTTCAAAGTGTGATCGCAGACTCCTGGACTTTTCCGTCTCGTGTCCTCCTTCGCTGCGAACAGTTGGGGAGACGCGGCGCGCTGGTAGATCGGCCCGACTTGGATCCCTGTCTAGCGCGACAGCGGGTTGTTCTCAGATTTTTGGGCTTCCAAGACACTGCCATTACAACCTCGACCCTCACTGTGCACGACCAACTTTAGAGGTCTCATAGATGCAGACTTCTCCGGGTAGAGCATTGAAACAATTAATGTATTGTTTTCATCACCTCGCCTATCTCATACACAATACAATAGTTCAGATGAATCGAACACACCGCCCAGACAACAGCATGCTTCAACGCTGCTGTAACTAGGAATCCTCGCTCGAGCTCCTGGTATACCGTCTCATGGGCGAAGAACAATACAGGATCACGATTAAGCCGGAGCGCCTTCTTGAGCCATACGTCGAAAGGCGTTTGGTGGGTGGAAGGAGCTTGACTTTGATGGTCATACATATTATGTCGTCCCACGCCAAAGCGTATCATGGATGGAATATTCCTTTTCCAGCACGTTCCTACATGCCATAGCCAAATGGGACATTTTGTGCACTTTCCTAAATGCCACCCGCCCGAGCTGGTAATGATGTATCGCTCTGGGTAAATTTGGTGCCCCTGATCGATTCTATGCATGTCGATTAGCGGCAGAAATGCAACAGCAACATCTTGGAAGTTGCAGTACTGTTACTGCGCTCCTTGACGAACAGCCTCGGAAGGGATCCAAAGGCTGCTCATCAGGAGCGCCAGCTCAAGTACGCAACTCACTTCAAGATGGTATGCGCGCCTCTTGCCGCCAGGTAGCCCTCCGACACGTTCTGCGGCATCGTCCGTATGCTCGCGAACACCTCCTTGTTATGATATCTCAACCTCGTCTTCGGGTCCGTATACGGCGCAGGCAGGCCGGTGATATCGCAGTACTTCTTCTGACTGCTCGGGTGGAAGCTCGGTGCTGATTCGATGTTCGTGTACGTAGGCGCAGGTCCAGATCCATTTCCTGCAGCCGCAGCTCTGCCGTTCTTCTCCAGTACCAGTGTACTCAGGCTCTGTGCTGCTTGCGCAATGTTTGGCGGGCGACCCACGTTGCCGGCAGGTGTGACATTACCAGTCATGCCTTCTGAGGCTGGTACTACGGGTGTTGACATGCCGCTGTTGTTCTGTGTAGCCATTACTGAGGCTTCTTTGCGCGAGGCTTCGCCGATGATCTGCTTGAGGTTCTTGTTGCGGCGCTGCGGTGGCTTCCAGTGTGGGTTGCGGAAGGGCTTTGAGATTGCGTTTATGTCGAGCTTGTCGAGTAGAGCTTGGTGCGTCTTCTCGTCGGACGCGGTTGTCAAGGGCGCCATGATGAGGATGTATGTGTCGATGGAGCTCACGGTAGACTGTCGTAAGAGCTCAGAGTTTGAAGTTATTTTGGGTCTAAAGAGACGGAACTTGGAAATGCTTGAGTATTAATCGGATAAACCAGGTGTGGACGTGGTTTCGAGCTTATGAAGAGAGACGGGAGCTTGCGGAGGTGGAGCTCTACCGCCGCATCGTTCACTAAGTCTTGGCTCGGCTAACTGCTTTCTAGCATTGATGATAAACAAATCTTTGCGCCTGAGCGTGTGCATGAGCTATTCTCGCTAGACTGTGTAATGCACTTTGAGAGCGGGGGTTTTTTCTTGCCAATTTATGTACTTTATTTCTACCTTGGTGTTGTAGGCTGCGTCTCGATGATCAACCACGGTAATGCGATGAGATCAGATCTCAATCGTGGAGACCGGCCTCCAGAGCGGTCGATGAGGACTATCTCCAAATTCTGTATAAGCGCTAAGCCCGAGGGGAATTTGTCCATACGATAAACTTACTCAATAAACCACTACAGCTCTAGGTATGTCTTCTCAGCAAAAGTGCTGTCAAACAAGCCTATAAATCAACTGTTCCTACCAAACATTCTTTTTTCTGTTTAATGTTGAGTTCAATTATTATTAAAGCCGGCATTCACATAAACTTTACGCTAACACTATAAGTAATAGAAGATGGCGATCATGACCTGAAAGATTGATCAGGTGTGTCTGCCGCCACAGATTTACAAGCAGAAGGATAATTTCACATTCGACAGCAGCAACACTTGTTCTGCTTTATTCATCGGAAGGTCGAATTTACTAACGTGAGGCAAGCATATCGTCGAATTAACCGGAGATTTAACTATCACACGAACACCAATCCAGCAACATAGCTGACGACCTCTGCAACTCTTAAGCAAGCAATTGACAGATCATGAAAACTGTCGCGGTTGCATGTCTCTTTTAGAAGCGCCTATCGCTTATGACAACTCAGTGAGCTATGGCCAATTCATAGGAGTAGTTTGAGACGGAGATATTTGCGATCTCCTTCGCGGCTTCTAGGACAGGTTTGCTGTTTTGATGACTGAAACAAAAGCTTTCAGAACAAAGGCTGGAACATTCTCGACCGGGTCTCGGAAGTGAATCACAATCTGGCGTTTGATACTTAACAAATAACGCACGTTCTCTCTCGATGGACTGTCGCTACTATATGAACGCTACACCCTCTCCCTCTTATTCTTTTCCTTCCCGCGGACCTTCCTACACACTACAGCCAGGCCCATCCCGACCCTTCCACCATAACTTTCCGGTGGAGCAAGCATGACAATGTTCACTTCTGTCTCCCACGTTGCCTCATCAAGCTCAAATGAGCACTTGGTCTATACTGCTACGAACAACGATGGTTCAACTAGATTCTGTATACACATCTTAGGCAGCTGTACAACCACCCACTACTGCAATGCGTTCGAACTAGACCAACAAAGCGGGAAAGTGATAGTTCAGTCTGGTATTTGCTCCGCACCAAAAAACTTGGTCGAACATGGCCGGTTTAAGGACGTCGGACTCTTCACTGATATATGCGAAAAACAACCTGTCCCAAACCAGCAGAACCAGGTCTTCGAGGACTGGAGATCTGCCGTGTTGTCCACAGTCCAGCGGGATCACGCAGCTCTCTGGGTTCCCAATCTTCGTTAAGTTTTTGAAACATCATCCGGGGAGATCGACAGAAATGCCATCACGGGTAGGGAGTGCAACACTTCGAAATGTCAGAGTACGATGTATTGAAGCTTTTGAAAGAACATGGAGTTAAGTTGATAAGCCATCGCATGATTAGTTATACAAAGTGATTGCCTACGAAAGAAATTGTAAATTAGCCAGATTTAGATGGCTAGCCTTTCTTTACATGATGCCATATCCGATCTTGCCCATCTTCTTGAAATAATCCTTTTGCTCTGAAAAAGGGCCCTCGAAGTTGCGTGATACTGTTTCTAAAAAGTGTGTTCTTGCATCCTCGTCCAACGGCGAGTATCGGTCCAACATACAGAGTCGTTGACTGAGAGCTACCGCCTGCATCCAGGCAGGTAGCCATCCACAATCAGCCCAGTCGATTAAGGTAACTTCCCAATCTGACACATGATCCTCTGTTCCTGGAAGCCGCTGGACAATTATATTTTTCAGATCAGGGTCCAAATGAGTGAAGGTAGGCTCCTGTCCCTTACATGCTGTGAGAGCAGATTTGAAACTAGACAGTAAAGACTGCTGGTGGGTGTCGAATTCCGCCGAAGAGGTACTCAATGCTACTTGTAGTTCAGCAGCACTGTGCATAGCCGAGACGCAGTCTTCGTAGGTACTGTATGGACCACAGGGCCTTGTCGAACCATGGCGAAGGAGACATAAGCGAGGGCGAAAGCCTTGGTTATGCGCTCGCCCATAGTATCCCTCATGCGGGATAGAGCGGAGAAGGTCGAATTGGTCCGATAACTTCGAACAGATTATATCACGTTCCTCCTCGCTGAAAGCTTTCCATTTCCCATAGTCCAACGTATCGCCTTCGATGAACTGCATCACTAAGAAGTAAGGTGGAGCACCATCCCCGGATCCATCGAAAACTGCGTATACCTTGGGCGCACGAACCTGGGAATTCGCCTCGAGGAATAGTAAGGTCTCTGCTTCCTAGTCTTGGTTAGTGATATACCATGCGAAGACGAAGTTGCAACTACCAACCTCAATCACCGTTTCATCCCAGCTCATCTTAACAACAGTCATCCCAATCCTGCAAACGTCCAACAGCCCTCCAGGCTGAGTCAGTCTGCTTTCGTTCATAGCTCTTCCAATCTCTTCCATCGAAGGTATGCCTGGGTGGCTCGGCGCTTCGTACGGAAGCTTGAGTGTAGTATAGCGGGATAAAAGTGAAGGCGGGCTAGATAGATCCTTGTAAAGGAGTGACCTGGCCTCTTTGGCTGTATCTACACCATAGTGCTCTTGGAGAACCTCTACTTTTGAACGCATCGCAAGGTCAAGAAACTTGTACCAATGTTGAAGGCAGAGAAGGTAAGAGAAAGGAGAAACAGCTGTAAAGCTGACGGATATCTTATTAAACTAGAAAAGTAGTGTTGGCAATAATGAATGGTACTCGTACTCGACGGAGCTTTGAAAAGGAGGTAACGCAGAGTAAATATTAACTCCCTAAGATATGTAATGCAATTTCCTCTTTTTGTTTGCGTTAGGGTACTTGATTTGGACAATGCGGCTTTCAAGTCTACTTTGTTCTATACGCTTTCCTTGTGTTTCAAGACTGAAGTGAGCTGGATGTGGCGTTCAAGCGTTCACGCTTTATGTTATAAGCCCAAAGAAGGTGTACTCTCCCAGGACTATGTTCAACCCCGGTCCTAATGACGGCGCCTATCGAAGCCAAACCAAGCAAAAAAGGTGTGCTCTTCTAGGACCTTGTGCAACCATCGCGACGGCATTGTGTCAAGCATTGTCAACAAAGAGCTCTTACCCTACCTAGGCAACGCGGTGAACAAAACAATGCCGACTCCTAGAACGCCTACTATAGAACAACAACGCCCTCTCTTTTTAATAACACTTCTTTGTATAGAAAAAAAGAGGAAGATATAAGCTTTACTCTAGTATAAATTTTCAAATATAACTCTTTATTATCAAAGAGGGAGGAAGGCGTTAGAGTAAGAAGGTTTTAGTGTTCTGCTATTTTTTGCTTATTTTGGTGAGATTTAAAACTGGCTTTATTGTGTCCACCACGTGCTAGGTAACGTACATGGCGTATGGATCAATTAGACAACATATCTTTGCGCGTGAGCCCCTGAATAAGTTGTTCTCGTTGAAATGTGGAGTTGCACTTTGAGAGCGGTTTTTTAGATGATTTACTTTGTATTTCAATTAGGCAAGTTAACTAATTACTTCAGTTTACTAATTAACCTTCCTTTTGAGTTATGGTAACTCCAGATATATACTCAAACATCTTGAAATTCAGAATAGAGATAATCATGAGCGGACTAGTGTTGGAACAAGTACTTTGCCTAATTCTTGGCAGTCAAATGTTCCAGGGTTGATGACCCCCCGCCAACGAACAAAACGCGCTCGACAAACACTCACCACTATCAATCGCAAGCATGGTAGGCCGATCCAGACTTCTGCGTATGAAAGACGCGTAAATTTGACATGATGATAGGAGAGTCCGCACGAACATCAACAGAGTCTTCTGCTCTCTCGCATCATCGTCAACGTTGTCAGTAGGCGCAGAACACAGCGTCGTGGCCTACTTGAATTAACCAAGTAGTAGGAGAAACTCAACGAGGCCATCATGATGTTGAATAAGAATCTTCAAGAGATCAACATCCAGAACATGGATACCGAGCTCGTGGCGCAGATGTTTAAGAACTATCAATCGAACGTCCTCTTCCACCTCGAAGGTATGCGTCGCAATCGCGTCTATGACGGACGAGAAATACTGATTCTGGCCAGCTACCAACGGATTGAAAGACCCAGCATGAGAATCAGCAGCGTAAGCACTGCGCTGAGTGGGGTACTCGTGTTTATGTGTCGAGTGGGAGGCCATGTAGCGATATCGAAGCAATATTTGAGCTTCTGGTAGCAGGATTTTGACGCATATTTGTTTTAGCTACGATACCCAGGAGCAATGAGAAATGATATTTGACAAATCTAAACCATGGAGACAAAAGCAGAGTGTACCACAAGTGAGATGCGGAGATGGCGCTAGGACCTCGATGTAATGCTTCCGCGAACCTCACGAACAAATCCCAGGCGACACATGTTCAGCAACACATGCGCTCACGTATGCTATATGCCACCTCTCAACATTGCGACATGATATAAAAGCTCTGCCTCCAGCTCCATCCACTTCTACGCCGTCACCACCATGGCGCCCTCGGCCATCAACGATGCGCCGCCGGCCTCAGGGCGCAACTCGCCCAAGCCTGCACCAGCCAAGCTCTGGAGCGTAAAAGAGCCACCTTTCGAGGGCTACAAGCGCATAGATGGCGAAGGCTATGCGCGCAGTAGTCACGAAACCGCCATAGTAATCGACAATGGTGAATACTCAGACGTCGATAGCTAACCCTCGGCGAAGGCTAATAGCTTGTAGGCTCGTCAGCAGTCCGCGCAGGATGGTCCTTCGATTCAAAGCCTCGATTATCGGTACTACCGAACATGGCGCGGTATCGCGACCGCAAGCTCAACCGAACCTTTACCTTTGTCGGATCCGACGTCTACTCGGATGGCACAGCGCGCGGGCAGTCGAAGCCCGTCTACGAGCCCGGCAGCAATATCGTGAACAACTGGGATGCCATGGAGGGTGTGTTGGACTACTGCTTCATCAAGATGGGCGTCGATGGACGGAACGGGCGCATAGACAGGCCCATCGTCATGACGGAGCCTATCGCGAATTTGGGCTATTCAAGAAAGAGTGCGTCAAGACATATACCACGAAAATGAGTCGAGCTAACGCGTCACAGCCATGTCCGAAATCCTCTTCGAATGTTACGGCGCGCCCTCTGTCGCATACGGTATCGACTCGCTCTTCTCCTACTCGTACAACGGCGGTCGCAACGGCCTGGTTATGGACTCTTCATACACCTCAACCCACCTGATACCCGTCATCGACTCAAAACCGCTCCTCTCACAGACTACGCGCCTCAACTGGGGCCGCTTCCAGTCCGCCCAGTATCTTCTGAAATTGCTGAGACTAAAGTACCCGAACTTCCCCGGCAAGATCAGCGATAACCAAGCGGAGGACCTCGTGCGGGAGCATTGCTATGTGTCACAAAATTACGAAGAAGAGCTCAGCCACTATCTGGATTGGAGTGGGCTTGAGGACCGAGACCATGTCGTGCAGTTCCCGTATACTGAGGTAGTCGTGCCGCAGAAGACAGAGGAAGAGCTTGCGGCTGCAGCGGAGAAACGCAAAGAGAGCGGACGAAGGCTACAAGCCCAAGCGGCCAAGATGCGCTTGGAGAAGCTGAAGAAGAAGGAAGAAGAATTGGAATATTACACACAGCTGCAAGCGCAACTGGAGGAAATCACTACCAAAAAAGAGAAGGCTCGAGTGCTCGAGTCGAATGACTTTGACGACGAAAACCAGCTGAATAAGCGAGTCAAGGAACTGGAGTCATCTATCAAGAAGGCACGCAACAAGGACCTAGGCGACGTCGAGGAGGAACAGGTAGAGGAGCCTACTTTCCCGCTGCTGGAGGTGCCAGATGATCAACTCGACGAAGAGGGCATCAAACAGAAGCGCCAACAACGCTTGATGAAGTCCAATTACGATGCCCGCCAGCGCGCCAAGATCGAAAAGGAAAAAGAGAAAGCCCGCCTGGCAGAAGAAAAGCGACTCGACGATGAGCGAAGAGAAGCAGATCCCCAAGGCTGGATTGACGAGCGTCAAATAGCCCGACAAGCCATCATACAGAAGATGAAGGACCGCGAGCGTCTCAAAGCCGAGCTCGGAAACCGAAAGTCTCTCGCAAACCAAATGCGAATGAAGTCCATCGCGAATCTCGCCTCGGACAATCCCACCAAGAAACGGCGAAGAGGAGGCGGCGACGACGACACCTTCGGCGCAGATGACGCAGATTGGGGCGTATACCGCACCATCGCCACAGGCGAGGGATCGGACGACGAAGAAGAAGAGGACCTAAACAAGAACCTAAAAGAAATCGAGTCCCAACTCCTCAAGTACGACCCCAACTTCACCGAAGAATCGACGCGCGAAGCACAAACCGACTGGACAAAGAGCACACTGCACGCCTTCCTCCACGGCCCCTACCCCTTCGACCCGGAAAGCCAGCGCGAAATCAACCAAATCCACCTCAACGTCGAGCGCATCCGCGTCCCAGAAGTCGTCTTCCAGCCCACCATCGCCGGCCTCGACCAAGCCGGCATTATCGAAATCGCATCCACCATCCTCAACGAGCGCCTCGCAGACTCGCCGCACCGCGACCGCGTGCTCAAAGACATCTTCCTTACCGGTGGCAATACGCTGTTCCAGGGCTTCGAGGAGCGCCTGAGAGCAGAGCTGCGCGCTGTGCTGCCTGCGGAGCAGGATATCAAGGTTAGACGCGCAAAGGATTGTGTGCTGGATGCGTGGCGGGGCGCGGCGCAGTGGGCGGGGAGGAAGGAGGCGAGGCAGCATTTCATTTCCAAGGCGGAGTTTGCGGAGAAGGGTGCGGAGTATATCAAGGAGCATGATTTGGGGAATGCTTCGTACTGAGCTCTAAAGTTCTCTATATCCGTGTGTGAGTGTGGGTGCGTTATTGTAGGATTAGTCAAGAACAGGCAGGCGTTTTCAGTATGGGATGAATAGGCTCTGGGACTCTTGAGGACGGAGTTGATAGCGATGGTATTAATAAGTATAGTACAACAGTATGCACTGCTCTTCTCTGCTCTGCTTCATTACACCCAACCTCATCTCATCATCAATCAGTGCCTCAGGGTATCATACAATCTCAACCTCAAACCTCAAATTCAGCCATACTCCCTGCCCCCTTACACCCCACCACTCTCAAACTCCCTACTCTCCCCAATACTACAAACCCCAAACGCACTCTGATCCTCAATCCCCTTCCACTCCAGCGCCTCCTTCAACATGCGCGGCGGATCCATAACCTCTTCCTCGGTCAACACCCACGTACCCCAATGCATGCCCAACGCCCTCTTACACCTCGTGTCAACGAAGATATTCACCGCATCCTTGGGATTCGAATGCACATTGCTGAACATCCAGCGCGGCTCGTATGCGCCGATGGGAATCAAGCCCAGGTCAAACGGCCCGCGGTGGAGACCGATTTGTCGGAAGGCCGGGCAGACGGGGAGGTGGGAGAATTCGGGGGCGTAGTCGTCGGCGGTGTTGGAGGTGGAGATGGAGGATGGGACAGTGCGGTAGCCGGTGTCGCCGGCAAAGTAGACGTTTGAGCCTGCGGACGAGACGGCCCAGCTGGCCCAGAGGGTCTTGCACTTGTCGAAGGGGCCGCGGGCGGAGACGTGTTGGCAGGGTAAGGCGCTGATGGTAGCTGTGATGGCTGTTGTTGGAGGGGTGTGCGCACTGTCATGCTTGTCGTCGTTGTTGGTCGATGACGATACAGATAATGAGGTTTTTCCGTTTGGTTTGACGGCTTCTTGTAATGTGACGTCCCTTGATTCCCACCAGTCCAGCTCGGTGATTTTGTCGCTCTTCACGCCGCTGCTTTCGAACCACTTCTTGTTGCCTAGTGGCGCGAAGAAATGCGCGTCGGGGAACTTCTTCTTGATTCTTTGGATTGTTGGATAACTCAAGTGGTCGTAGTGGTTGTGGCTGATCACCACCACGTCCACAAACGGGAGCTCCTCAATCTCGCATGGTGGAGGTGTATACCGTCTCAGATTCTTCATGTTGATAGGCGCGCAGCAGTCTTCGAAGACGGGGTCGAAGAGAACGCGCAGACCGCTGGGATACTCGATGTAATAGCATGCGTGGCCGAGCCATGTCGATCGTAGCTTTGGGGTGGACCGGGAAGGGTGGAAGGTTGGACGCAGGACGGGTAGGGTGGGAGTTTTGGTGTCTGGTATATTTGCTTGTCCGGTTATCTTCCTCCTGTTCAAAG
The DNA here is from genome assembly GCA_021596325.1 of Parafenestella ontariensis. Lineage (NCBI taxonomy): Eukaryota > Fungi > Ascomycota > Dothideomycetes > Pleosporales > Cucurbitariaceae > Parafenestella > Parafenestella ontariensis. The sequence continues at coordinate 165,948 of JAKGDA010000035.1, forward strand.
CATGTCAGTAATCAATCAACACTATACTCCACCCTCATACGAGTCTTCCCACCAAAACCTCTCATTTCAACCATTTCAGAACCCTTTGAGCAGCAGTCTTGACTCACCATAACATTCCCTTCACCGTGAGTTCAAACGTCCCTATGTGCACATAACTGTCCCAGGGATTCATAAACCCTTTCCCGTTCTTCAAATGATGCTTTTTGTCTTTCGCATCTTCAGGCACAGCACCAAGTTGCGCAGGATTGCTCACAACAGCATATAACCCTGCGCTAATACCTGCACCGCCGAGGGAACTCATCTTGACCGAAGTGCTGAAGTGGGGGCTCTGCCAGATGGATTGAGGCTTGCTTGTCCTTTGGTGGCTTCTTTGCGATTTCGAACCGTTCAATAGACGTCTAATAAAGAATCGGACGGGCTGGCGGGAGGACATGGCATATCTCTATACTTACACAACAACTACTAGACGGATCTAAATAGACGGACGCAAGGAAAGACAGACTGCCCTGTCCATTGCGACAGCTACTATTGCGTCGCGTTCCGGCCAAAAGATGCGTCAGACGGAGATATCGTTGACGTAAGCCCATTATTGCTCAGATAGTAGTGGTGGCGTATGCTCGCTATTGGCTACTTAAGAATTCGGATGTTTGCTCCACTCTCGACAACGGATGTCGGTCTGATTTTTAGTCCGACACTCCAAATTTAGGTTGGATTGCGCTGCTGTTCACGCTTGTTCGGCCTTTTAACTGATGCATTATCTGATCCTGTCGCATTGGGGTGGGTTGTTTCGATGGAGGGCTTTTATTCTTACGGACGAATCGAAGCATCGGACTTAAGAGTCGCCCCGGGACTCGGAACGTAATGCGGCGAGCTTTCTGAGCCGGCCTATAACCGAGGGTTGAGGATGAAAAAGAAGAAGGAAGGCGAGTGCATCAAAGTTGCTGCGAAAGGTGTCTTTGGACCTAGATAACCAATAAAACCAGATGGGAGTCAGGTCAGCAAACAGGAAGTGGTCGATCTCCGCGAGACCAATCGAGGACACCAGAGATACACGCCTTGAGCGCTTTTTCGCAAACCACAACATCTCTTCACGCACTGGGTCGCCATAACACAGGCGGAATAGTTGGTCCCAATATTGAGGTTGATCACGATGCCGATAAGGGGACAGTATTTCCAACGCGGCAATGCCGCTTTCCAAGGATCTTTTTTTCGTATTTTGTTGCTGTTGCTACTATCGAAGCCTCTGCTATTTCGCAGTCATACACCAAAACGATTGTTTCCGCCCGTTGCCCAAAACAATGCCATGTGGTATTAGAACCATGAGAGAAGAAAAGAGGTATTTTCCACCAATCCGATAAGGAAGCAAGAGAAAGCGACGCCCGTCATTGATCTTATGCCATTAATTACAACCCGACTACAGCGGAAGGCGATGATCGAAAAGTAAGAAGTCGTAATCTGAAAACGTAACAAGCAAGCCCTTCGGTAACGGTGTCTGTGCCAGTGGATACTTGCGTATCGCTGCCGGTCCCCGTGACAGGGCGCACATGGCTCGACACAGACACCATTCGTAACGGGTGCGTGGAGTGACTCGGCGTACAGAGAGTAAGAGCCAGCTCCAGAGAAGAAACCATTAACCAGTGCATGCAAGTGTGACCTCCAACCATTCTTGAGGTGCAGCGCTGAGTGAGAAACAATCGTAAAATGCTTTGAGACACTGTGGTCAAAGGAACGAGAACGCCGCAATCCCACAATTTCGCTGAACGTGCCGGAGAACCATGGACAACCCGAAGTCTAACGTGGAACTGATGATAACAAAAAGAAAAGGTGCCCAAAGCGGGACCGGGGAAATCTATCATGCAAGATGATCGCAAGCCTTATGCGTTTTCGTGAGATCCGGAATGGCGCCAATATGCGTGCAGATAGCGGGAAGAATAGGCTGAGTCTGCGCCTCGAAAGATACAGGTCCAGATCAAGTGGTCTAAGGCTTGGTTTCGAAGCGAAGAGCGGCCAATGTATATCCAGAGACCAAGGTAGGTCTAAGGTGAGAGGCGGATCCAGTAGACCAGGACGGTTTGCGAAAATGAGCAGTAACTTTTGGACAAATGAGTCGCTAAAATGAAATCGAAAGTCGAATATGTATCCGTGAAAAGTGACCAAAGGTAATGTCTCTTGGTCGACGGCCTACGGAGAGGCCAGTGACTAAACGGCCACAGCCTGGGGACCGTAGCCAGGAGCCATGAAGTACGGCGGGTGCCTCTGTGAACAATAGCTGCAACCGCAGTTGACACCATGCTGATTCCAGACGGAGGTGTTGTACTGTGTGTGGTAGGTAGACGGGCCGTAATTGGATGGCTGCTGAGATTGGCTGGTGGCAGGCTGAGACAGGGGCGGGAAACCGAACATGGTGCGACGCGAATACCCCTCCGCCGGGGCCCAGGGTCCCGCTGTGCCATAGTACTCGGGAGTAGTCGGTCCCGTTGTCGGTGCAGAGGCTGGAGAGTGATCATTGGCAGACCTCCAGGGATCATACTGGGAGTAACTGGGAAGAGTGTATGAAGACTGCGCCGACTTGGGTGTATACTCATACGGCGGCGGGTTGTAAGCCTGCTGCATAGGCAGCGGAGGAAGCGGCTTGTTGGGATTAACAGAGCGCCGATGCATAGAAGTATCGATTGGGCTAAGCTTGTTGCTGCGGCCAGCTCGCACGGCAGCCTGGCTCTGGTAGTCCTTCCAGTGCTCTGACCAAGAAGTCCAGCCTTGGTGTTCGGTAGGGTCACGGTGCAGCTTGTAGTCAATGGCGTTCAACCACTCCATCTCGAGCCTGTTGAGCTCGTCAACCCGGATACCACTGACTTCCGACCAGGAACGGTTGATGAAGGTGTTGTCGTCCAGGAACTTGCTGCCCAAGACTAACGCGATGGTGAGAAGACGGAACAGGTGGGTGTCGGTCTTCGGCTCACTGATGAGCATGGGCATCCTGTTAGACAGGTAGAACATGCTCAGCAGGATAGTCGCAGAAGGCAGCCTCGTTGCACACAGAACCTGATGCACCCACTTTCGGAACGACGTTGGCATCATGCGACCTGGCGTGATGAGCTGCAACGCCATCTCGCAAACGAAGTCGGTCATGACGTCCATGTCGTAGTCCAGCTTGGCGGACACGCCTCCGACCGGCTTCTCTTCCTTGGCAGGCTGGTTCACGCGCTGATTGTACTCTTGCGCGCGCTGCTGTTGCACCGCAGCATCTGCCATGGAGTGACCGGGCTGTACGCGCATTGGCGGGAGAATGGTCGCTCCTACTGGCTCGTAGAATGAACTGGCTGGTGGCAGGCTGGGCGGCGCATTGTTGAGGAAAGTGCCGGCCTGTGGATACATAGGTGGCATTGCAATGGCGAGTTGGCCATAGCGGTCTGCAAAGTCATATCCATCATCTTGTTGCCGAATCGCCGGTTGGCCGGTATACGCGTTCTGCTGCTGGTAGGTGGTGCCACATCCAGAGTGGTAACTGGGTACAAATTCGGGTGGTGTCAGAAGCTGCCGGGGCAGGTTGTGACGGGGGTAGAAGGACGGCATGATGGTGGTCGAGTTGTTGCAGAGGAACGAAGAAGACTGGCGAGGCGCCTGGACGTGGTGTTAGCAAAGGCTTGAGAAGTGACAAGTGAGCCGTGAGGTGACTGCGTTGCCAGCGAGTTTCTGTGTGATGCTTCACGTACAGTCTTTTCGTTCGCCGCTTGGGTGGTGAGCGCGCGCTCTGTAGTGAGCCTACCGACACTCTAACAAGATGCGCTCATGCACAAAGGAGAATGGTCGCTTTTTTAGAGAAGGTGTTTTGAATGTGGAACAAGCGAGAAGCGGCAAGAGTCGAAGGAAGATGTCTCACGCGCCCAGACAATGCGGCCGTTGGCTGTGGTAGTTGGCGCAAGCCGGTATCGAGTCGGCAGTTTGCGATCGCAACGAGATTCCAGAAGGCAACGCGCCGTGTGCGTCAATTAGAAGCAGTGGAAGCGCGTGTGATAATCACTGTAACGCGGACCGGGGCGAGGTCTAAGTGAATAGATCGCCGGCAATTGATGCGAGGTCGGTGGGAGTGTCGCGGGTGTATAACTTTTGAGGTTGGGATGTCCTGGAGGGAGTCGCAACCTGAAGAAGGAAAGAGCAACGCTCAAAACCGAAGCCCAAGTAAATGCAATCCGAGCCAAGCCGAGAGATACGCCAGAGACTGGCAGCTGCAGGTGTAGGGGACGAAGGAGTCGCGGTTCTAGGAAGGCGCTGGCCCGTGGAGGTGACGGCGAACCAAGGATGCTCGAATTAAAACGAACAGGTCGAACTACCGACGTGAGCGCAGCACTGCCGCAGTCCGGTTGCAAAAGGCAGGTCCAAAGGCGACAGAGAGGGCCAGGGCCAGGTGAAGTGCTGGGCAGCGAGGGATGCCGCGAGTCCGAGGTGACGAGGGTTGCCCGAGCGTGCACTGTCAGTGCCAGCCAAATCAGCCCGCGCTTACGAGACAGTCGGTGGCTCAGCGGCAACAGTCGCAACGAGCGACGTCTGCGACAGGAGGCAGGTTAGGGGAGGGAGGGGGAGAGGATGGGTGGGTGGAGAGGTGAAGAGAAGGGGACGTGGATATCGATGGACGACAATGTGCTGGTTGCCCGGCCGTTTGGTGCGTCGCAGCGGCGAAGCGAAGGCCTTCTGGCAAGCCCGCCCGTCCCCTTCGCAGGCCTTTGGCGCGCCTGCGTAATAATGGTTCATTAGGGGGCCTGTCTATCCACTCATTAAGCGTACGTTATGAAATCTCTGCCTGTTCTAGCTTAGTGTGTCATAATTCACTCCGGCCACCATGACTCGGCGCGAGCGCTGCACCGGCTGCGTCTTCAGGCACAAATTGCTGCACCCTCTGCATTCCCCTAAAAGGCCCAAAACCAATGAACGCCTTCAGGGACCACCGTCTGACCTTCATCAGAGCGAGCCACGTAGTTTGTGGGTGGGTTCTCTTGTCGCCTCCTCTCGCCGTGCAAACCGGCTGCCGTCCCCAGCCTTTTGAATGGCTATTCCCTTTCGGAGCGGCTGCAGTAGTTGGCTCCGTACAAGAGCGCTCCGCCTCTCGAGCAGCTGTCATCTGTGCAGACGCTTCACATCAAGTCACCGTGACAGTGCTCGTTCCAGGTCGAGCTCGTAAATATAGAAGCGGACCGTGTACACCATAGACAAATTGCAATAAGCCGCCAGCAGCCATCACGACGCGTAGCTGTTCTTTATTTTTCATTGTTGCACTTTCCTCTTGCCTCGTACTCTAAGGGTGGGTGCCGGACCCTCTCGCCTACGTGAAAATTTGTGCCAGACTGCGTGCAGTCCATGTCCGCATGAGCAGTTGGCTCCGGTTTCTGACCGTAGCCGCAGCGGTTGAGGATGTCGGGTTAGCACAAGATGGATCCCACGGCATCTGGCCCAAGGGACCAAGGGCTCTCAGGCCTTGTTCTGTCTCCAGGCGGGGGCCGTGTCCCACCGGCGCCCACAACATGCAGCACTGATGATGAGGGGAGGGTCAGCGATCAGCCTGGCTCTGCAAATCGACGCAAAAGTGAACACCATCGCGGCAGTAGGAACGTCGGCGGCGAAACCGGAGAGTGTTGCGTCAGGAAGCAGCATGTTGGTGGGCGTCATACACACCCGCGGGCATCCACAGGGCCTGCTCGTGCATCCCACTACGATGCAGAAATCATCGTCACTTTCCCTCGTGGAGTGGCAACCCAAGCCCTCGGCCGTCTTGCACGTCTGGGCCGCGGGCATCCGTAAGCAAGTGCCCACATGAAGAAATTTGGGATTCGAGCCTGACTCCACCCACAAAGCCACGAGCGCTGCTGGTCAGCCTATTCCGGGCCGTCCATTGGTGCGCTGACCCCAACGTTAAAACCAGGCCAGTGATCGCTCTCGCAACGCTCACCAGATCTTCATGCAGGCAGCAGAAATTCGTATCCGCGATACCAGTGTTACCCAGTGTTGGTACACGATACCCTGCCTCCGCGGTATGACGGAAGCAATCAACAGTCGCTGCCTAGCTGACCGCGCATCGTGCACAGTGCCGCATTCACTTCAGCTAGCTCACGCTCAGCACCGAGGCTTGTGTAGCTTGCTCGTGCTTCTCAATCTGGCTTCGCACACACCAAAACATACAGTACAATGCGCAGATGGTCAAGTGGAGATGGCGTGTCTCGGTGTTACCTGACCTTGGCGAAGCCGTTTGTTGGTCTGTGATTCCATTCAATAAAGCTGCATTTGCACGTGAGCTCGTTAAATGACCCTGATCCTGAAGCCTAGGATCCCCAAACGCCGATGCAAATGCATGATCCCATGGTATCTCCTGACGGCTTTTACCGCGCCAAATCTATGAACAGACCCCGTGATTTTCCACCTGGTTGCAGCCCTTAATTCATCTGCCTAATCAAGTCGTTGATTTGGTCTTCCCGGTTACCCAGATCACCACCCTCGATGAAGTGCTTGAACTTCCTTTTACGGAAGCCACCAGTCGGGCTGTTGAGTTTGAATGGCCACAGGAAATTCGACGCCTGCTTGAAGTTGGGGCCAACGGTATAGATCTCGTGGATCAAGTCCTCCATACAGATCATGCCGTATTTTCCGAGGTTCTCCTCGATAATCTCGTTGTCAGTCAAGGGAAGACGTTGCTTGTCGACCTTGCCATAGCCACGTTCTGCACATTGTTAGTCTTGCCGGCGACCCTGTGGATACTGGAAGCCTTACTGTAGATGAGTTCGCGGACCGACTTCTGGTTCGGGTAGCCATATGCAACGAAGGGCTCAACAATCTTCAACATCTCCATCGTAGCCTTTGTGAGCCTGATGAAGACACCATTGTTGATCTGAAGAAGGCGTAGAAGTTGCAGCGTCTTGCGCTTCTTGGGGTCGATCTTGTTGATACCCTTGATGCGAACAACGAAGACGAGCTTTGACTCGGCAGGGACGTATAGGCTATCAACCTTCTTGGCCTCGCGAGACAGCCGTACCCTTTCCTTCTCAGCATCGCGGTATTCCTTCACATACTTTTCAGCTCGTGTGAAGATGACGTCCCGCTTCTTCTTGTTCTTGTCTGTCCTGTGTCAGCGCTAGGCCAGATGTTGTTATATGCCATGAGCTCCAGAGAGGGCGATTGTATCAGTCCCGAAAGATGGTTAACAATTCGACAACATTGACCGTAGTCTAGCCGATAGTGTGGTTGTCTTCATCATCACAATCTCCCTCCCGAAGGCATCGATGGCATAGGGATGGTCGTACCTCGCTTTTCCTTCGTCGCAAGCGCGCGTTCCTCGCGGGCTTTCTCTTGAGACTTCCGCTTCTTCAAGAGCGTCTCGGGGACGAGAATGTCATTTTGCGTCGGGACACTTCTGCAGAAGGCATGTTAGCAGCTGCCAAATGAAAGGAGGAGTGCGAGAGGCAACGTACGACTTGGACGCCATGTTGAAGCTGTAGCGTTGTCCGTCAGGTCAAAGTTCGAAAAATCTCCAAAAGTTCGATTTTCGCCAGTTCGTTAGCGTGGTTGCTAACCTTACTTGTCTTAGCGCAGAAAGGTGGCTGGGCTCACCAGTCGACTGGTGGACCTGCGTGAGGCACTGAACTCGACCTCACCACTTTGAATCAACGAAATCCATTATTGTGTCCCCCAGTATCTAGTAGCAGAGGCTACTTCTCAATGATATTCAGTGCGAATCTTACGCGGTAGATTACCTAAAGATTCTCAAGCTTTGATCCTTTACCTGACCTTCTGCTAACTCAAGGCAAGAAGGAGCCGACGACGGCTGAACAAGGACCAACGCTAGGCACTTTCTCCATCTTGTGCTAAGGTACATCATGTACGGAAGTCCAATCTGCTTCACCAGCTTGTACTGTCAGTGCTCTGATCCATAGACTTCGGCAGTGTTCAGCGAGGTTTGCCCGGCGTACTCGCATAGCGCAGCATCATTCGGCGGACAAAAATATGGCACAGTGACATCCTAGTGCGCTGATGAATTCAGCTTGGACAGCTGCCTTTTTCTTTTCCATCATGTTCGCTTCGAAAAGCGCAGTGCAGAGCACTGTCTAGCCTTAACGTTCTGATCATCAGTAGGCTATATTACTTCCCAGGTTGTCCAAACTAGGCCAAACAACGAGAGCAAGGCCCCTTGCTCAAAATCGGCAATTGATTATTGCTTCGTCGACATTGTCTCATGTACCGAATGTCTCGCAGCCAAACGTTCTTTGACTGCGACAATGGGCGCTGCCTTTGTCTCTCAGGAGCAACACCTCACTCCTCTTAAAATCCTCACTGACAACTTCTACATACTGATGCATCGCAAACAGACCTTAACATGACCGAACTACCTCCACTCCGTCAGGATCCCTATGTCCTAGCATATAGGTACTGGGACTACATGATTGAAAACCCACGACGTCATCGTGAGAGATGCAACCCTTACTACGAGAACCTACTAGCTAACCAACCTGATCCCGATGTCGACGCGACTGATGATCGCTCACGTGCCATTCGATACGCGAAGAAGCACTACGAGTGCTTCTATGAGATCAGGGACGTTGACCGCATTATTAGGTGGCTGGACGAAGCGACTCCGAACTAGCTCACCATGTTCATAGGCCAACGACCCCGAACACAGGTATCTACCGCGGAGTTCATGGGGCTATGCTACATAGAAGATCCGTGGAAAGTGTAGCGTGGACGAAGACCAACAAACAGCACAAAAACGGCCAACTAGCCGCGCTTCGGCCCGCGAGAATAACAGGCCTCACCAGTGGCTCTTCGCAGAGCCTCAGAGAGCCGGAAGCGCTTCTATTCGCACATACTTCGCCAATGCTGTGGCTGTTTGGGGGGATCGTCCAGTCGGTAACGGTTACATTCCAGAGAAGACTGCCGAATCCGGCGACTTGGCTTGGCAGCGAAGTACCTACGCAACACCATCACCGGAAACAAAGCCTTGTCCCGGATGCGTATCTCAGTTATTTTTACACCTCGAATTTTTCTCAACTCTTTCACCAGAAGTGATGAAAATCCTGCAAACGGCGGCTCTCTCGTGCAGCATGCGATGCAAACCCGCGCGCAGCCATTACCGGCCACCGCACTTCGCGGATGGAATCCACTCGTTGGAAAAAGTATTTAATTCTATGTCTGAGTCGTGATCCAGTTTTCGTTACTACAGGACAAGAACCTTGACACTCACTACTTCCCCTTCATACTCTGAATTATCTCCTCGTTAGTCTTTCCCGACTCAACATCCTTCGTTCAGCATGCCTTCCATCGCTACCACCGTCCTGACCTCAGCCGTCACCCTGACGAGCTTCGTCACTGTTACCGCGGGACAGTATGCCACAGGTACACCCGTGACCGAGGAGTGCCCTACTTGCACCCAGGGAAGCTACCTTCCCCCGGATGTCATCGGCCCCATTGAGGCTCTTCCTCAGTGCGATGTACGTGTCCCTCATTACTATGACCCATTCATAAGACGCAAACATCCTAACATTCATCTTTAGCAAGGAATCGTCTTCGAGTGCCTCGCCAGCTCCAAGTGCAGCCCCCATGACTTCCCCTGTGTCTGCGAGGAGCTGAGCAAGCTCGACATTGCGCGCCGTGTTGAGGCCGTCTGCTCGAGCGACGATTACCAGAAGTACCTCACTTTCCAGACCGCTGTCTGTGCCGGTGGCTACCCCGTCCCTGACACCACCACCACCACCACCACCCCCAACAGCACTTGGACCCCTGCGCCTTACAGCACCGGTGTCGTCAACACCACCGTCGTGCCAGGCCCCTACAGCAACGCCACCATCATTGTCCCCATCACGACCACGACTACTGAGCAAGCCACTCAAGTCATCCAGGTTGTTACGACCAATGCTGCTGGCCAACCCACCACTGTTGAGTCCACTGTCACCACACCTGCTGTCCCTGCATACACCGGCGCTGCTGCCGCCGTTGGTGCTCCCATCATGGCTGGTGCCGTTGGTCTTATGGGCCTGGTCTTTGCTGGATTGTAATCTTGGAAAGCTTTTGGGTTGTTTCATTTCATTTGGAGTCTTTCCTTTGTGATTTCGTTGGTGGATTGAGGGGATGCTATAATGGTGCGAATTGGGGTAATGATAATGTGTAATTTAGAAAAATATACGAAAAAGTCTGTTAAGAATCATTCGTGCCATACTTATGCTTCTTGTCACAGGTACCTTGTCCATGTTGTGAATTAGGCGACCATGATTGTTCAGTCAAGTCCACATGTTAAGTCCTGGCTTAAAGTGCTTGTCGTGTTGGACGTTGAAATTCTATAAGATATCCCAAATACGAAATTGTCTTGGGATATGTCATGATCTATGTCTTGACTCGCGTTACTGTTGGTAGCGATTGCGAATGGTAGTTGCGACTCAAGGCTTAGGTATGTCCTGCTCTACGGTAGGATCAGGTAACTTCAAGTTTAGTCATTGCCCTCGACTAGCTGGCGCAAGGCTTCTTGAACTCCTTCAGGGTGTCGTGACTCTGACTATGACAGTGTACGCAAAAACTTTGAAAACGCTCCCTTAGAAACAGTAGCCATACTTGCAGCTATATCAGCCTGACCTTTCGACATCTATATAGGCGGCCTGAGGATTCCCTCTCAACCCTAGTAAGCGAAACCTCGTCCCAACATCTTAGCACCACTAAAATCTATCCGAGGACAGGCCAATTCTTCAAATAATGGACGCATACTATGTCAGGGTTCAAGTTTCCCAAACAGGTAGGTCTCTGCGGTAGTGATGTAGGTAATCCCATACAATTTCACCATCACCCCCTTGTACATTGCTAACAAGTCTTCGCAGGTTCACTGGTAAACGGCAATAGCTCTTAAAGGATTCGAATCTTAACCAACAATATCTCCACCAAACCCAATTGGCCTCCTTACCGGCCCTTTCTCCTTAAAAGGCACAATAGCCATAGCCTTATACGTCTTGCCCATGCCATTGGGTCCTCGATCAACAAGCCTCTTCCAGCCTATCTCTAGCCTTCTCCTCGTCTCCTCGTCCTTTGCCCCCTTTAATAGGCGGTCAGCGCGCTCCTTGATACCCATCGTTGACAGGAAGAAGCTCTGTTCCACTGGACCATGGACCTCAACACCTGGCGAGGCGTTCAGGGCTGTTTCGGCCAAGGCGAGGAAATCGACGTCTGCGCTGAGATCTACCTTGCCTGGTGAGGCGAACGGGGAAACAGCTTGGTGGGAACGAATGCCGCGGAGAGTATTGGCCGGTATGGTATTTGAGGGTCCATAATCTAAAATGAGAGCAGCGCCTGAAGATTGCGGTTTCGAAAAAGAATTATCTGTTGAGACTGGAGGTGTGGGCGAGGAAGTAGGTGGTGGAGTGTTTGGCAAGTTGCTACCGCCTATCCGTACAGCAAAGTCGGATATGTAGGCGAATGATTCTGGAGAGATCTCAATAATGGCATCGGGGGTATCTTCTAGCTTCCTGTATCGGTTTGACATCTTTGGTAGATAGAGCGAATGTGGAGTTGGTGATTTTGAGATTGTCAGTTCAAAATCAAGCTTCTCCTCCGTCTTTTCTGTTGCTGTTGTGGTGGTAGTACCCGCGCTAGAGTATGGCGACGTGGGCGAGACCACGAGTTCATGCCATGTGTTCTTTGGTGTTGTGACGCCATGCTTCGGCTTGATGGGGCCAGTAGGTGTTATGATGGTCGAGGAAGCTGGAATGGATGATTGTGCGACGTTCTGGAAGACGTGGATAGGAAGGGCGTCGAAAAACTCATGAGCGAGTATGAAGGGCGTCGATGTCTCCTCTACATAGGGTATCAGTACTTGGTGTGAGTAAGGGTTATGGTATGCACCCACCTTTTGGAACTAGTCGTATGTCCTCACACCATTCGATCTTGCATCCTGGGATGTACTTGCACCGCGCAGTCAGCCCAATCTCACTCTTCTGCAGATCTTCGGTTCCTGCAAGGAGCTTCGCTTGCTGTTTCTGGAGGTAGGGTGACGCCTCCACAAGGTAGATGGCTTCAATGCTGTTCGCGAACGCCTTGAAACTTGAGATGGTCTTATGGTCTGTTAGCCTAGTGGTCTACTCATTCCTCTATTTTGTCTAAACATACCCTCAGCACGTCGTCCATCAACGTTCCTCGTCCTGGTCCCACCTCGATTATCTGCACCTTTTCTTTCCTTCCTTGCGCAAGCCATTCTGCGTACAGCCATATGCCGACCAACTCCCCAAACACCTGACTGATCTCGGGTGATGTCACGAAGTCGCCCTTCGTCCCGAACTGGTCTTGCCCAGAACTGGTCTGTCTCGTATAGTATCCGCCTTCAGGATGGGTGAGGCATTGTCGCATGTACGCAGCTACGGATATGGGGCCTGTTGTCTAGGTACGCTGTTAGTACAGTCCCAAACCTCAGAACAATGCTTCCGTACCGTAATGGCTTCAGCCAATGTCTTTGCCAGCGGCGTCGACCATTGTCGCTCCGAGCTTGGGGACGTTGATGTCGAGAACCAACGAGTTGCGCATTTTGTTAATTGGTACGGTACGGATTGCGGGCGCAACCGGCTACATCGCGTCGCCGTCTGGAGTAGTTTAAGAGAACCGGGTCTCATGTCGGTCTGTTTTATCGATCTTCCATGACGTTTGCATGTTCCGAATCGCAAAAGTTCAGTCGGAACGCGGAGTGAACGCGGAGGAGCTAGCCTTGTGTGGTAAGTCCGAGTCAGCTTCACGACCTGCATAAAACTACCATGTGCTTTACTTGTCCATCATCACCAAGACTGGTTTAACAACCAAAGCCTAGCACAGGCCAATTGATGTCGCTCATAACACCGGATCATCTTACACTACGCCAATTTCTGTAGAGCCTGGGTTTCTTAGCATCAGACAGCAAGAGAAGGAAAGATGGCATCACGATGGGCAAATGATGAAGCAGACAAGGCAGAAGAGCTCCGTCGAAAGAAAGAGAAGGAAGAAAAGAAGCGATTAAAGATTCAAAAACAGCAAGAAGCGGAGCAGGCAGCACGAGCAGCACAAGGCTCAGACTCACGGCCCGCAAAACGGCGACGACTATCAACCGGCGAAGAAGACAACTCAGTCTCACAACCCCAAGAGAAAGAAAGCGAGAGAAAACTATTAAGATTTGAAGGCGGAGGATGGGGACCCTGCCGCCACACCTCCAACTTCGAGACCCTAAACCACATCGAAGAAGGTTCCTACGGCTGGGTATCACGAGCGCGCGATATCTCCACCGCTGAGGTCGTAGCGCTCAAGAAAGTGAAAATGGACTACAACCAAGACGGTTTCCCCATCACGGCCCTGCGCGAAATCAGCATCCTGCAAAAAGCCCGGCACATCAACATCGTCGACCTGAAAGAGATCTTATCAGGCGACGACCCGCAAGAATGCGTCTTAGTCATGGAATTCCTAGAGCACGATCTGAAGACGCTGCAAGAGGACATGGCGGAGCCGTTCATGGCGAGCGAAGTCAAGACATTGCTGCGACAACTAGTGGGTGCTGTGGGCTTCTTACACGACAACTACATCATGCACCGGGATCTAAAAACCTCAAACATCCTCCTCAACAACCGCGGCCAACTCAAACTCGCAGACTTCGGCATGGCGCGCTACATTCCTCCCGTGAACGCACCACCGCTCACCCAACTCGTCGTCACGCTCTGGTACCGCGCGCCCGAACTCCTCCTCGGAACAACAACGTACAGCACCGAAATCGACATGTGGAGCGTAGGCTGTATATTCGGCGAACTCCTCTTAAAAGAACCCCTGTTTCCAGGAAAAAACGAAGTCGACGAACTCAGCCTGATCTTCTCGCTCTGCGGTCTACCCTCAGAGAAGACGTGGCCGGCATTTTACCGCTTGCCCAACGCGAAGTCACTCAAGATGCCGCGCGATCATCGCAACAACAATGCATCGGGCTTCAACAGGGCGAAATTCCCCTTCCTAACCGCTGCGGGGGTTGATTTGCTCTCTTCGCTGTTATCGCTGAATCCGGAGCACAGGCCCACGGCGAAGGAGGTGCTGGGGCATGCGTACTTTAGAGAGCAGCCGAAACCTAAGCCGGAGGAAATGTTCCCTACGTTCCCGAGTAAGGCGGGCCAGGAGAAGAGGAGGAGGAAGAGTCCTCATGCGCCGAAGAGAGGGGAAGCGCCTGGTTTGAAGAACGTTGATTTTAGTAGTATTTTTGCGAGTAGGGAAGAGGAGGAGAAGGGCGCGGGGTTTCAGTTGAAGATGGCTTGATGGGTGAGGCTGGAGGGTGTCGATGTACGGATATGATTGCTGATATAAAGACGTAAAACTCATTGAAGCCCCAGCTAAGGAATGCTGAGGCGCATCAAGGTCGAGGCCGATAAGTTACCATTAGAGTTGATCTCACATAATGAATCTGGACCAGGCGATATACCCTCAGCAATCAATGTATTTTTCACTCAATTAGGAAGCCATCCGAAGGTTTCCAAACCCCTTATTGACGGCTGCTGTAATTCCTGCTGCTCATCTACGATCCCTGCTCAGGCTGCGATCCCTAGGACTACGACTGCCATACGAACTATAGCTTGGGCTCCGTCTGCCTCTACCTCCACCTCCACCTCCACCGCCGCCTCTGCCTCTCCTAGGTGGACTATCTCGCCTTCCATACCCACCTCGTCGTCTCGGTGGAGTTCTAGATGGTGATCTGCTGAAAGAAGACCGTGAAGGGCTTCGCCGCGGTGATCGGCTCCGGGATCTCGTGTACGAGCGCGGCCTGCCATAGCCACCACCGCCGCCTCGTCCACCTCTCCCCCGTCCCCAATGCCCTCCTCTGTCTGGCGACCATCGACGTGGTGGAGATCGATAGCGTGGCGGCCCATCCATTGGTGGTGGTCTGTAAGCGCCAGGTGGTCCTCCTCCACGTCCCCTTCCACCGCGGCCGCCGCCATATCCGTCATAGTCGTCGTTGTACCGATCGCGGGGTGGTGGTCCTCTGCGCGCTGGGGGAGGTGTCTGCGAGAACCGACGTCGCGGTAGAACTATTGAGACTTGGATTTTGGCTCCGTCTATTTGTGCGTCGTGCATTTTTGCGATTGCGCGCTCGGCCTCGTCGATTTCTTCGAAGAGGATATACGCGGTTCCCCGATTTACATTGACTATACGGTTAGCTTTAGGATTGCAAGCAGGCTGATGGACTTACAAGTCGGATTCATGGGCATTCTGAGGTCTTTTATGACGCCGTATTTGCCGAATATCTCGCGGATGTGGTCTTCTTTGACGTTTCTGGTCAATGCCTCGACTACAATCTGTCGAGTGTTAGCTGTCTTAAGCTCACCAGGCTGCACCAAATGAAGCATTTTGACAGCTGCTTTGTAGGTCGGGAAGCTTACCTTTGCACTTCTAGGCGCTGGCGACCCATCCCTTGGTGTCGGGCTGCGGGTATAGCTCCGTCCTCTTGACCTTGATCGGCTGTCTGGAGTGTAGCTTCGTCGTCCATTGCGCCTCGGCGAAGGAGACCTAGGCGAGCGCGATCGCGTGCGCGAGCGAGACAGTGAGCGCGGAGAGATTGAGCGGCGAGGCGACCCTACTTCGGCTGATCGAGGACGACTTGGTGATCTAGATGGTGAACGGTCGCGTAAAGGACTGCGAGAGTGCGATTGCGAGCGCGAGCGCGAGCGTGAACGCGCCGGCGAGGGCGAAGCAGACGGCATTCTTACAGAATGTATATGCGCGAAATTCAAAGTAGTAGGTGTTGACTACTAATATGCGCTTGGCGTCGAGGAATTCCTGAAGTTGCGTGAATGATGCACGCGTCGGAACATTTTGGGAAGCTTGAGAGCTCCAAGCTCAGGCGCTAGCACGTGACTAGCGAAAGTCGTCCGCAAACAGCGGCAATGCCCAAAGCAGCACCATGGCTGCGAATGGAACTGTACGGCTATTGATACGAGACATGAAGAGGGCTGAACGAGTTTACTACGTTGTACCGTTGCGAAGAGCACCTACAAAAATAGCTATCCAGACATATAAGATCTTATATGGATGCTTCGAGAGGCATATCAGCGGTCCAGCGCGTGCCGCGGTGAAGCATCGTCGCGTTAGAGTTGCACCTGCCGCAGCCGTGAATGCGAGTGCAAGACCAGACCACCCCCACACGACAACCGGCTGCATGATGGCGCAATAAGCGCAGCGTGACTGGGTCTCAATATCGCGAGCATTTGCGAGATAGGGTCTTGGTTGAGGATTCAAGTATATTGCGTCCGTTGAGTCCCCGTTGCAACACTACTGCGGGGTTGCCTTGTCACAGAAAAAGAGAGCCCCACTATCTAAGCTCGCGCTCGCACGCACATCGACGGCTTAACCCGCCCTCACGACTGCCCAACAGCCCGTCTCCCACACCGCATATACACTCTTCGTTGCTTAGTCAAATAGTACCTGGATACTTCGCCTCCGATCTGCAAGTTTCTTCCGCGACACATTCTCCGCCTATCCTTCACCCCAAGCTCCCGCAGCACGCACATTACCCCTCAGTAAACATGTCCTGGCAAGGTGAGCATCGGGTATATCCGCTTCAGGCGCCGACAACTAACACTATCGCCAGCATACGTTGATCAGAGGTAAATTTGACCCTCTGGAAGAAGCAAAAACCTTTCTAACCCGTCGCGATACAGCCTCGTCGGCACTGGCAACATCGACAAAGCCCTCATCTGCGATGTCAACGGTCAGACCACTTGGGCCTCGTCCCCAGACTTCTCCGTACGTCCTCCGACCCTGTTCCGCGCATACCACGGTCGTGCCTTCCTCTTTTTGGGGCCTAGACGTGACATTGAAATGGCGCATACACAGCAGGGCGTTACGCTGACAAGCTACAGCTGACCGCTGCTGAAATGAGCGCCATCGCTTCTTCCTTCAACGACAAGAGCGAGACCAAGGCAGTGATTGCGAACGGCGTCAAAGTAAACGGCCAGAAGTACATGACCATTGAGTCAACCGACGAGGCGCTGAAGGCGAAGAAGGTGCGCTATCACAGGAGATGCTCCACAGGCCCGGAAACAGACTTCGTAAATACTAACGATCACCACAGGGCAAAGAAGGTGTTGTCGCCTACAAGACCACGCAAGCGCTTCTCATCGCCCACCACCCCGACACCGTCCAGACGCCCAACGCCTTCAACTCGGTCGTTGAGCTGGGCGAGTACCTCAAGAAGGTCGGCTACTAAGTGCCTTCATATCCACTTTGTTTATACTTTAGAATCATTTGCATAACCTCAGACGAGGGAGCGGGGCGGCATGGCCTAACGTGGGATGGGTAGTCGCTTGGACCGGACAGGCGCGAGAAATGACTGATGAGATAGCGATATCGAAAAGTGCTCTTCGATACAATGAGATGATCAACACTTAAGGCTGATGCCATTCCATGATATGTTGGCCTTTTCCCCGTTCTTCATGCTGGCTCACATCAGAAGTACCTCAATCCTACCAGCTTGCATCTCACCATAGAATTCTCCATACTCCACCTGCGGCTGCGAACTAGGAAGGAAGGCAAGTGTACTTTGGCGAGGTGATGCCGAACAAAAGAACTGAGATCTTTTTAACAAAAAAAAATTAGGTATCATGATTTAAAGTTTAAACGAACTACGGTTGAAACATCTTAAACGCCAATACAGCAATGCTCTAATGAGGAAAAAAAAAAAGTACGCCGAAAGCAGAAACCAAGAAGAGACCCTATACCTTAATCAACGCCAACTTCTTCACCACACTCTCCCCAAACGCCTTCTGCAACCCCGCAGCAACCACCTCCCTCTTCTCATCACAATTCTCATCCAGCCCAAACGCCGTCGGCCCCTCCAAACAGCTCCGAATCACCTTCTCCACCGTATTCCCCAGATAACTCTTCACAAACTTGAGATGCCCCTGCTCTTTAACCAGCAGCCTCTCTCTCACCGCCCACGTATCCTTTGGCTTGAGCCGCGGATTGTCCAAGTTGATATCGAGGATCTGGTCAATCGTCTTCCAGTATGCAATCTCCAGCAACACAACGCCCAGCGCGTATAGGTCGAAGGACTTCTTGTAGCTCTCGCGGCCAGACGTTTTCTCGCGGTTACCCTCGTGCTGGACAGTGGGGTGCCGGTAGATATCAGCCGCGGGGTTCTCGAGCGGGCGCTCCGTCATGTCGTCGCTAGTAGCGGGGCGCGAGTAGTCGAAGCCAGAGATGTACGGGTCGACATAGTTTATTTCGCCCTGCTTGTTGGGAAACAGCAGGATATTAGCGGAGCGCAGGCCCTTGTGCAGCCAGTCGACGGCGTGCAGGCGCTCGACAGTTTCGGAGAGGAGTTTCATGAGGCGGATGCGGTCTGTGAGGGAGGGCATTTCGATGGTCGAGTTTGGTTCGTTGGCGGCGCGGATGAGCGAGTGGAGGGAGGTGGGTTCTGTTTCTGCGGGGACGGAGGCGGGCTTCTCGAAGACGAGGCCGAAGCGTCCTTCGTCTTCGTCGATGAAGTAGCCGCGGCAGAAGGGGGCTCTGAAGCGGACGGTTCTGTTGTTTTTGCTGAGGAGTGCGGCGAGTTTCTTGACGCGCTCGTGGATCTTGGGGTCGATGCCTCCGTCGTGCTGGACGGGGCCAGACGGGTCGGGGTTCTTCCATTCAATCCAGACGGATGTGTTGTTGTAGACGGCTTCTGTGCGGAGACCTTCGTCAATGTCGGAAGGGAAGGATTGCCCTCGTTTGGGATGCACGTCCTCGAATAGGAGTTCAGTCTGGCGGATATCTTTAGCCAAGTGTGGCAGACCGATCTCGTTGGCATCCGTCTCGCCCTGGGATTCCTCAATGGCAAGGTGGATATAGTTCTGTTGGGCCAGTGCAGCAAGGGCTTGCGGTGCGGCATCGCGAGTCACGGGTCCCGCGCTACCATAGAGGTCGTCATAGTCAGAGTCTTCGACTTCCGTAATGGAGTATTGGCGGTGGAACGCAAGTTGCTCAGACCTGTAGATCTGAACCATGTGCGACATGGTCCTGTTGAGCAGGACAATCTGATCGTTCGTACGTGTCTGCATGTCGATCAGGAGGTCCATTTGTGCTTTGTCAAGAGCATCATGCATCTTGTCGTTGAAGTCGGTCAACTTGACAATCAAGGCCTCCATCTTCTTATGATCGAATGTCGCCCATTTGAGCCTCTTCGGAACGTCTTTGAAGTTTTGCATAAATCTGAGTGACATCTTGACGAGCTCCTCAGTTGGTGGAAATTGGACGCTCTTCTTGGGCCCTTCGGCAGTGCCGTTGGTTCCGTTGGTGCTGCGCTCTCCGTTCTCGAGCAGCCGATCAGAATTCTGCAGAACAAACTCTTGCACTTCCTCTACGAGCAGGGGATCTGTGAGCTTCTCGTACTTCTTGTTGAGGCGGCCGAATGAGAAGAGGAGTTTTTGCTGCTGCTCCATGATGTTGATGATCAACCCCTTCGATAGGTGGTTGAGAACTAGCTTATCGTCTCTGTAGTCGAGCTGGACAAGCTTCGCCCAGTTGAGCAATCGGTGTTCTTCAATCTTGAATTTGAGCAGTAGAGCCTGGCAGTCATCGCGCAGACGACATGCATCCGCGATCAACTCGTAGCCTGGTGATGGTTAGAATATGCTTCCACTATGTGTAGTGGAGAGTACGAACCTTGAATACATCCTGCAAACACCTGGAAGAAAAAGGATACACCTCCAATGGCTAATTCAGCCATGATGGCGGTTCGTACAAACTATGCCTCGCGATGCGGCGCAAATGCTCGAGGTAAGCAAGCTCAAGGCGCTGGAAACGGGACGACGAGCAGAAACGCGTAAATAGAAAATGGGGATATAAATTCGATTTTGAGATTATTAGGAAGAAGGCTGATACTTAAGCCTGTTCATCCCGCAAGGCTACTCAAAGCACATCGCCATGCAAGCGAAACGCCCATTTACTAACACCGCCCCCATAGCCTCGAGCTGAAGCCCTCCTGCATGCCCTAGGCCAATAGCCCTCCCGGTGTGGTGGGGTCCGGTCAATGTACCCTCGCTTGAAACGTGATGGCGCTCTCTGCAACACGCTGTAGCCTTCAATCGTGGCTGAAGAAGCGTTCCGTTGAGGTCATCTGGAGTCACGAGCGATGGTTGTGCCGGCAAAGTAGTGGGAGTGTGCCTCGAAGGACGCCGCGACCGACCAGCACAGCGCACAGCCACGCAATGGGCAAGTGCACGCCACTGGCAAGCCTTAACCCACCCCCCAGTCACCCACCGACCGCACCGCATGATGGCTGTCAGTTTCGTTAGCTCACCATTCGACGCGGTTCACAAGCTCGACGCTATCACCACCGCCGGTCACGACGCTTGACGGACGGACGGCCTTTTCGGCCATGGTCTTCGAGATCCTCAACCCGTTTTACCGCCAACAAGACGACTTCGAGCCTACGCCCTTCGCTGCCCTGCTGTTCCAGGCTCCGGTCAAGCTGCTGCTTTACCATGCGTACCACCTGATTACGTGCCTGCGCTCTGCGCCTACACCTTCACAACCCCCCATACGCGTGGTCTGCATATCGGATACACATAATAATATCCCCGAAAATGTACCGCCGGGAGATATACTTATACATGCAGGGGATATGACGATTGACGGGAGTGTTGCGGAGATACAGAGACAGATTGATTGGTTGGCCTCGCTACCGCACAAGGAGATTGTAGTGATTAGCGGGAATCACGATACCTATCTTGACCCGCGAACACGGCCGGCGTTGTCGGAAGAGCAGAGGAGAGGGAGTCTTGATTGGAAGAGGGTGCACTACTTGCAGCATCGGAGACTCAGCCTTACGATTGACATCGCACCCAAGAATACTGATTCAACAACGCCATTGTTAGCAGAGGAGCGAGACCAGAGACGCATACGAATCTATGGCGCACCACAAATACCTGCGTGTGGGCCGATGAATGTTCATGCTTTCCAGTATCCAAGAGGACGGGATGCGTGGTCGGAGACTGTACCTGAAGACACCGACATTCTCATAACGCATACACCACCCAAGTACCACATGGACCTGTCATTACCTCGAGGCATGGGCTGTGAGCATTTGCTGGCGGAAGTCAAGCGAGTAAAGCCAACTCTCCATGTCTTCGGCCATGTGCATTGGGGAGCAGGGCAAACAGTGGTGTGGTGGGATAAAACTCATGCTGCGTATGTTCAAGGGCTGGCTACCCAGTCAAAATGGACACATGGACTGCTCAACCCACGGCTGTGGTGGAATGTCGTGAGGGTCCTGTACCGCGGAACCCGAGAGCTGCTCTGGGACCGCGTATGGGGAGGAGAAAGCCCAAACACCATCTTGGTGAATGCAGCTCAAATGCATGGCAACACGGGAAAGCTGGGCAATCCCGTGCAGGTTGTCGACATATAGCCTACATCATCACAATTAAGATAGTAATCGTAATGTATAAACACAGTCTTGTCAAGCACAACAGGAAGCACTTCATTGTCGGGAAGCCTTTTCGAACTAAAAAGGATTCTGTTGATTTAGCTTGACTACCTCGCCAGAGAAGCCAAGTTCAACATGGAGACCAGGCAATATGCCGTTCCCCGCGACTTTATTTGATCGTGGTCATGAAACCATAAATCGTGCCATACCATGCCATGCCATGTTCCACCACTGAGCCAAAGAGGTGCGCACACGCTCAGAGACGGCGACCACGGCGACCACCCTTCCTCCTCGTGGAGTCGGACGGGGTGGGGGTGACGTCCTCGATACGTCCGATGCGCATGCCAGCACGGGCAAGAGCGCGGAGAGCGGACTGAGCACCGGGGCCGGGAGTCTTGGTGCCGTTACCACCGGTGGCCCTGATCTTGACGTGCAGAGCGGAAATGCCGAGTTCCTTGCAGCGGGCAGCTATTCCAGCAGTCAGTACGGCGCCATTTCTCTGCCTATATGCCTTGTTTCTACGCACCGACGTCCTGGGCAGCCAACATGGCAGCGTAGGGGGAGGACTCGTCACGGTCGGCCTTGACCTTCATGCCGCCGGTGACACGGGAGATGGTTTCGCGGCCGGACAGATCGGTGATGTGGACGAAGGTGTCATTGAATGACGCGAAGATGCGGGCAACGCCGAAGACAAGCTCGCCCTGTATTACTGTCAATTCGCGCTCATGCGAGCAGGTAGTTGTCGACGAACCTCGCGGACCTGGGGTCCAAGCTGCCATTTGTTAGCCCGTGTCTCTCGCGCAACAGCTGATGTTTCTCACCTGGATGTTCTCCGTCGTGCTTCGCTCGACCTTCTTCTTGGGAGGCATGTTGGCGGTGTTTTATTGATTGACTGGCGGGTTCGTGATGGTGTCGATCGACGAGGCCGAACATTTGGTGGGAGGTTTTCGCTTGTGTGCGGAGAAAATTGGCGCCGACGCCTAGCGCGCCGCGTCGTGAACTTTTCTTTGGCCGACGCCGAGCCACCTTCTTCCTCCACCGCTCCACCATGGGCTGAACTCCTTCACTCCACTCACGCACAGGAGCGTGCAACACCCTCAACATGGAGGCCGGCAAGAGCGTTGGTATCATCGGCATGGGCGACATGGGCAAGATGTATGCCCGACGGTTGAGCAGCGCCGGATGGAAGTGAGTGCTCTCGCGTGATAGCTGAGGCTTGTTCGTCCTTGCGATTGGTATGTCAGCTCCCCTATCTTTCTCCCCATATCCTGTTATGATGACCGTGAGTGCATTTGGCTCGAGTATGGCGCTTGCCCACACTGTTGCCGTCTTGGTTTGCAGTACTCGGGCAAGTTGCTGTCAATGATGTGAAATCTCGCTACCTTTTTTATTACACCTCTGATCCACAATACCTTATCGCATTGTTCAATCTTGCATAGCTTGGACCTTGCTAACCAGTGGCTCACAGTATACGTCCCTCTGCACATCCGCTGACATGTTGCCTTGCGAAGGGTTAATGCCTGCGATCTTCCGGACAAGTTCGATTCGCTGGTGGAAGAGTTCAAGGACTTTGTAGGATAGCACATCTATATATTATACTATGAATGAACGCATGCTGAGATTGCGCCAGCCCAAAGTTGAGATCATGCAAAGTGGTCACTTCGTCTCCCGATGCAGCGACTATATCATTTACAGCGTGGAAGCGAAGAACATCGACGCCGTTGTGAAGGCTTTTGGTCCCTGTATGACATCCTGCCGCTAACGTGTCCTGGAACTAACACAATGATGCTGCAGCAACTAAACTCGGGGCCATAGTCGGTGGACAAACATCATGCAAAGCTCCCGAGATGGAGGCCTTTGAAAAACATTTGCCCAAAGACGTCAGCATCGTCTCCGTCCACTCCCTACACGGCCCCGGCCTCGACCCGAAAGGGCAACCGTTGGTGCTGATCAAGCATCGAGCCTCAGATGCCGCCTTTGCTTTCGTCGAGAAAGTCATGTCATGCCTCGGGTCCAAACATGTCTACCTCACAAGCGAACAACACGATCGCATTACTGCAGACACACAGGCCGTCACGCATGCCGCCTTCCTCAGCATGGGTGGTGCCTGGTATGCGAACAACCAGTTCCCGTGGGAAACCTCGCGCTACGTCGGCGGCATCGAGAATGTGAAGATGAACATCACGCTTCGCATCTACTCCAACAAGTGGCATGTCTATGCTGGTCTTGCAATGCTCAACCCAGATGCGAAAAAGCAGATCAAGCAGTACGCCGAGTCCGTCACCGAACTGTTCAAGCTCATGCTCGCTGGTCATCGGGACGAGTTGCGCGAAAGAGTGCACACAGCCCGCAAAGCCGTCTTCGGAGAGAACCAAGACGGCAAGAAGCTCCTCCTACGAGACGATCTGCTCGACCAGTTTGCGTTAGGCACCATCCCAGAGAAGAAGCTGAAGAACAACCATCTCAGTCTCCTCGCTATGGTAGATTGCTGGTGGAAGCTAGGCATCGTCCCATACGACCATATGATCTGTTCAACGCCCGTACGCCATTCCTCTGACACTTGCTTTCCATCTCGCTGACTTACATACAGCCCTCGCGCATGTGGCTCGGCATCACAGAATATCTCTTCCGCAACCCACAACTCCTCGAAGAAGCAATCGACACCGCCATCGACGACAACACGTTCCGCGCCGACGATCTCGAATTCACCTTCGCCGCCCGCGACTGGAGTTCGCGCGTCAGCCTGGGGAACTTCGACGGCTATAGGGAGAAGTTCGAGACGATTCAGAAGTACTTTGAGCCCCGGTTTCCAGAGGCTACCAAGTTAGGGAATGAGATGATTAAGGTGATTTTGAAGAAGATGCAGGATGATTAGGGTGGGAGGGAGGAGAGGGGAGGGGAAGTGAAGGTTTGAGATTTTTGTTTTTGTGGAAGTCCTAGGCTATTAGATATTGGGTCGCTATTGGAGTATCAGATTTAAAGTGCTCCATGTTAGTCCAACGCGTATCAAGAACATCATGCAATCTAGTTCACATTTACGTATGCACTAGTCTCTCAAGATATGTTCATGTATTTCTACTTCTGCTATGTACTTTTCGAACTTCCCCCGAGAAAACACCAGGCTAGTAATGCTCAGGTCATCAAGTATCGTCAAGCCATTAGGCCCCTCCACCAGCTACCATCCTTTTCGTCTCACCAGCTCCAGCTTCATGGTGGCACCAGTCCACCTTTTGACCCTACAACTCCTTCTTCCTCTCGGGCACCGTCTCGTTCTGCGCCCTCTCAATCAAATCCCTCGCCACACTCGCCGACTCCCTCCAGCCCCTCTGCCTGCCCCAGAACCTCATCTCCGGCGTAGTCTCACTAAGACTAGACTGCCTGGCATCCTCCTCCAGACTCCTCCTCGTAATCTCCCCGCCATGACCACTCATCTTAGGAATCTTCTCCAGCGCACTAAGATTCTCTTCAAAGTACTGCTTGCGCACCAGGAAGCGATCACGACGCTCCTTCTGCAGGCCCGGGGAGTCGATCTTAGAGAGCACAATGCGAACCGCCCAGCGGAACAGGATAAACAAGTGTTCGGAGAAGAAGACGGTGAGGAGAAGGGCCCAGAGTTGGATGTTGGACGGGTTGCCGGCGGGGCCTGAACTCTTGTTCCAGAACATGTATACGAGGGCTGAGGTGGTGAGGCTTCCGAGCCAGGTAAGGAAGGAGAGCGAGTCGAGCCAGGGGCCGATGGTGTCTGCGCGCCAGGGGATAGGACGCTGCATTTCGACGCAGATTTTCATAGCATCGGCGCGGAGCTCGATCCAGTCGTTGATGAGGAAGGACACGGCAGTGAGGGGCCACACAACCGAGAAGAGAGAGAGGTAGCCGAATTGCACCACCATCTCTCGAAGGTCGGCGGTAACGTCATAGACGTCGAGTTCGGCTTCTTTCCTGACGCGTTCGAGAAAGTCGGTTTCCTCTGGCGGGTCATTGGCAGCAGCAGAAGGTGATGCGTTCGCGCTCTTTCCGGCTCTTTGAGACTGGATTTTCTTGAACTTGGCGAAGCCACGACGCTTGAGGTATGGTACAATGAGTTCCATGCCAAGGTTGACAACCTGGGCAGTTACGGTGAAGTAGATGACTTGCTTGCGAAGACGATCAGGGTTGATGCTCCATGTAGAGCTTGTATGGTGGAGCTGCTTCTCATCCTCTGCGAAAGGTCGTACAGCCACATTGAAGATGTCGAGATGTGGTACGATAACGGTACCAAATGGGACGTAGACAAAGGCCGTCAAGAAGATACCGAGGTAAGACATGATGAAGTTCATGACGAAGATCTTTTGGGTGAGGGCTGTGTCGTGTGCGGCCGCGGTCTCGTAGTTCTCAAAGTCTGTAAGCCGAGTAGCGACTTGGGTGAGAAGAGTGTTAAGGATGGGGTTGACTGTTGTGAGGATGCCGGTAGGGATGAAGACCTGGTGGCAGTCAGTGATGTGCCCTACTGCATATTCGTGACAGACTTACGAGGACACTCTTCAGCGGGCCATTGTAAACCTCGGATATGAAGACTTCGATGCCAAAGCAGGTAGTGATGACAGCGCCAAGAGACAGGGCGGCAACGAGAGCGAAAGGTATCTGCAACAACTGCCTCTGAAACCGCTTCGAGGCAGAGAAGAAACCAACCTGTTCGCCACTAATAGGGTCTGTGACGGTCTTCTCATGTTGGAACTCTCTCCTCTTGACGTCGATCTTGGAGACGCCCTTGACGCCCCATCGGACACCAAGGTCGATCTCCTGTTGTTTCCAGTACTCAGTAAAGACAGTGCACCACACTGCGCTCACGATGCCGTAGATTGGAGAGAAAGAGCCGAGTAGGAGCCAGGCGGTAAATCCGAATGCGGCTGGGAAGACGAGGAAGGTAAAGTAGGACTGTGTGAAGGCGAAGTAGAAGGCAATCTAGGTGAGTCAGTTTATAGCTCCTTCGAGGCCGTGCCAGGACATTATTCACCTTCTCGCCCAAGCGGTTCCGGATATCATCAAGATCCTCCGTCTTAAGAAGGTACTGTGAAGACCACTTCTTGATCCAATCCTTGTTGTAGGCATGGTCGTGCAGGGCGAAGATGGACTCGACGTTCTCCCACTCGCCCTCCTTGGGTGTGATGCCAGCACCACCTTCCGACACTGGGTTTGTGATGAGCTGGTATATGATTCGCAGTCTCTCGGCTTCGTAGAGGGGCTCCGCTTCGAGCGACTCGCGGGTCTCCTTGGATGGGGCAGCAACTCGCACGCCGTGGATCCAATCGCGGACCCTGCCTGGGTGTTAGCTATTGCTATACCGTAGGAAGCCTGTCGTGACTGCTTGCCTTGATCTGTACACTTCGCCGAATAAGTGCTCGTCAGAAGCTACCCTTACGAAAAGCAGCACCGAATGCGAGTCTCCATTGCGGACCTCCGTCTGCAGGCCAACATTCGCGAGAGCCTCGCACAGCTTTTCGAACTTTGCAACAGCTTTGGCCTTGTCTATACCAGCATTAGCCTTCGATGCCGTAAAACCCCATCACATGCAACCTACCAGTCGTTGCAAAGCGATAGGCAATCACATAGTCGACGTCTAGGTTCGACTGAAGCGCCTGAGATTTCGCCATAGCTGACGGTGAGCTCGAGGTGAGCAGGGCGATTTTTAGGTGATATATCTTCGAGGAGAGGGGTGTGAAATAAGGTATTGTTCCAGGGACAGGCCCCTCTTGCTGGGTAGACATTCCCAGGAAGTTGCATTGTGGTCCAGCCAAGCTATCGGGAGCACCAACGTCATCGTCGCGTCGATCCGCGTGCGCCATGCATCCCTGCTCACATCACCGATGCTTGGGACGGCGGGGCCGCGGTAGGGCAAACAGGATATTCACACAATTATGACCCAGTTAATCAAGCTGATCGTTGCTCCTGTATCTTGATCCCACCCGCTATCCTACGTGCATCTGCAGGCCATCATGCTCTCTACAGTATAGGGAAGCCTTCATCGTGCCGTGCGAGTCTGAAGCACATCAAGAAAGCACGGCTTTGTTGTAATAATATTTGTAGCAGGTCCATTGTGTTCCTGCCCCATATACTAGTACTGTACAGCCAAAGGCCATGCCTTATACGCATCAATCGAAGCTTTTCCAAGCCAAATACTTCCGTACAAGAAAAGCGTCAACCGATTAGAACCCAGCACGTAACCTAGTCGCACCCACGAGGCAGAGCGGGTACCGTCCTTCTTCCTCAAGCACACGCATCAAGCATGCTACTCAATGAGAAAAGACGTCCCGTTGCCGGCGACTTCGCTGACGTGGCGGGTCCAAACACTGGCGAACCAGTCTTCGGAGTGGAAAAAAAGGTCTTGCCCACACCGGGTATACATTAGTGGGAACCGAGAGGAAGCTGCTGGCTGCCACAACAGAGCAGAAGAAGAGCAAAAAAAGTAAAACTCATGTCATGAAAGATCTAGAATACAGAAACAGAGTCCTGGAGATCCGGCATCGAGAACGGGTATCTCGTGGCCGCTCCAGCTAAATAGAGTCCGGACAGGGCAACATCGTACATCGGCGGGCGCTCGCGTGGCCGCGTCAAGGTCTTGTTGATCAACAACACGGTGCGAGGCCTGTTCTGCCGGAGAGAGAGCGTCCATCCGGATATACGTGTGAACATCGACAACCAAACGCCTAGAGTCGCTACTTCCGGGTATCGTACGAAATATCATAATACAATAAGCCGCCCTAACCTGTTCAAGACGTGAGTAAACCGTGCCGAAGCATTCGTACTCGCCTTGGCCTGTAGTTTCGTGTCCCATAGACGCCATGTCCGACCGGTTTATACGGCCACGGGCCAATTCATTTGCGCTTGAATGAGCTGACCGAGCAGTCGTGCCCAAGGATCATCGATTACCTGAGCATCATGAATCCATTGGTTTATGGCATCGAAGTGATACTGGCTAAATCAAGAGTGTAAGTTTAGTGCTGTGAGATAGTTCTGGTAACCATGTCATTCGCACTGCGCGAAGGAGGATCAATGCTCATGTCGTGACCCCGAAGAGCAAACGCGTCGCAACATGTACCAAGTTGGATAGTTTCAAGGGCGGATGTGCTTGATAACTTCCAACCGGGGCGATGTTGGGACCGACCGTTGGCACTTCTGAGCACACGACCGGAGCGAGCCTGCTTCAAATCCAGTGCAAACAACTTACTTGAGAGACTTCAGATGGCGTCGTTGCCTAATGTACGTCTCATAATTGCCGCCGAGGACACAGCCGAGGAGACTTGGGCCGATATTCTGACCCGCTTTCGTCGCTTTCATGCGGTCTTCTAGTGTTCTGTGCGCCATTGCGAACGCTTTGAACGCCTCTTTGGCCTTGGACGATCCACCAGAAATGTTATTATCCGGGCGGTTTGGATCTTGGATAGAGAGACCGTCCGGTTTCTCTGGCCGGTTATCGATTCCATATGAGGTCTAGGACATGTCAGCTAATAACTTGTGCAGAAGAAATGACACCTTCATCGGCTTGACTAAGAGCAGGATGGTAATCACTCACCTTGTCCACTATAGCCGGAGGATGCATTTGAATGCGTTTCCTAGCGAGATCAAATTTGCCGTAATATTCGAGAAACCCGAGGAATAAGTCGCCTAGATTTTCCGCCTTCTTGGCGTGCTGGAGATAGCTAACAACCAGGCATATTATACTGAACCCCCCAAGGCCGCCCGTGTGGACCTCGTTAAGCCCACGCATAGCAAGAAACTGTTTTAGAAGAGCTACCAGGTAGACCTAGGAGAAAATGCAGTCAGCAGAAGTCCTAAGTGAAGTATATCAACTGTACAATGCCACGCATAGGTACTATAGAAAGACTGTGCGTGGCGGGATCTTACGTACCATATCCGGATGCCGATTCTTCCACTCTGCGAAGGTTGCTTGAGCTTGGACGCCGCTCAGGTTCTCGAAGGAGATGTCTACCTCAAGACCAGTGAGATCGTCCGTGAACTTGATTATAGGAACCTTGGCGTTGGCGATAACCAAAGGGTGGCCACGGCAAATGCGCATATCCGTAAGCCTCCTCGCTGCCTTGTAAAGCAATGACTTGTGGGCTCCCTTCTGGGAGAAATCTAGGACTGGGGGACCTCCGTTATAATGCCTATCTGAAGTGTACACCAAGTCCATATCAGCTGTTGGTAGGTATAGCCCTGCTGGGAACGATCCAAAACATAGGATGCGGCCAGAATCTTGGGGAAATCTGCGGGTTCCGAGAGCGTTGTTGACCCGATGGACAAGGTTGTTACGGATTTCATGCTCGAAAGTATGGGGTGCCACGAAGTCCCAGAAATCCAGTATCTCGTTATGAAGCCACTTGTCTGGATCGCCAGCAAGGTGCGCATATGCTTGAGGAGCAAGGAGCCAAGGCGTTGGACTGGAGTTCGGCTGAGGCAACCATGCGTCAACGATGTCTGCTCCATAACCTCCACGCTTGCGTTTATTAGCTCGGACAGGGTAATGATGTTCATCAGATGGTCCGCCTGCTTGAGGTGCGTTCTGTGACCCATTGACGATGGAGTCAATATAGGCGAGGTCATTCAGCGAGCCTTGTACAGATCGCTTTGCGGCAGCATTAGGCCCTTGTCGACTCGACAGAGATATCTCATCTTCGCGTGTCCGTAATCCCGAAGGTTCACTAACCACGTCTTCGTCACCGAAAGAGATGAAATCATCGTTAGCAGCAACAGCGTTATGGCCGGCTGCTTTCTCAGCCGCCTGGTTTTTAGCTTTGCGGATCAGCTTGACGAAGTCAGTCTTCTTCCCGGTAGTCTCTTCGGGAGGTGGTAAGACAGTGTACGGATCAGGATTGGACCACTTCGGTATTGAGTCGCCGGCGGGACGATTGATCGTCTGCGTCCGGGCTACCTTGTGGTTGCCATCCCGACCGTCAGCGTCGCTGTCATCACCGGCAGACTTGTCGCTCTCCACTTCCATTTCTGCTTCGTCATCGTCAGACAAATCCTCTAGGTTCAGAAACTTGTTTGGGCCATCAGAGACACCCATGGCATGCTCAGGGCTACCATCATCTCGATGGGTGAGCAGAGCGCGCTCGTGGGGCGCAGCCTTGCGGAAGCCTCCTCTGCGAAAGCCATTGCCGTTATTTCTACCATGAGGCTGAAACGAGTCACCGCGTCTTGCGCCGCGTTGGGATGCCCCGCCGCGGTTGCGCTTTCTAGGCGGCTCCCGCGAGCCTGCGTTTGCGGGCCCAGCGGGCGGAAAGTGCGGAGCAGGATGGTTCGACTCAAACGTAAATTCAGACTGATGGTTACCTGCGCGACCTTGCTGTCGTTGCGGGCCGCCTGGTCGATAGTTGTCCCCTCCACCATTGGTGAACGTCATGCGGTCTGCCAGCGGTGGCGGGCGATCGCGCTCGTTTCGCCCGGGGCGGTATGAGTCCCCCATGGTGATGTTCTGTTCGCAGTGTTGACGCGGTATTCTGGGTGAGGGCACGAGTGTTGACTTTGCGGTGCTTGTTGATGGTAGGGAACTAGAGCAAGGGACAAAGCGCGAAAGTTTTGTTGAAGCTCAAGTCTGCCAAGGCATTAGCGCGGTCACGGGCATGGATGAATGCTGGGGAAGGCGTGGCGGGTCCGTGGTCTTAGTTCACTGCACTTCGAGATCGCTCTGATGAACAATGCACTGGTCGGCTGGCTGAGTCCAGTGTTTCGAGCCATTGTTCTAAGGACAAGAACCATCCGGGCTGCGAGTTAGAGAGGTGGCATGGGTGTTGATATTCAAAGAAACACGAGCACTACTATTCCTGAGCAAGGTTTTCCCTTCCAGTTCTCTTTGAGCACGGTGCTTGTCTAAGTAGGAACCTCGGTGCCTGCAAGGGCACATCCACTTGCATTCTTCTGCACTCATAAGCTGGCACAAGCTGGTGTTTGTGATCATCAAGTGTTGATAGCCGCCTTCGAGCCCAGTAAAACGTGCCCTCGGCTGGCTTGTATTGATACAGTGTTTGAACATTTGCAAAACAGATATATATGTACAGGTGGGAGTGGAGTGACGAAGACACACGCCTACGTTGTCGGGTACTCCTCCAATATCGCGATCGAAAGCGTCACCGTCCCCCAGTACCGATGAAAAAGGCCCAAACGCTATGATCGAACGCCATTCATATGCACGAAAATCTCTCCCAGTCGCTCTGTATGATGGATTCATAATGCAGCTCAGGGGCCGAAGTATAAGGCCGTTGTGTGCCAAATGCCACGCAGCTGCTGGCCATGTCAAGTTCTCTTCGGAACATCGGGGTGCATCACCTCAATCCTCTTTCGTGAACTTCGGCTTGAACCCCTCTCTTAACTCCTTCTCCCTCTCCGCCACCCTCTGATGTCCCTGCACCTCCCTCTCAATCCTCTCTCTCGCCCTTAAAATCTTGCTCTGCAAATAGAAACTCCCGCCCTTCTTTGGATCATTCAAATCAAACAGCCTCTTGAACCGCTCTGTCACCGCCTCTATTTCTATATTGCCCATCTTCCCTGGCCCAACGTTGAGGATCTGACAGGCTTCGTCCATGGTAATGTTTGAGGAGGAGAAGGCGGAGGAAGAACCGCCACTGCCATTCTGATTTGCGGCGGCGAATTTTTGGGCGGCGGCGGCTTGACGGTAGGATTCGGAGACTGCGCGGCCTATTATTCGGGCGCCGGAAAAGACGACTTGTGTTATTATGCGATGCGCCTGGAGATGTTAGATGGAGATGGCCCATTCGGCACTGGGAAACGTACCATTGTGAGAGATGATATAGTAAGAAAAGCGAGTGGGAGACTATTTGCACAAAGGTGCAAAGCAAGGTTGACACTCTTGACTTTTGCTTCGTGGATGGATGTTGTCGACGATGAGCGGTCTCCAAAAATTTGGATCGCCTTCCGCACTTGCGGTGTTGCTCCGAGAGATCACGTGAGATCGTGACGGCTACGACCAATCATATGACGAGCGCAAACCATACACACTCCCACGCAGCGTCACACATTCTATTGACAGCTGTTGGGCTGTCCAATGTGTGTATAGATGAGGAGCATATACAGTTTCTTTCCGCCCTGTTATTCACGAACCACCGTCAATTAGACCCGATTGCACAGCGGCCATGCCACTTCCGCAAGCTCGGCCTAAGGACCTTCACATGCACAAAGATCCCCGCAAAGGGTCATCATCACCAGTGACCGCATCATACGCTTCTGTCTGCCAGTCTTCTCACGAGCTACTTATCCCCTACCTTCGCAACAACGTATGCTGCACACAACAAGTCCCCAGTGTGGCTCAACAGTAAAGGCGGCAATCAGCCTCATTCGTGCAGCTAGGCGATGACGCAGCTTTGGATTGATGCATGGCAGCACTAGGTTGGCAGCTCCTAATAATCACAACCACGACTTTATACTAGTCGTCGCATACACAACATGCTTACACACAGTCAGATACACCTTGGATAGAACACATGTCCACCCCTTCAAGATCCTCCAACGATGCGTCGTCGCCGTTGCCCCCCGGTGATGCGAACCCGCCCACCTATGCCACCTTCTCGCCCTCCAACCTAGGCCAGGCCGCACCGCAGACGAAGCTTCGCTCCGCAATACTAGTACACCAGAAATCACCCTTACTTGCTGCTACCCCGCCGCAGATTACCCGCGTACTTGCATACTCGCACCCGTTTATACTGCCTTTGAACAAGTTGGCTGGCTTGGTAACATGGACCACTGGCGATCCGTGGGAGAGCTTTCTCCTGGTTGCGAGCTTTTGGGCGGTAGTCATGTATGGTGATGCAGTGACGAGATATGCCGGGCCTATCATAGTAGTGTCGGCGTTGATATTAGGCATGTACACACGCAGATACTCTCCGCTTTCCTCGACGGGATGGACTGGAGAGAAGGGCCAGAAGGGACACAGGCGGGTCGAGTCAGACAGCAATATTAAGCACCACAAGAGCTTGGAGGAGATTGTGGATAGCCTGAAGCTGTTCACGTCACGCTGCAACATCCTGCTGGATCCCTTCCTTCGCTTAACCGACTTTCTCTCTACTCAAAGGACGGCGACATCTGCGACCACACGGCCAGCGCTCACTGTACTCTTCATTCGCATACTATTTGTATTGCCAATATGGATACTGCTTACCCTTCCCCCCTTCTACATCCTGTCTACGAAGCGAGTTGTGCTCGCGGTCGGCACAGTAATACTTAGCTGGCACTCACGGCCAGCGCGCGTCACACGCACTCTGCTATGGAGATCAAGAACAGTACGAAGAACCTGCGCCTTCCTTACCGGGCTTGACTTTGGCGAGATTGTATCCGCAAACAAGAAAGGAGCACCACCGCTTCCGCCTCGTAAGAAGAGCACGCAAGAAGTAGCAGCATCTTTGGCGGCTAAGCGCCGACCCGAGTCTACAGGCGTGCGCTTCACCTTCTCCATCTATGAAAACCAGCGGCGATGGCTGGGTATTGGATGGACATCGTCTATGCTTGCCTACGAGCGAGCTTCTTGGACAGACGAGCACCTAAACTCTGTGCCACCCAAGGATCAATTCGAGCTACCAGAGGTCGAAGGAGGCCATTCGAGGTGGCGATGGGTTCAAGGAAGCGAGTGGAAGGTTGAAGGAGGAGAGAAAGACCGCAAGGCAGACAAGGCAGCTCCGAAAGAAGACGAGGGGTGGATCTACTACGATAACAAGGTACGTTCGATACTCAACTCTTAAGATTACACGTAAACTGATGGGTTTAGTGGCGAGACGGACGCAGAGGTCAAGATGGCTGGGGTCGCTACACGCGCCGTCGAAAATGGTACCGCGACGCCGAACTAGTCGAAGCCACCCCCTCCACAGAAATAACCCCCGTGCCCACACCAAAACACAAGCCCATCGACGACCCAGCAGAGCCTCTAGACCCCAACCACCTGACCAAACTCTCTTCAAACCTCAGCATCACATCTACCACTACCGACCCCACCCTGGTCGATTCTGCATTGTCTGATACTGACGCAGCAAGCACGCGGAGCAAGAGAAGTTGGTTCAAGAAGAAAAGGAGGAGTAAGAGTACGGGAGGCAGTGTGAGTAACGCGACGATTGCTAGCTCGACGAGCACGGATGTTAGTCGGAGGAGTGATGAGGATGATGTGCAGAGTCCGCTTGATCGGATTGCGAGGGATGATGAGTGGAGGTTGGGTGATGATATTCGGCAACATCTTGACATTTAATAAACTTTTTTTTTTCACGGCGCGTACTATCACTTTCTTCTTTCTTATCGAGTTGTGCATATGTGTAATAGAAACGATATGATCTTGGTTTGCATGGCTGGTGTTTAGGTTTCGAATAGACTGGGCACTGTACCAATATACGCCGGTTTAGTTGCTATCAGATGGTGGGAGCACGTTTAAAGATGGGAATAAACACGCTTAGCTGATGTTTAGGGAATCCTATATACTTCTCCTGCTTTCTTAACTCTCGCTGAGCTTTCTCTATGTAGACTTCTCATTGATCTTTACTATATTGTAACGCTACGACCGGTATCGCCAAAGGAGAAAGATGAGGTAATCACAACTCCGTGGAAAGTTTTGCATCAATTCCGTCAGTAGCCATCTACAGCGACAGTGCCTCGTGTGAAGGGATCATCTTTCCCATTTCAGGTACAATTACCTAAGAAGCGATGTACTACGTACGTGTTTATTTTCTTTTCCATGGATCTCTTCCCGTGGGGTACACATTCAGCAACGTACCGCGATAGCCCATGGAAGCGACACCTCGGCGAAGCCAGTCTGATCCAAGTTTTGAATGCTAGTTGCATAAGTGCTCACTAGGCTTCGGTGCTGATTGATCATGGTGGTCCACTGAAGCAACCCATCGAACTGACTGCCTCCTCACACAGTCTCCGGTGTTCCAATCCACCGCTCTACTGTTTTCAAACATAACTAGACTTCGAAACCAAGGTTACTCATCACTGAAACCATCGAACCCAAGACTTAATCATCTTCAGTAAGTGAACGTGTACGTCCCAGATTTGCCTCCTACGTATCTCAAAACCAACCCACAGCATGCTGTAACCGACCTGGCTGTCTAGGCATGCATATGCAGACAAGCGGGGTGCGCAGCTGCAGTATCACATTCGTCTACGTAACGGCCAGTAAAAGGCTCAAACGTAGCAATTCGTGAGTTGATAACCGGGCTAGGGAGTGGGCTCATCCCACGTTTCTGCGGTTAGGCCGTCGTGCCGTCCCATGGCTGCAGGTTGGTTTGTCACTGAACAACACTAGGTTACTACGCGTGCGAAGAATCTGCAGGTCGTTCGGGATACATCTTTCGGCAAGCCGACCGCGACCCATGCCGGGCACCTACGTGCCTCTATCACCTCACCTCCGAGCTATTTCGTCAACAAAATGCCTCATGATCGTGGATGCGAGAAGGTTACGATAGGAGTATCTCCGGAGTACTGTGTGTTCTGAGCGTGCGAAGTCTCTCTAAACCCGAACTCGATGGACACTGCCAAAGCAAATATGCAGTCCAGCCAACTTCCAGCGCCCTTTCAGACACCATACCCAGCTGACCCCCGTCCTCTCCAATCGCAAGCCCCATACCGTGGACAAACTCCTCTCAGCCCCCGCCTATTCTCCACTCACTCAACAAACGCCACCCAACACAGCAAACATAGCCAAGCACGCTGGCCTCCTACCCCTCAGCCAACATGGCAAGATCCTCGGTCCACGAGCATGCTCTCAGGTGGAGTGCGGAAGCCTAGATGCACGTTGAGTAAACTCGATATGTCACTATCCCACTCCCACGCGCGGCGACCAGTCTAGTTGCACGCACAAGGCGCCCCCCATGACCTGAGCTGTGGAGAAGAAGAGCTCGAGAGGGGGGTAGAGGGGGGGAGGAGGCAATATATAAACCCACCGCGTCCTCAGCACCTTGATGGACAACTGCAACCAGCTTCTTCCCGACTCCCAACAAACCACCATACCAATCTTAAGCTCCACGCTTCTTACCCACCACCCAATCACAACCTTCATAATGTCTCCATGGTCCGTCCCTTCCCCTTCCCCGTCCAATCCAATCTCGCTGTTCCGTACGGCGTCACTGTGTTGCTGGGGTCGCTGGATGCATGCGGTCTAGCCTCAGCACCATGATGGACAGTGGACATGAACTTGAACACGAACACTTCAGCTGACGACTGGTTTTGGTTGAATAGTGACTGCTCCTCGTGCTCCTGCAAGGGTGACTGCTCGAGCTGCGGCTGCGGAAGCTGCTCCGTACGTCTTCTCGATCTTGAGGGTTGTGGTGGGTTGGTAAACTGAACTGATGTGCTGTGTAGCATTAAATATCGGCTATCGTGGATCGAGACGAGACGAGAGGAGAAGAGAAGAGAAGATCTAACCGTATTCCACTGCGTGCACTAGGCAGGGATGACAATGCTTCTTGGGTCTTGAGGGGAGGAGATATGAGGGCTGTGGATGTTGGGAGTATATGACAGATATGGTATTAGAAATGAAAGACATTCTTTTGACACCACTCACTCCTACACACAAACTCGTCATGTTTGTTGTACTTCATCATACATACATACATTTACACATACCTAAATCGCCTAAGTTATCCATCAACCTCCATGGGGACTAGCAGTGTCGCCCTTGTTCCTTCTGCGCGCCTCCTTTCTCCGCTCTTTCGACTCAAGCATGTTCTCGCTCTTTGACTGAGTGTTCTCTGACTGAGCTGTAACCCCAGGCGGTGGTGTCTGGTCCACCACTCGTCTGAGGGGTCTGAGCAAACTCTTGGAGTTTCTTCGCACAGTCTAAGACCAGCTTGTCGTCTCCATATTGGCCAATGATTTGCATACCGACGCTGGAAAATGGCCTGTTCTCGTCGTTTTCTGTGAGTGGGTCCTCAGGTGTGGCAGGCACGGGAATACTGATAGCTGGCAGTCCAGCGAGACTAGCAGGGACAGTGAAGACATCGTTCATGTAGGCCTGTATGGGGTCCTGAGCCTTGACGTCTGACAGCGACGGCACAAGTGAAGGAGCGGTTGGGCACAATAGCACGTCGACCTTGTTCTCGGATTCTTCTGAATATGTGCTCTCGTTCGACAGTGGGTTTAGCTTAGCGAACACGTTGTTGAAATCCTTTTGCACCAGTCTGCGCACTTTCTGTGCTTGAATGAAATAGTTGTCGATAGCTTGCGCACTCAACGAGAAAGCGCCAAGCAGTATCCGACGCTGGACTTCTGGTCCAAAGCCTTGGCCTCGAGTTTTGGCGAACAGGACACTCTCGGGTGTGCCGTCGATGCCGTCCGCTCTGCTGCCAAAGCGGACGCCGTCGTACTTTGCGAGGTTACTGGATGCTTCTGCCGGTGCAAGCACGTAGTACGCTGAAAGAGCGCGTTGCGTTGCTGGTAGCCTGACGGGATGTAGAGTATGTCCGCGCTCATGCAATTCCTTGAGGGTGTTGATCCAAGCTTTCCGAACAACGGGGTGTAGCGTGGCGATATTGTAGTCTAGAGGAATACCAATTCGTATTGAGTCTGAAGCTTTTGCACTGCCCTTAAGACGTGAACGGGTCGAAGGAGGGAGGGAGGTAGGGTCCTGAGGATCGTAGACGTTGAGC
Source organism: Parafenestella ontariensis (assembly GCA_021596325.1). Classification (NCBI taxonomy): domain Eukaryota; kingdom Fungi; phylum Ascomycota; class Dothideomycetes; order Pleosporales; family Cucurbitariaceae; genus Parafenestella; species Parafenestella ontariensis. Next base: position 203,979 of record JAKGDA010000035.1, read on the forward strand.
TTGTCTGAGGACTGAGATTAGATCTACGTAACGTCTCTATTGATAGACAGATTTTACGTACCGAAGATGGCCTCCACCTTTGCCGCGCTGGTTCCCAAGATGCCGACAGTATCCAGTGAGTTGGCGTAGGCAATAACGCCCCATCTAGACAGGAGTCCATAGCTCGGTTTGAAGCCAACCACGCCCGTATACGCAGCTGGAAGTCTGACAGAACCTCCCGTGTCTGTTCCCAAAGCCCTGTCGACGTCAGCTCTCCGTCTACTCATCTTCTTCTGCACAACTCACGCCCAACACTGCGCACTCGCAACTGCCAGCGCACTTCCTCCCGAGCTCCCTCCCGCGCTTAGTTCTTCGCCTCCATGTCTCTGCATCCTCACTGGGCCATAGTGCGAGTGTGTAGAGTGCGATCCCATGCCAAACCCATCCATATTCGTCTTCCCCGCAACCACCGCGCCTGCATCTTGTAACAGCTTCACAACCGTCGCATCGTATGGACTTGTAAAGTCTTTCAATATCCCCGAAGCAGCAGTCGTCTTAAGGTCCTTTGTGCATATGTTGTCTTTTATCGCAATTGGCTTGTCATCAACGACAAGTGGTTCCTCTCCATCGATGTTCGGCCTCGAGGATGCGGTGCGCGCGAGCAGGACAGAGGGATCTACGAGCGAGACGAAGGCATTGAGGTGTGCGTATTTGGATTGATTGGTCAAGTAAGATTTCGCATGCTTAAAGAGGGACATGGAGGATGGGAGGCATGCCGACGCGTGGGCGCGGATTCGACCTCTCCAGGTTCGTGAGCCAGACGAAAAGTCGGCGCGACGTCATGTGACAACGCCTTCATTGCCGTACATGACTCGATGCCCCAATTTCTTTGAATGCGACGACTGCTCATGAGATTGGTTTAGTGAATAAGTGATGCAATATCGAGCCACCATAGGGAAGGTGCGTTGAGATTGAACAATCAGATCGGCGCGTTAGGGTAGTCGTAGGCAATTCATGTAACTTGTAATATAGGTTTTTTTTAGACGGTTCATCTCAGCGTCTATATTTGAAAGCAACGATGTATAGGGATCCATATACGGCCTGGAACATTAAGATTGCCTTGTAAATACCGGAAATCGCTACATTAAACGCCCTCAAAAACGCCATCGCCAGAACAAGAAATAAAAGCGCGATCAGACTCCTGACTTATGATTCCTGTGCTAAAGGATGTCTCCCCAAATCCACAGATTTATGATATTGCCTACACGGCAAATCCTTCCCGTGATCATGCTCGTCCTCGTCCTCATCCTCAATATCAAACATACGCTTCAACTCCTTACATGCAACCATGTACTGCTGTCTCGCACCTGGGCTCTCTCTCAGCGGATTGGGCGCCTTATCCCATCCATGTGGCACCCCAGGAACACAATGATAATGCACTCGTTTTCGTAAGTCTTTCGAAAGGATGTCGCGGAATCGTTCACCTTCGGCAAGCAGCATATCCCACTCGCAGCAGAATAAGACAATGTCATCCGGAAGCGCTTCGAGCATGCGCTTAGGTGCAACGCCGGGACTTAGCCAGGGGTGTGCGAGGTCCAGCGAGGGCGGCTGCAGGTATGAGTCGTCGAAGAGTTCAGTGAAGACGGCAGGAAGTTGTTGGTCCGCGCGTGCGCAGGTGGCGCGGCGCTGGGCGCGGGTTTGGGTGTAGTCTGTTGGTGGGTAGAAGGAGACGATGCCTCGGATCTTGACGATTGCGTTGGAGGCTTCTGTCATGACGGATACTGCTGAGCCTTCCTTGTACGAGGAAATGAGCGAGAGTGACGATGCGCCTGTTTGGCGGAGCATAGCAATCCTGTCTAGGCGGGACTTCTGGCGCACAAGCGGGACGCGTGAACCATTTGGAGTGAGGTTCGCTCCAAAGGCGGGGGTAGGTTGAATGACTGCGTTCGGGACACTACCCGCTCGGCCGTCGACAATGTTCGCGCCAGATGCCGTTCGTTCAAACAATTCGCCCTGGAGACACAACGGAACTGTGAAACTCATGTTCCCTCCCGACGAGAAGCCTGATACCGCAAAACGTTCGGGGTCCAGCAGGAGTTCGTCCGCATGTTGCGCGAGCCATAGTATAGCGTCCGCACCGTCTTCGACTGCTGTAGGGAATGGATGCTCGGGTGCAAGGCGATAGTCGACACTGACGACGACTGCTCCAACCTCATCGACAACGATATTGCACCAACGCGCATCGTCGTGAGCCGTCCCCAGCACGAAACCACCTCCGTGGAAGTTGATGACGACAGGATACCTCCTCCCCCCTTTAAGCTTCTTCTGCCGCTTGTACTCCTTAGGTACGTAGAAGTTCAGTCTGAACTTCCCCTTCAGCGGCGAGACGGTGGCATCGATATCTTTGTGGAAAGCGGGGCGGCGTGGCCGTGGTCGTGCGAGTCGATGGAGCATCATTCCAATGCCCATGAGAACGCGCCAAAACTGCGCTTGAACGTGCAGCATCCATCGTGGGCGGCTGCCCGGCGTCGGGCTGGGGTTTGGCTTTTTCTTTGAGAACATTTTGGTGTCGAATGTCTTTAGAAATTGGGTGCCATCGAAGGTTCAAAAGACAGCGCTGGATCGGGGCTGTGCTCGTGGAATTGGGATTTGTGGAGCAATGGTGGCGTGTTATCTCTTGTCCTGACCCAACGGCTGCGACGCGGTTAGTGGAGTCGGGTTGAGCGAGGAACTAGTTGCGTGTGGGAAGTGTTCTAGAAATGTGAGACAATCGGGGCCCGCTGGTTTTTGATAGGTGGATGACGTAGACCCTGGGAATGCAACCCATTCATCAGTGGCTTGCCAAGCACGTTACCTCATTGACAGGCTGGGCATACCCACCCCTCTTAGGAAAGAGGTATCGCGGGGTCATGGATTCGCGCATGCAGCGATGACAAGTCCGAGTCGCGCATTTCGGAGCGGCGAGCGATTAAGATCCGACGATACATCAAAGCAGTGTAACGACGTTCGGTTGGAGTGGCATGAATTCATACCACTCACTAGCGATATCATTGCAGACTAGAACGCACAGGCGCGACAAGCAGGGAACCAGGCCCATACTGATAGAGTAACGGTACAGGCAAGCCAAACCCCACCGCCATCGCCCACCTAGATCGTATACAATGATCCTATGCCACAAACAAAAGCAAGCAAGCCGAAGCGGGTATATGGCTGCTCAAGTCCTCAGAAAGCGCCAGACGCTCACCTATTGATGCTGCCATGAAGCCGTCCAATGCAGGTATTCCTAAACAGTGGTATGAAATCGATAACGAAGTCGATAATACCTTGAAAACGCCAATAGAACTATGCCAAATCACTCATAATCGAACACGACGAGAAGGGATCAGGAGACCGGTCGGAGCAGTCACGCGTCGACGAACTCATACTCCTCATCCTCCGGAGCGACAGTATGACTCTTGGGGCGAGATGACATAGCCTCCTCTGCATCAATGTCCAGCACCTCGTACTCGTTCTTGATCAGCTTATCGGTCTCCTTGGTTTCGAAGCGCTCGATGGCCTTTTCGAGGGCGTGGTTCAAGATCTGGCTGCCATGGCTCGGTCCCTTCGTAGCATCGAATGAGTACGCAATCTCAGCGTCTGGGGCCGTAGACGGGTGCTCGACTTCCTCATCGGCCGACGAGTCGCCGCTAGCGGAGGCCATATCCTTGTTGAATGCAGTTCGCGCCTTCATAGGACCAGGATATGATGATCTGTACATGTTAGCAGTTGGTTATTGACAGCGATACCCAAATGGCTTCGCGCCTCACACACGAGTGGAAGCTGCAAAGCATTTGAACATCTGGGCCTCAATATGCGTCAAGAGCTTACTTGATATGAGGAGCGATCTTAGCAGGGCGAGGGCGACCATCTTCTTCTCGCCGCCCAGGGCCGAACGACTGGCCATGCGCCCACTTGACCCTGCTGTTCTTATCGCGGTTGAACTCCTTGGCGTCGCTGCGGAGGTCGCTCGTGAAGGTCTGCACGGCCGACATGGTGATGCTGCGAGCGGACTTTGCTGGCAAGGTACTGGTGTAGTGCGTAGGGTGGGACTTTGATATGCCCTTGTAGCGCTGGTGTGGATGGATAGGTATTAAGGGCTGCGCGGTAGGTAGCTAGGTAGATTAGGTAGTAGGTATGGAGAAGAGAGAGCGAGCGACAAGTAAGATATGTTTGAAAGGCAGTAGTAATAAGCCGGAAGCGAGGGTAGGTGTGACGGATGACTGGGAGCTGTAGCTGTCTTGTGAATGACTCTGAAGGGTGACTCAGGCGGAAGGTAGTTCTGTAGGTAAGTGGCTATGCAAGTAGGTAGGATATGGCTTATGAGATAGCAGGGCAGGTGTTCAGTCCCCGCGGCAGTGCCGCCCTTTATGAGGTCAAAGGCGTAGGCGCCTCCCCGCTCCGTTTGTTGTGGTTCCTGATAAGGAGCTGTGAGGTAGTGGGAGCTCATGACCTGGGTCCGATTCGCCGAGGCCCGCCTCAGCCCGAATCAGATCCGGTTTGACACTGGCGGCCATTCATGATGCCATCATCGGGAAATCATGCGCCTTGATTGCAAACGTGGGTGGTTTGGAGGCTGGGGTGGGTTCCCGGCTTGCGTGCATGGCCGCTGTGCAGCTCTCAGATGCGCTGAAGCTGTTGCTTGTGCCGATGGCCGACCCCACAAGGTCCTGCACTCCACTTTCCATACATCACAGTCACGGAATTCCCAACAATAATCACGAGGCCTTGGATACATGCCGCAGCTCATTAGGTAGAAGCCCCTCAACACGCAAGCTCGATAAGGACCCGGATTCGGCCGCTGAGCAAGCAGCGCCCTTTTCGGCTAGCCCAGTCATCTATCTACTCATCTCGGGTCGAGTAAGGCCTCCGGCGCGTAGCCTCTACGACGTACCCCAAACCATAGGAATGCTCAGTCCGTCCTATGAGTAAGACCGCGAACATCAGCCTTCCGCAATCAACCGTCATGTACCAATAACGTGCTAGAACCTGCATCTTGCTCCCACTCAGACATCTCCTCTTGGCATCCACCCGGCAGCTGCTTCAGGTATGGTAGGCAGCTTCGTCCTCAGCTTCCTCATCACTGCTCTCCACCAAGCCAGCCTCGCTTGGAAGCACGTCAGGGAACCATCCGTACTCGCTGAAGTCTACAGTGTACTGCCCCAGCGCGTCCTGTCTAACTTCGACCCCTTCTCCCCTCAAAGCAACCGCTTGCTGGCTAGCTGCGCTTGGCCCTCTTTGTCCGGGTCAATAAGCGATGCGGTAGGCAACAAAGACATCCAAAGTGACAAAGGAGTACTGACCTCGGGCTGATGCCGCCTTTGGCATTGATCACGCGCTGCCAAGGCACATTGCCACTATGAAACGTGGGACTCTTCTTGCTGCTATCGGTAGACGGCGACGGCAGGTTTTTGAGACAGACTCCAACTTGTCTTTGACGTCATGCGTTAGTCTTGTCGCTGAAAGGATGCGCACTGTGTTACCTTGGACACTCGGCTGCGTGGTGAGGAACATGTCAGCTCGCGATCGTTGTCATATGGAACGAAGACTCACGCTTGCCGACTAGCCTGGCGATATGTCCGTAACTCGTGCATCTCCCATGTGGAATCTCTTGAATCGCCTCATAAACTGTAGTATACCACAGCCATACCTCTTCAGAACGCTCCCCTGGCGCCATAGTCGTAGTAACGCTTGCGAAGAGGGGAGAGAGCGGCTGGCGCCAAACGCGGTCGATCGCTCATGGCAGGCACGCCATCACGTGATGAGCATGTGCCAAGACTGACCAAACTGAGCTTCGAGCGTTTACTGCTCGCGAGCCACTCCCGCATTATCACTCACTCCAAGCATGTCTCTCGCCGACTACTTGGCTAAAAACTACCTCACTGCAGACTCGGAAAAGAAATCCAAAAAGCGCAAACGGAAACACAAGGATGGAGGGCTCACAATCGACGACGATGATAGTCTTGGGTGGAAAGAGAAGGCAGAAGAGGGTGACGAATATGCGCCCATGATCGGTATGTATTCTCTGATTTACCTAGTGTTGTATTTCATCGCTGATGCAGAATCATGCAGTCGGTGGAGGCACCCTCAAGAAATCCAAGAAAAAGTCAAAAGGCACCAGCGCCGCGACCTGGACAGCCGTTGGCGTCGCCGCACCCTCACATGCAGAACAACTAGCTGCCGACGCAGCCGCTGCAGATGCGATAATCGCAGGAACCGCCGCCGACCGCCAAAAGGCTGCTGAAGCTGAGGACGAAGCGCCGGAAATGGTGGACACAGAAGGCGTGCTCAGAATGGAGTCAGGTGCAAAGGCGGGGCTGCAAAGCGCCGCGGAAGTGGCAGCAGCTATGAAGAAGAAGCAAGATGAAGAGAAGCGGAAAGCCGCCGAGGTAGCAAAGGAGATGGGTAGTGCCGCCCAGGAAACGATATACCGAGACGCAAGCGGTCGCATAATCAACGTGGCTATGAAGCGCGCGGAAGCACGCAAGAAGGCGGAAGAAGAAGAGCGCAAGAAGCTCGAGAAGGAAAAGGCGGCGCGAGGAGATGTGCAGAACGCCGAAGCCGCACGCAGAAAGCAGCAACTTCAGGATGCTAAGACTATGACCGTCGCACGGTACGCAGACGATGCGGATCTGAATGACGAGCTGAAAGAGCGCGGCCAGTGGAATGATCCTGCTGCTGGCTTCTTGCGCAAGAAGAAAGCTGGCCGAAGTATAACAGGCAAACCGCTGTACCAAGGACCGTTCCAACCAAATCGATACGGTATCCGCCCTGGCCATCGATGGGATGGCGTGGACAGGGGCAACGGATTCGAAAGCCAGTGGTTCAATTCGCGAAACAAAAAGGCGAACATCGAGAAACTGGAGTATCAATGGCAAATGGACGAGTAAGACGTTGGAATCGTTGCATGTTCATATCTAGCATAGCGTGGCGTTAGGGATACCAAGACACTTGGAACTGAAGAACTACCTCGACTAAGAGCAAATCTAAACTTATAAGAAGGCAGTTTGAACCTCAAAATTGCAGCCGTTAGCTTGCTGGTTTTACAACTATTTCAGACTTGGTAAAGATCAGTCAACTTTCTATACTTACACAATCTCTCCTGCAGGGTGACGCGACGGAAAACATACGAGATTGTTTGTATAGAATCCACACAGTCAGTCGGTCACCAGAGGAGCCGTCGATGGATACTTCCACTACCACCAACGGTGCAAGTCCTCATACCTAGAGATGACTGGCTACGTGAGCGCAAAACAAGGGCTCTATTCACATTCGAGACGATCTAGCACCCCACTGTAATGCTATGCGATCGTAGCCCTTCCCCCCACAATCTGAAGAATAACTATTCTCTTCTAGACGTCCAAAACTCTCACCTAATCCACAGTCAAACTCCCCTCCATAACCTCGACCGCCGCCCCACTCAACTTTACGTCTTCCACAACCCTCTCCTCCCCCTCCCCCCTCATCGTCACAGTAACAAAAATATCACACCTCCTACCCATCTCCACCCCCTGCGTAAGATGGAACCTCTGCACCCCCTTCGCCCCTTCCTTCATCGCAATATAGCAGCACAACGCCGCACTAGCGCTCCCCGTCCCCGGATCCTCGTGCTGCGGTATGCTACGCGTGCGGAGGCGTCTCACGGACGGTACGTCTGGATCAACACCAAGGTCGACGTAGTAAAACGTGCCCGTATACCCTACGTCCCATCCACTCCCCGCGTCCAGGTAGTGCCCTTTGAACCGCTCGGCGGGTGGGACAAGGGGAGCAGACACCGCGCCGAGAGCGTCCAGGTCGGCGAGTTGCGCGAGGCCAAATGCCATGCCTTTCACAATTGAGACGATCGGGACGGTATGTTTGTTTGCTTCATCCGTGGGGAAAGGGTGTGGGAGGCGCGCGCGGTGGATGTGCACGTCGTGCGGGATGGACACTGTTGCTCTTCCTGATTCACTGTCATACTCGAATGGAATCACGCCAGCGACGGTGCGGAGTTTATTTATCCCTGGGTATGCAGCGGCCGCGGCGTGCTCTGCGATGTATAGTGCTGTGCCGATCGTGGGATGGCCGGCGAAACTCATGCGTGACACGGGTGTGAAGATGTCGAAATCCGCTACGTCGTTGCCATCTTGCTCTGCTGGCTCATGCAGAAACGTGATTTCAGAGAAATTAAACTCCCGGGCAATCTTCTGCTTTTGCTCCTCTGTCAGTTTGGCGCGGAGAGATGCTGGGACGCGGACGACGGCGAGGGGGTTGCCGACGTAGCGGGTTGTGGTGAAGACGTCGAGGGTAGTGAAGTGCAATTGCATGTTGAGAGAGTTTATGATTTTGTTTGTATTTGTTTCTTTCTAGTCTCTTTTTATGTCGACAGGACTTAGTTGTTTTGACTCATGCTCACATACATGACTCACTCGGAGGATTTACAGATCTACAGCGTCGTCATTGATTGAAAGCTTGTTGGAGGGATGAGAAAATTGATTCAAAGCTAATACATGTTATACACCTAAACGTAGTCTATCCTTCTATTTGTCGGATTATGTTACATTATATACAGCTCCTCACCAAAGGACCTCAGTATTACACATCCGCACCTCCTCCACATCATTCCAACCCACTTTTTCCCTCACCAAATCCGGCAGCACTCTCCTGTGCCACGAAAGCGCAAATCTCGTAGCGGCTTCCTCGTCACTAAAGTCTATGACCCATCGGTTGTACACACGGTTCATTACCATCTGATTAACCTCCTTTGCCGTGCGGTCTTCCTCCGCGCCCTCCATGAGGAAATGAATGCCAGGATCCTCAAACTCTACATCCGCTCTCGGTTCCTCGGTATCATGGTCAAAAGTCCCGTAAGCGCTGGGTCGGACAGAAGATATTGGCTTGACCGTGGTCTTGAGATTGATGATGTCGCGGAGGCGGTGGATGGATGTGCTTGATTCGTTACGCAGGGTGAGCAACATGCCCTGCTTGTACGCATCACGGCGGAAGATTTTGAACAAATCCGAGTGTGTTGGCTCGTAGCCTTCGATGTGCATGAGCACTTTCCAGATTCGTTTTCCTTCCGAGTCTACGTTAGGCATGATGGGTTGGTAACCACCTCGTTCGACCAGGGCGCGTAGAGCAGGGTTATAGGGTTGCATGATGGTGTTGAGACTGAGGTGGTGGCGCGTGGGTAGTAGGTTGTATAATGACGTGGCTTTATTGAGGTCTTCGCCGTCTTCAAGGAAGCCTTTTGGTGGTGGAATGGCGGAAAAGATGTTGGAGGGCTGGTGGAGCGCGCTGAGTTTGTGAAGACGTGAGGCGTTCTTCTGGTATGCAAGCGCGGATTCGGGGTCTTTAAAGAGGATGTAGTAGAACGGCATACGCTCTAGGCTCAACGGGTCGCGCCCAGGAATGACCTTGTAGAACTCTCCATCACGGCGCCATGTTTCGATGTGCTTGCCCTTGGGGATCAGACGACGGAAATCAGCCTCCGTCAGCTCGGTGCTACAATAGGCCAGCTGGAGCAGCGTGGTTTCCTCTCTCTTATTCTGGAAAGATTCAACGAATTGCTCTTTTAGCGACTTGGGGCTCTCTATGAACTCTCGGCGTATGATTGGCGTGGACTCTGGCAGGTCGAGCTTTGGGTACTGATTTCTCTTTTCTGAGTGATGCGATTGAGGAGGGCTGCTGGCTTCTGGAAAGAGTTCTTCGAGGAGTGATTGCTCGCTGACTTCATCAGTACCAGGCAATGACTTCAGCGGTGATTTGATGCTGGCTTTGGACATGTCCTTCGCATCAGATGCTAGCATGGAAGGGTTCTTGGCTGTGGGCGTGTTGACCTTGATGTGGTCGGATGAACTCATTGAGCGTGACTGCGTGTGGATCTGCCGTGTCAGTCTCTGGCCGTCATTCTTCCTCTCCAATGTCGTGATGTCCACCTTATCATCGTCGTCATTGCTGCCTCTTCTCACATTATTCTCTCTTATGTCCTCGTAAGTCATCATTTTCAAATGCTGGCTATCAGCTTGCAGGACAATAGGCGACGAATGCTGAGTACTCTTTGCTTTCGTCTCCAGATACGGCGAGCCATTTTGCTGTGCATTCGCTGTGCTTGGCTCTGTACTAAGTGATTCCAACTTGGTGACAAGGGAGTCATAGCCTCCTTTGTAGCGCCTCAATATCATCTTCGTCTTTTGGTCTTTCTCCGCAATAGCATCTCGCGCTATCACTCGTAGTCGACGAAGGATAGTCGAGGTTATGGGCGCAGCTAAATGCGGTGACACTTCCTCGAGGATATTTGCTACCAGTATAAGGTGGTTGGTGGAACCCCGATACACAGCCCAGGCGTGCGCGAGCTGAGTGCGAGCAAGTGGACGCTTCCGCTTGGGTTTTGGGTGCTGAGCAGCAGATGTAGGTGGACTGCTTTCCGACTGAACGTTCGCGAACAGCGAGCCCTTTTGTAGGGAGGCTCTTCTCTGATTGGCGTACTGACGGGTCTGAGAATCCGTTGTCGAAGGCTCTGGGCTCGCATTGCGCGTTGGCGAAGGTTTCTCTGACATGATTTTTGCTTCTAGTGCGGCTTGCAGCGTCTTGACTTGTTCGAAGAGTTGCTGAAGCTGGCGCTGCACGTCTGTGGCGCCCTCTTCCTGCGCCATGTCCCTGCCATGTTCTTTCGGAGGAATATTTGTCGGCGTCTTACTCTCCCTACTCTCCCTACGCTTGCGAGACCGAGCGTCCTTCGCAAGCCGCTGGAATAGCGTCGGATACTCTTGGCTACCGCGAGCGCTGTGCTTCCTTATCCTGTAGCTCTCCCCCGCCACGTGCTGCTCTTGGGCATGTTCCCCGTGAGCCGTTAGCGCCCGCTCTTCGGTTGTCGTCTGTGTTCTGTTCTCGGCGGGTGTGGGAGACGACGCAATTGGGGGTTCCGCCGCGGTGGAGAAGTGGACGCGGGCCGTCTTGAAAGCGCATCGGACGTGATGAGCGGACCCTGGGGGGTGACATGGCCGCAGATATCGAGACAGGCGCGGCGGTGGCATCAATTGCTGGGCTCCGTTACATTGCACGCTGGGAGCCTTCGTCGACGCGACACCTGCAAAAGCTTCGAGCCGGACCACCATCGCGCTAAGGGATCCCATCTGGCCTAGCACGTGTCTTGCTTAGTCATCCATCGCGAACATATCCTGCATCGAAATAGCTCTTCGTTGCTCAGTGCGACGCACCGAGAAACCGAGTAGACGCATTCAATCCATGAGCACCGGGACCGCTTTTGTTCTCCGCCCGCTGGAGCGCAACCCACCGAGCACGCCCAGCAATGCGCTCGAAGGCTCCTTTCGCGTACATCTTTCCCAGAAAGAGCAAAAGAATCTCGGTCTCACAAACGGCGACCTGATTCGTCTCAGGACTGCGGCGGGCTTCAAAGGTTATGGCGTTGCGTGGACAGCTGCGCAAACCAACCCTGGAAACAAGCCTATAGCAAAGGTTACCGATCTGCTACGCGAACACTATGAGCTGCCATTAGGCGATCCTGTCTTCATAGAGAAAGTCTCGGACTCCTGGAAGCCCCTCAAGTCAGTTGACGTTAGCTTTCTAGATTCGTCAGATCAGGTAGCCAAGTTCGCCTCGAGTGAAGAATTCATGTACTGGGTCCAATATGCCTTAGGTAGGGTAAGCCGGACGAGTCCTTTTCTACGCGACTCATCTAACAGCTATAGTGGATCTCGACATCATCCTTCCTGGCTGTAGTTTCCCGATCCAACAGAAGGGACCAAAAAATCAGTCAAAAGGCTCGAAGCTACGAGTGACCGTGCAAAACATCGAGCCACACCCGGACGAAAAGCATCCGTTGTACTTTGACCCTCTCAAGACCCATGTAACCACTGCGACCAAAATTCCGAGCCAGTTGCCAGCTCAGATCTCTCCAAGTGTTCTGCAGGTCAAGAGCGAAGGCATTGGAGGCCTGTCGGAGCAAGTGGCAACAATCAATAGAAGTCTATTTTTCCTCACCAATGTTGCACCGGCTTTGCCCGAACAGCACCTTCTTGGACCTACTGCATTTCTTTTGCATGGGCCAGAAGGTACTGGTAAGACCCTCTTGCTCGAACGATTGGCAGAGTGCTCTTGGCAACAGGTGTATCGAGTGAACCCTGAGTCACATCCCAAAGGCCAGTCCAAGGCCGTATCTGAGACCTTTGAAAACGCCCGTCAGAACCAGCCAAGCTTGATCCTGATGGACAATCTTGACAGATTTCTTGAGAAAGCGGAATCATTGGTGGCCAAACTACGGACCGAGCTGTCTAACTTGGAGGGTAGCCAAGTGGTCGTTGCTGCAGCTGCCCGTAGCGTATACGACGTCGATACCAGCCTTCGAACGACCTCAGCTTTCAAGAAAGAGCTTGAGCTTTTCCCCCCTAATGTAAAACAAAGAGAGGACATTCTACGCCAGGTACTTGGACCGACCCGGAAACTTTCAAACGTCGAATTTCCTGCGTTGGCAGAACGCTCGCACGGGTTCGTCGGTCGTGATATCCACAAACTGTGTGGCCTCGCAAGGAATCGACGGGTACAGCAAGTGTACGAGTCATTAGATGAGGACAAGAAAGCCACATTTGGTGACACTCTTGAGAAAGCAGACTTCGTCACCCAACAGGATTTCGATGCTGTGATCGACCAGGTGCAGCCAACAGTTCTCAAGGATAGTATCCTCGAAGTGCCGAAAGTCAGGTGGACAGATATAGCTGGCTTGGACCACGTGCGCGCTTTACTCGAGGCCATAACTATCCGCCCATTCAAGGTTGGTTGCTCAAATAAGCTGAAGTAACTTTAGACTGACCACTGCAGTACCCCGATCTTGACGTCAAGTTTGGCGGACCCCAGTCGCGCAAGGGCGTGCTACTATACGGACCCCCAGGCTGCGCAAAGACCCTGATTGCTCAGGCCGTTGCAACCGAAAGCAACCAAAACTTTCTAGCAGTCAAGGGCTCCGAATTGATCAAGATGTACGTTGGCGAGTCGGAGCGAGCTATTCGAGATGTTTTTCGTCGCGCACGTGCGGCGAAACCTTGCATTATCTTCTTTGACGAGATTGACTCCATCGGAAAATCACGCGAGAAGACGCAGGATAGCGGCCTGAACGTCGTCACGACACTACTCAACGAAATGGATGGCATAGAGGCACTGAAAGACGTCTTCATTATTGGAGCAACAAATCGGCCGGACATCTTGGACTCTGCGCTCATCCGGACCGGTCGCTTTGATGCACACATTCATATCGGACTACCGACTGAAGAGGCTCGCAAGCAGATTCTTCATATTCACACTAGAAAAAGGCCGCTTGCTGCAGACGTTGACCTGAGCGCCGTTGCTGCCAGAACGGAGGGCAGCAGCGGTGCAGACATCAGCGGTCTGTGCTCGGTGGCTGTTGAGCTGGCTATCTCGGAATATGAGAAGGCCCCAGACAGTGAGCCTCAGATATGCATGCGACACTTCGATCAGGCGCTGGACCAACACGTTCCGCATACGGTCAAAGCAGAGGCTGAACGGTATAAGAATTGGAGACCAGGGAAGTCGCTATCCGTGGACTGATAGGCATTCTTCCGTCTTGGGAGCATGCATGGAAGAGTGTAGATTCCGGGGAAGAAGGATGGGGTGCATGCTTTACGATGTGCAGCTGCGCGTCGTTGACCAGAAGAAAAAATCGATGTCGAAATCAAGTCCGTTGATCGTTTAGCCGCATAACGATATCAAAGACTTGGATATCGTTGTCTGAACATGCTAGCCCACCCTATCAGCGTTCTGCATTGGTCGATTCACCAGGCCGAAAATGCCTGCTCGAATTTTCGGCAGATTTCTCGAAGACAAGCGCATAACGACAACCCAACTTCTGGAAAAGCTGATAGAATACCCGCCAACCCAACCGAGCGCGACGACCCACCATGTCTTTCCAGCTTCTCGCCACTTCATGCCTCTTGAAATTTCCGGGGCGCTTGTTTTCGTTCGCTCAGTGCCGATATACACGATCAGAAGATGACAGCAATCTTGGCTATTTCCGAAACGCCATAATCCTTGCGTTGATGCTTTCATCTCCGATTGCTCATGTCAGACGACCGAACCTGCTCGTCCTTTTCCTTTCAATAATGCAGATTATTGTAACCTGCATCTTTGCGTTACGATCACCTTTCAGCTCTGGGTATCCTTGTGAAATTGTGATTTTTGTGCCGCCATCAAGTTCCCATCATTTTAGCAAAGCCAGTGTTCGTCGTTGGAGAGGGTCGCTTGGCAACCGGTAGCGAAATTGCCCACGGCACGGCGTCATCTTGAAACCGAGGCTCGTGCTCAGTCCATCTAGCTGCAGGAACAGCCGCCTGCACCACATCCCGTTACCATGAGACAACGCTTTCCAGACAATCCCCGTTGTCTGTCATGGATGTTGCTGTCGCAACCTGCCGATGCAGCCAATGAAGCCACGATCCCTGGGCCCTGGGGTTCACTCACATCCCGGTCCCTCGACGTGTTGGATCCCTTGACGTGTTCCTAGCCTTGTGCAATTTGTCCCTGACGCCATGGATGGATTGCCTATGGTATGAGAGCGGGAAAGTGTGGAGGTGTCGAGGCTGTTTGCTAAGCGCACTGATGATGATACTGGCGTAAATCCCGTTCCTGGCGGCCTCCTCTTCATTCTTCCAACTACCAACGTCGACCGCGTCGCCACCGGTGCAACTGGTTGCTTTTTGCTCTGTTGAGCTGTCCATTCCTTTATTCTAGTCTCCCATTATCTTCTCGACGCTCCTTCATCCCCAATTTACCACCTGATACCCACTAGTATTTGTGAAACACCAACCGTAGCCATGCCCGGGATGCTCACCAGATCGAAGTCCTTGAGGTTCCTGAAGAGCAATCGCAAAGAGCAAGAACATGAAAACTCTATAGCGCCCCCGAACGCGCCTCAAACAGACTTTGACAGATACAAATCAGCCACACCAATCTCAAGAGCAGAAGGAAATTTGGAAACGCCCGATATGACAGTACGCCCAAGCACGTCAGGTGGGCCCGGAGACCGCACATCGATGTTCTACATGAAGAAAACAAATCCTATTCCGTCTGTCTATTCTCAGGACCACGTCCTTGCCTTACCCTCTCCAACTAAGTCGACTACCGTGTTCTACGCCGCTGAAGTCACACAGGAGCAAGGGATTATTGGGATCGCGCTGGGTTCTCCTACCGTAGGTTCACACTGGAATACAACCCCTCAGGCGTCCAGCTTCAGGCTAGATTCCCAGACCGAAGATAGTCAAATGGCCGCCCTCCATCAAGGAAACAGCACCTCAGCATGGGTGCCCAGTCGCCAGGAACCTCCCAAGTCCAAAGTGAGCCGGTGGAAATCATTGTTCAGGAAAGCTGCACCACCACTACAGGAGAAGCCATCTTTCTATCAGTTGGCACAAACTGTTACATCAGCGCCTCGTGCAGACAGTCATCATGATAAAGAATCATTGGAGTCGGAGGCGGTGTCAAAACAAGAGACAGAAACAATGCGCACGGCTTCACCTCCGGCTTATAAGCCTGACATCAGGGCATCTCGCAAGGCAAATGCAGAAGAATTCACCGCCCCTCGTTCGCCACCAGAACCGCCTTCAAGAAGAGGACGTGCTGTAACGCTTGGAGTTGCTGCGTTCAATCCTCGGTCAACGATGACGATTCAACGGTCCTCTACCTCTCCCATTCCACCTCCAACAGTCGTGATAGATGAGTCTTCCAATGCTCCTCAGGTGGTGGTTTCGAAGAGTGCGGGCAATGCGTCGCTTTCTACGACCGAAGGAGGGCCACTTCTAGACGTCAGTATCCCCGATATCAAAATGGAGAGGTATAGCGTTATGTTTGGCAACCTGCTACAATCGACTTCGAACCGGCCCTCTTCGCTGTTGGCAAGAAGACAAGGGAATGCCGAAAAGCTCAAGCCGCTAAATGCGCTTTCAGTCAAGGTACGTGTTGTGGCATCCTCGCTTTTACTAGGCGCTGGCTAACTTGAGCAGGAGGACCAACAAGAAAGCCCCATGGACTACAAACTTCAGCGCAGGGCGACGTCGCCAACAGTGCCCTCTGCTTCTCCCAGACTATCTCTCTTTCCGTCCACAAATCCTGGTCGCGCCCCGTCGCCACACACAGCATCCTCACACCGCGCAGCGAGAGCACTCCAGCGATCGAGGACCGCGCCCGCTAAATCACCACTTCGTCAAACTTTTTCTTCCGCCATAGAAGGAAGCACGAAGAGATTGGACTCGACAACCCTGAAACCAACGGCATCGCCAATGCCGCAACCGGCCTTTACGCCGACTTCAGTCCACAGCTACGAATCAGATGCGGAATCTATCACCATTGTAGTAGCGCAACACACAGCACCCCCTGGCCACCCCAACCCCAAGCCCTTCAAAGTCCGCCTCGATGAGCGGGAACCAGAATGGGAAATCTACGCGAAACCAAAACCACTTGCAATCTCCAAACGCGACCCTACTGTTGCTACTGCTACAACGGCTCCGCCAACGATGGCGACGACAACAACGGAGTTAGCACGCACAGACTCGCAACGCCAGCCAAAAGTCACAAAAATGAGCGCCTTATCATCCCATCCCTCTTCAGCTCCCCTTGACGCCCCGAGTCCGCTGCAGAGGTTACAGAGTCTTACGAGCCCGCCGCAGAGTGCTAGTCGCGTAGACGTGGTTCGACGTAGTGAGAAACGTACAGCAAGCGAGACTCGCGGAGAGGCAGAGGCAGCACCAAAAGCCCTGGTGGGAGTGGCAAGATCGATCAGTGTGTCTCGGGCAAATAGCCCCCGGACGCTGGTCAGAACAATGACAGATGTTGCGAGTCCCAACGCTGAGCGCTTGGTGGAAAGACAGGTGCTCACGCCTACGATGGTGGAAGTTAGGAACCGGAGAAGTCAAAGGGTGCAGCTCGTGGACGCCTAGGGTTTTGCTTTTCTTTCCTTTTATATCTACACTAAGACTTTAAGTCTCTTATGTTCATTACTTTTACATATTTCTTTTAGCGACTAGGGCCAACCTCGGATTTGTGTTTTGCAAGGGAATGGGTTTCTTAGCGTCTTGTTTTCTAGTGTTATCGGTGTCCGCTATGCATGGGGCGTCTTGATACACTACGAGTTCCAGCGGTGAGCATTGGGTTCACGCCATAGTTCTTTGGGCCGGGGGGTTTCATGGGATCACACAACATTCATAAGACGTTCGTATTCCGTATTTTCAAGATGATGTCAGCCTGTCACTGCAGAGCAGTACACATGAGGCTAAGAAGGTCAGGAGGAAAGATACCAAGTTGAAAGGCAGGCAAGGCTAGGTGCGACTACGGATATACTCATAAGGGGTAGGCTGGCCATCCAGTAATGGAAGCTCACAAACTCAATCAAATTCTCGTTCACTCGTGCTCAAGTGCTGCAGGCGGATAGTCTGGCTCAGGTGGTGATTCCTTCTTCGTAGTGATTATTTGACTTCGGCTCCGGGTACCAGAATACTGGAAGCGAACCAAGACCTGGGACAACGTGGTCCAGCGGACGACTAGTCATAACAACTCAATACAGCTGTGCAACGCGATGTCTTACACCGATGTGCGGTTTCTCGTACTGTTAGCAGGGCCCTTCCCGCCGCGGGCTGTGGCACGGTCGAACCCCGCTATCGATATTCCCCACGTTCCGCGGGAGGCGAGGGCCGCATTCTAGTGTAGGCACCCTCTGGCAATGACTGGCAAGCTTCGTGATCGGCCGTCAAGCTTGTCAGTTGTTTCCACCAAGCTTTGGAATGTCGCCTCAAACAGCAGCTAGACTGTCTTGTCTTGAGTGAGGTCCGACTGCGGACTGCTCCAGTAACGACAACGACCCGTCCCCAGCCAGGTGCAACCGACTGGAAAAATAACGCTTCTGCATCAATCGGGCCTCGCCTTATTAGGCGCAATCGCGAATGCGCAGGATTCGATAACGAACATCCAGCCAAGTCGCTGCCGTTTGCAAGGGCACGAGTTCGGGATAGACGGCTCCCTCCACCCTGCACACAGCCCGTCTAGCCTGCCGCCACAGCTGCTTATCATTGGGGAACATGCAGTCGAACATTGCTGCGCGATGCACCTCGGTCAAGCAATACTGCCGCCTGGTATTTGGCTATCCCCAAGGCTAACCCCAATCTAAGCCGCCGCCGCAAGCTGGCCGCAAGGAACGAGGAGTGAGGCTGAGTAGGGACGGCACCAACATCTCCAACCTTCTCAGCGACCTTCCTTCTCTACTCTGCTGCACTGGCAATTCATCCTCCGTTGCCCCTTGCGGTCCCTTCTTTGCCTTCCTGAGCCCAGAAAACGCTCATCGCTGCCCCACGGCCAGACGTCCCAACTCTAGACTCCTCTCATTACCGGGTGGGTTGGCTGATAGACAGCGATTGCTGGTCACACTTGAGTCCAGCTGAGCAGAGTAACGAGCCTTGGCCCGGGATTTCAGCAAACGTAGTGAAACCCTTGGACATCGCTCTAGCATAGTCGTTAGCGGTACCCTACCATCGGGGTCTGCCTACCGAGGCAGCGAATGCCATCGCAACTGGGAAAGTGTCGTGAATCTATCCTAGCACCACGTGTAATACAGGCTACAGGCGACGCCTGCAATTAACAGCATGTCTGGTATTGAGGTATGACAAACCTTTCTCCGCTGCGTCCCCGGATCCGAATTGCCTCCGTATGCGCACGTTCTGTTCGAGAAGAGACGGCGCATTCAACCCTATGAACGTCTATCAATGGTCAACAGAACCTGGCTGACTCGGCTTATTTGTACTCAGGTTGTCGCTGCCGTGTCGGCTGTGATATCAGCGTTCCATGGCGGGTCGGAGTTGCTAAAGCATATCAAGACAAGACGTCGTACGCGCAAAGCCCGCGACCAGGCACAACAAGAGTTTGAGGAGAAGCAGTTGCAGGACTCTCTTGTGACTGGAGAGCAGCAAATAGGTCTGCGATATACACAGGACATGAGGGAGCTTGGCGATCTTATGCGTGTTGGTGATGGCAAGTCTCACATTGTCCGAACTCCGTGTGCAAGAGGGTGGCACTAATACGCCCGTGTACACAGTTGTCGCTCGGGATCGCTTGTTCCATATCGCGATTACACTGCAAGCTGAAGTCATCAAAAGCTTACAGCTAGCTTGCCAGCACGAAACGGCCGTACTCAATCTACGTCTGCTCCATGAAGCATCGATACTCAACCGACAAGACACCTTCGTGACATTGGACGAGCTAAAACAGAGGATTCTGATAACGAGACCCATGGCGCGACCATTGAAAGCGGCGCCTGAAGGGTTGAGGCCACGGCATTCGACCGCATCTGTGCAAACAGTACTCACGAACAACTACAGCCCGGTGACTTCTATACCGGAAAATTATATCCCGTCAGCCGTCACTCTACCCTCGCAAGAAGATTTCCAAGACTCAAAGCATGGCTTGACTGAGTATTTTCGATTGAAGCGCAAAAACAACACATCAACTTCCCCAGTATCGAACACATCTGCACAAGCCGCAAACATAAACTTCAGTGAAGCTCTGGAGGAGCTTGTCAGATCAAGAGGTTCAGAAGATCGCGCAGTCATCATGAAAGACATCGATGAGATGATCAGCTCGTATCAAGGTCTTCATGTGGACAACCAATCAAACGACTCGTGGGGTAACAACAAGTACAATGGAGGTAACAGTGGACGATGGGATGCACCCTCGCCTGTCAATGGGAACAACTTATACCAACAAGACACGATGAATCTGAGTCGAGACGGTACACGAATGTCCAACAATTTACAGCACATGCCAGAGGAATACACAACGGGGAACCTATCGGGTTATCCTACTTTCAACCACACTAACTTGGATCCACATCAAGAGCAGAATCTCTACAACGGACAATACGCGGCAAAAAGTCCACTTCCGCATATGCAAGCGCAAACGCAAACGTCACGGCCTCGGTGGTCAGACGCCTCGATATCTAGCTCGACAATTTCAGACACGGCGTCACTCAATCGCAACAGTTCCAGTTCATCAGGCTCAAATACGAATGCCTCTTCACTGCCTCTAAATTTTCCATCGCCTCCTATGAGTTCTGGCTTTCCACCTCGATCTACTCAGCATGATTCGTCCTACCAATATGACGATGAAGACCGTCGAGCTCAGTCGCCCTCTTTCACTCCCTATGCACCACTAGAAGAAAGATATCCTTCCCCTATTGCACCGCTTGCACCCCAACGTGCAGCAAGCCAAGCCAATGCATCACCGACAACCACTCCACAGTTAAACTCACCAGCCAACGCGCCAGCTATCTCACGTGAGGCTGTAAGTCCGCCAGTACACAAGCCATGGCCTGGAAGCCAGCAACTTCGAGAATCACCTCCAATAGCACAGTACACGCCGCCCCAGCAATACTCGCCGTCCATTGAAGAAGAGCAAGTAAAGATGGTCAAGTCAAGGCAAACCCAATATCAACTGGTACCACCCATAGCACGCGATACATCAAGTCTGCACAGCAACAAGAGTGAACGCACCATAACACCATCCGGCTTTGCAGCCGTAGCAGCAGCAGCCACGACCCTCGGAAGCGCCCCAGCCCTCGCCGGCCTCCGCCACGCCAGCATCGCCGCCTCGATCGCGTCCACTGACAGCAGTGGCTCCGGCTCCATCGGCATCCTGCCTGGCTCTCGCATGCGCAACAACATGATCCGCTCCGACACGATCCAAAGCGGGCCGGCGGGCCAAGAAACAATGATGCACGGCCGCCCCTGCAAAGACAACAACTACTGGGGCTTCTGCAAAGGCGCGTGGGCGGTGCGCGAGGAGCTGAAAAAGGGCCTTGCGATCCGCACGCAGCCCATGGGCCTGTACAACACCAAGCAGATCTGGGAGTGCACATCCTGCACCTTCAAGGGCGATACGTTTAGTATCCCGCACCCTACGAAGAAGAACAAGACCGAAACGGTCGTTGATCCCCGCGTCTACGTCTCCATGGCGGGTATTCGCTACCGCTGGATTTTCCTGGCGAAAAGCCATGTGAAGAAGAAGGCGGGCGATACTATCAGTGATGAGTCCAATTATGGCTGCGTGCTGTGCAGTGCGGAGGGGAATGTTACGGGCGTGTATGGCGGTGTCGAAACGCTTATGAATCATATTGCGCTCACGCATGTGGCGGATATGAGTGAGAAGACGAGGAAGAAGGTCAATTGTATTCTTGGGAGGGTGGCGGGGCCGGGCGAGGCGTGGGATCTTAATGTGCCTATCTTTGCGCAGGTGGAGGAGTTGGCGGGCTGAGAAAGTTTGGCATGGTTTGCCGTTGTGATCTTGGACGAACGTCTCTCAGCATGGGCATGAGTTCGCGCAGCGTACCGGTGTTATTGTGCTGGTTTGGATACCCTTGGATAATTCTTCTTGCTCAAAGTATACGTATCGTTTCTATTTCCAACTTCCATATAGACGTGAGCTACGCGTGTTCGAAACGACCATTTGCGCTCATGTACGACTAGGAATATTCGTCACGTTGACACAAAAGATAGTGTGAATATTCATTAAGTTGATTAAGAGGCTATCGTAAAGTGGTATCTTGCAGGTAAAATTCAACCATGGCTGAAATGTCCACCGACCTAGACTATGCGGCAGACAATCGCACCACCCCAACCATGCAACCTCATACGCCGTATAAGCAGTTTGCTATCACATCGTAACTCGTTGGTTCCGCTTTGGAAACGACAACGCGCAGAAGTCTGTAATACCTTAGACCATCTGCTCACCATGCCTGTTGGCACCAATGGGCTTCCTCTGCACACGGCCGGAAGCGCTTCCATATGAATCATCGTGGTGATGGCCATGAGCAGGGCCATCAGGGTGCGGTGCCATGGTGCCACGGGGTCCATCAGCAGCATCGCCCGGCGCACCGCCCCAGCTGCCGCCCTCATGTGTGCCCCAACCGGCCTTGCGGGTGAAGACAGCATCGTGGAATCCATCGAATGAGCTGGGGCCGGCACCGTAGACGAACGGCGCATGGCGGAGGAGCGGGATGTGGTTGAAGCGGAAGTCCCAGACTGAAGCATAGACCATACGGTAGCTGCTGAATGCCATCATCGTGCCGATAAACGCGCCAGCAAGAATGTCGTACCAGTTGTGGTACTCGTCGATAGTGAGAGCTCCACCGATCAAGCAAGCTCCAAGAAGGGGTGCGTAGATGGCGATGAGTTTCCACATTGCCGGGTGGTAGTTGGCAAAGACCTTGAGCTTAGCGTTGAGGTAGAGATATAGAAAGACGAATCCAGCGAAGGCAGCGGTGGTGTGGCCGGAAGGCATAGACTCGAGACTGTCGTTGATCTCTTTCTGGTCACCTGTGCAGATGCTGCGATCGAACATGATCTGGCGGTAGCCGTCGGCGATGTTACCGTTGATGCCGCCTTCAACGCCGTCATCGTTGCCACCAACACCTAGGCCGGCTGGAATGACAGGCTTGCATACTGCGAGAAAGTGGGGGCGGAGACCTAAGTACACGATTAGCCTTGGTCACTGAAGGTCTATACAGATTGTCGACAGACGGGGTGTGACATACCTCCAATGAGCCACTTGATGAACACTTGGAAAACGGCAGCAGCGATGAGCGAGTACAACAGGCCAATCGTGGCGTTGTTGACATCCCAGAAGCTACGGGCGCGGATCTGGACGATGAGGAAGACGAGGAAGGGGATGATGAAAGCCAAGAGGGCGGCAAGCCAGATGGGAACGATTTCGTTGCGCATAGGATACGCGAACTCCGGGTACACGATCTCGCCGTCTTGGAACGTGACTGTGCATGTGTTAATTGGGATGCTTTGACAGTGATACTGAGTTCAAACATACTGGGAAAGCTACGACTCGGTGCTGGGTCAGCCATGTAGACTCCCAGGCCGATCGCGCCCATGACAGCCATGGTGACAATGTCTAGGGCGGTGGCCTTGATCCATTGACCGAATGTTGGCCTGCTGTTCCATGAAGCGGCTCCCGTTGGCGTCGCCCTGGGCTGCTTGCGACCAAACATGCCAGGCTTCTTCTCATGATGAGTGCCGGTTGCTGTGGTGGTATCCGCAGCAGCGGGCGTAGTCCGCTTGTTGAAGAGACCCATGGTAGCGGTGGTGAGCAAGTGGTGGTGTTGATGGAGGCCGGGAGGAAATGTTTAGGGTGCAGTGTAAATACAAACGGCAGGGCCTAACTGACGTAGGTGGTTAGGAGCTACCGAACTGCAGCGAACCAACCAAGGGACACTTAGTCAATTGGCTAACTTCACCGACTTAAGAAGTGAGAAGGAGAAGAGGAGCGTGATGGCAGAAGAAAAAGGCCACGATAGCCGCGTAGGGCTTTATATCCTAACCTTGATGCAATCT
This sequence comes from Parafenestella ontariensis, assembly GCA_021596325.1. Lineage (NCBI taxonomy): Eukaryota > Fungi > Ascomycota > Dothideomycetes > Pleosporales > Cucurbitariaceae > Parafenestella > Parafenestella ontariensis. Next base: position 227,378 of record JAKGDA010000035.1, read on the forward strand.
CCTCACCTCGCTCCGTCACACGGCCACATCTCGCAGCAACTTACATCATCCCTCGCGTCGCGTCCCCCGCATTGGTAAAGCGACAAGCCTCAAACCGGCTGAAAACCCTGTTACGGCTCTCATTTAGACGGTTGACGAAGTGGTGATGTGGAGGGTCTGGCGATCCTTGCTGCTTTGGGCCGCTTGACACAAGGAATCTGGGAAGTACGCAAAAGCTTGGTCTGCGTGAGCGAAGCTTGGTTTCGCTAGCTGTGGCTGATGATGGCATTTTGCGGCACTTTGATCCCGAGGGCGTCCAATCTATGCACACTGAACACCCGAAATGCACCAGGGCACATGGTGAAAGGAAACGCGCGCGCGCATCGTCTGACGTCACACGAAGCGTGTCCTTCCAGCCTCATCTCCCTCCCATCGCTGACACCCTCGCCTACAACGTGAACGATGCTCCCAAGCACCTCCAATTCTTCCCTTCCAAGACACACATGCTTTCACGACCAAAAGAATAGAATGAGCTTTTGGGGCTGACATGCTCCTGCACTTGTTTGGCCTTGATGTGGGTATCGCAAAGAGCACAAAGTCATCAGTCTACGGCAAATGCTGTAATTCCTAGGTACTCCTACCTGCAACTGCATTCTCATGCCTCAAAGAAGTACAAACAAACGAAACAAAAAAGACGCTCACGTCAGGGTATGATGTGAAAGGTAGGTAACACGTTCCCCCAAGATCATGACAAAGTCAACGCCTCGAAAGCCGGTGAAGAGGCTGCGCTCTACAGCGCCCTAGTTCCTCAGTGGTATCAATATCTCTCCTCTTCCTCCTCAGACTCCACTAGCTCCCGCATGGATATACGTATAACGACAACTGCGCAGACTCGTCGCGTTACTTAAGCGTGGATGTGCACCTCAGTGGTACCGCTACGATGCCAGGTAGCGAGCAGAACACCGCAGCGCCCGCACTTATGCTGGACATCCTTGAGCGAGTTCATCAAATAAGGGATGCATCCCAGGCAGCAGAAGCAGCAAAGACCAAGACCCCAAGCACTACCATACGTTAGCAACCGGTATCTTCCAACCTTGCACTCCAAGACATTGCTTACTGTGTAGTATTTCCCGTCTCAAACGCAACATTGGTCATAGCTCGCTGTCCGCACGCCGGACAATCAGTAGGCGCAGGTCCACGTCCCAGACTGGCAATTGGTGTCGCATTCTGGTAAACGTTTCCGCTCTGCTGCTGCGGCGGCATGCCGGGGTTTTGTGGCATGCCAGTGTGCTGGGGCTGGATATACGCGCCCTGAGGCAGCTGTGGGGGCGGCGAGCCGGCGGCGTATTGCTGGGGCTGCTGTTGTGCGTACATGGCTTGCTGCTGCTGCTGGTACTGCATGTTTGGGTCTTGGTGGTAGACTGGCGGTTGTTGCTGGCCCGTCATGTCTGGCGACTGGGGATATTGCTGCATGGGGACTTTGAACGTGTTAGTGAGAAGCGCTCTAGGTTGCAATGCGCCGCCGTGGGTAGGTTGGTTATAGCAATTTTAGGATCGCCATAGTTTGAAGGGCATCCGCTGATGATGCGCCAGGGAAGAGCGTAGCGATCACGCGTAGAAGTGAACAGAAAATGCTACTCACCACCTTGCTTCTCCATTGTGATTATGTGTGTCGGTTGATTTTTAAAAAAAAACGTGTATTGATGGAATCGTAGTATTAAACTGGAAGTTTAAAGGTTGTAAAAGGGAGAAGACCTCGCGAACAAAGAGGAGATTAGCAGCGGCAGAATATAAGCAGAGTTCCACAGGTGCACAAAAGTCCGACGAAAGGACAATTGCAGTGGGTTTTATCGAAAGGCATCAGGCGCACCGCCATCGGCTGGGAAGGGGCTCTGCGCCCCGGTACGGGTATCAAAGAGAGCACAGCCCTCACCCCAAACGAAAATCACTGGCTTAACTCCCCGCGTTAGCACCTCAGCTGAGTGCTCGTGGAACCAATGAGCACGCCTGAAAATTTCCACGTCGGGTCGGAATTCTCAAAACGTGAAGCGCTCCAGCCTCAGCGACCTGCTCTGGGGGGTCGAAATTCGGTGCCAGGACAGGGGGTAGCGATGCCAAGCCCGCAATCTCCTCTGGGCGCATCTGCTTTTGGGGGCCGCAAACCTCCAACCCAATCTTCATATTAGGTAAATTCTCGTATCGCCCAGAGGCGCATCGTATCGAATGTGGATACTGGATGCTGCCATTGCCCCGCGCTGGACATCACATTCAAATGCCAGAACGACCGCGAACAGTAAGAATTGCATTTGATGGTTCGCCAAATAGATTAAAGTAAGGCTGTGCCAGCCGCAAGGTGGAGCAGCATGTGGTTATTTGGTTATGCTAGCGCTTTCCAAAAACGACATGGGTCTGTAGTCGGCGAGCAGGCGCTGTACCTGCAGGCGCTTCGGCTTGCTATTTTTGAGACACTGTGGCGCTAACAAGACCCTTATCGTCCGCCAACGCTTCAGATGCAGCACGGCCGTACAAACGTTGTCCAGGTCTGAAGAAGCTGCAATAGTGCTGGAGGGCCTAGACGTATGTAAGAACGCACACCCAGCACTTCTCGGGTGTGCAGGAGCGGCAAAGTATGTCTCCAGTGCATGACGACCGGTGAGCCGTCTCGGTTGCAATCCAATTCGACTCACCGCATATGCACGGCCTAGCCCACTTTCAGTATCGCGTATCCATCTCGTCAAGATCAGCCTCCTCTTCTGAACTCTCGGCTGCGCCACGAGTCGCAGCCTGGGGGTGACCGACATCGCTTCCGTTCAACAGCTCCAACTGTTCTGGAGTCAGATCTACGACTACTGGCGCATAGTCTCCCAGCTCATCATCTTCGTCTGCATCGTTGACGTCCATCTCGACACGCTCGCCGTCCTCTAACTCCAGCATTCCGCGCTTTACGTACGAACCATCGAGCTCCCACCCAAAATCCTTCTGTAGGTATTCCTGCAGGTCGTCCAACTCGTCTACAAGATCGGCTTTCCACTTGCCGTCAAATTCGTCTAGGCCTTTTCGAAACCTAGTGAACAGCGGCCGTAAGAAGCCGCCGCCAACCTCGCTCATGTCGAAAAGCTCCCCCTCTATATCCGCGCAATGACTAAGCTGTGCCCGCAATATCTTCAGCAACTCGAGAAACATCTGAGAGCGCTCCTTGACGGCCTGCCGGCATGTGAGTAGCACCTGGAGTATTCGTTTCCATTGCTCGAGGCAGGAGTTGTTGTTGAGTGTCAGAACCATCAAGAAGGCGAACTGTAACTCGCCCAGTACTTCATATTCGCGCCCTCGCTTGTCCCCCGCCTGACAATGATGGTCGATCAGGTCTCCTAGAAACCAGGACCGATCTTGTGCAGCTTCTGTTCGTTCTCGTCCCGTCGCGCCTTCCCTCCATGTCCGCTTCAGGTCTATGGGTAGAAATTTGAGCTCCTTTTCCGGATGCAATGTGCTGTTACTCAATTCTAGGCCCGGGATTTGCTCCAGATCCTGTGTGGCGGATGATGCAGACGTGAGGCTCCAGTGGTCAGGATTCAGTCCGCATATTCGAGACAGTATCGTTGGAGATATGCGCGAGGTGAGTTTACCCCAATCTGTGGACTCTTCCGACCAGCCCTCTTCTGTCCCCGAGTCCCCCTCTTGCACTGTTTGTCGATACGGAGTCAAGCCGTCCTTCCATATGCTCCCTAAATTCGCCTTCCATCGCAGTACTTCTGTCTGCGCCGTCTCCGCCACTAAGTCTTCAGTCTTCTCGTCCCACTTCTTGACAAACACCTGTGGCGAGCCGGTGCCAGGCGAAACATAGAACCACGCGCCTTGTCTGACTGAAAGCGCACTGTTACGCGCAGCAAAAATGAAATGTAGCCCCGGTGGTATATTTTTGACCCCGCGAAAGCGAGATGAAGTGGTAAAGGATAGTAAATCGATACCGGCAAGCGCACCTGGCGGGAGGTTCAGGAGCAGTACACAGTTGTTGATTGTGGAAGGATCCATCCTGGACGGGAACAAATCCTCGAACCACGTGTGGCGCAGAATCTTGGAAGGAATGTGTAAAGACAGGGTTGGAGCGTGAAGTTGAGAAATGGGTATCATGAAGTCTATAAACGGCTAGGTTGGCGAAATATGATTGCACGTGAGCGTGGAAGCCTAGCTACGAAGTCGAATGAAATCTTTGCTTATGCGGTGAAGATGAAAAACGGTGGTACAGCGACAGAAGATGGGTGAAGAGCTGTGGCCTGCTCTAGGGCGGCATAGGGTTTAAGATAGGTGCCCTGGTAGAGCAAGGCCATGGAATTCGCGTGCAGGTCAGTTGTTGAGGGCATCTGATGGGCCGGGAAGGAGCTACCGACCGACTTCTCACCGAGTCGACCGGCCCGTACGTCATACAGTTAGCTTGCTCCGCATCTTACTATCAAAAACGTCCGTGTTACTGCTGCTGCTGTGCTTCGTTTCAAACTTTGCTACAACTGTACGGGTCATCTGCTTTTGTCTAGATTGGATCGGCACGCGACCGCGTAACCGCGTATACCGCACTCCGCCGATCTCTGCTTGGTAGTCGTACCCCACCATGCACCATCGCGACCGCCCCTGCTTCCCCGCCACGACGTGAAGCTTCAGTTGAATAGCCCCAAGACTGACAGCGAGGAACAACCATATCCTTAATACCTCACTCATAATCACACGCTCTACGCCCTCAACATGGACCGCCGCCGCACCCCCGGCCTCTCCTCCCTCTCCTCCACGCGCCTCCAAAACCACCACTACACCACCCACGGCGCCACGCTGCGCACCCGCAACGCCGCCTCGCTCGAAACCCAACTCTCCGTCTTCCAATCGCTGCTCCATAACTTCGCCCTCACGCACTCCAAGGACATACGCGCGAACCCCGCCTTCCGCGCAGAATTCGCCCGCATGTGCAGTGCGCTGAATATTGATTTTTTGGCCTCGAGTTATCACCGGGATAACAGCAAGACAGGTGGTGGTGCTGCAGCAACAGGGGGCGGGGAGAGTATATGGGCGCAACTCCTCGGCGGGAGTGTAAACGACTTCTACTTCAACCTCGGCGTGCTAATCGTCGAAGAATGCCGGTCCACACGCGCGGAAAACGGCGGGCTGATCAGCGTGTCGGATCTCAAGGCGCGGATATCGAAATCCCAGCGCATAGGCGGGAGCATGGAAGTCAGTGACGACGATATCAAGCGCGCGGTCGACTCGCTTGCGCCGCTCGGGTCGTGTTTCTCTATCATGAAGATTGGGCATCGCATCCTGATACGTAGCGTGCCGAAGGAGTTGAATACGGATCAGAGTACCGTGCTGGAGGCGATTCAGGTTCTCGGCTATGTTACTGTGTCGATGCTGCAGCTTAATTTGAGTTGGGAGCGGCCGAGGGCTCATGCGGTGGTGGAGGATCTCATGGCGGACAGTCTGGTTTGGGTCGATACACAGGCTGGCGAGAACGAGTACTGGAGCCCGGCGTTCATCACTGCGGCGGGGGTTGGGGTCTAGACATTGTAGTTGTAATTTGGGCATTTGGAAAGCGGAAGGGGGACTGGACACTAGAACTATGATACCCGGCAGCAATCGCCAAACCGTACACTTATCACTGAGAAAGCATCACCACACTTAAAGAAAGTTCAATAGTTATCACTGAAGTCCGCGAGATGTTGATTGATCATGTACTTTTCATTGCTGCACTCTCCTCATATCTTGATCAAAATCATTGCATTACCGTGAGGCGCATGAAGTGCACACTCATCAAACCCTATTCGCCGGCCATGACCCTGCATTTCCCAGCATGAAAGTGGCACTCTCCTAAGCTTGAATAGCCCGTCCCAAAGCACCACCCGTGAACTGCTGATTCCGACCACCTCTTGGTCCGCCTCCGCCACGTCCACCACCACCTCCGCGTCCGCCTCCGCGGCCTCCGCGACCGCCCCTTCCGCCTTGCCGCTCGAAAGCGTTGGCTGTACCTTGTGTACGTTGTTCGAGCGTCTTCTCGTTCGACTCAATGAGACCAGATGCCTTGTCGGATAGGCTGAGAGCGAGGGTTTGCAATCTCGACAACTCGACGCCCTTCCTGAAGATGATGGCTGAGTTGACCTGGTCAAGGGCAGCAGCAAGCTCCTCGTGTGAGATCATCTTCGATACAACAGCCGAGACCTTGCGTTCGGAGAGCTCGAACATGCCCGCGAGTGTGGAGACAGCGAGTGTGTCATAGAATGGAGCATAAGTGAAGAGGTAGGTCCGTAGGCCTTCCTCCTGGATCTGTGCCGACAACATCTCCTTGATCTTCTCCGAGTTGGCCATGAGTTCCCAGATCTTAATCGAGTTGATGAACTCAGCAGCCTTCTTCCACTCACCAGCAGACAACGCCTTGGATGCCTGCATGACGTGGTCACGGGTGTTCTCAGGTGGGCCGGTGAAGATCTGGCGCTCATGGTACTCTAAGAGGCGGCGGTAGGTCTTGCTGATTACTCGCTTCCTGAGATCGGGTGACGAACCGAGCTGTGCGAGAAGAGGGATCTCAAGCAACATGGAGCAGGTCAAGTAGACACACTCCAGTAGTTCAAGATTGATGTGCATGTGGAAGGGAAGTTGTCGCTGGCGCTCGAGACGTTCCTGTTCGGGCGAGATCTGCGAGAATCGCTGCATCTGCAGACCCTGTGCGAGCAGCTCCTTCTGCCTGTTGCTGCCACAAATCTCTTGTAGCGAGGTCTGAGCCTCATAGACTAGGCCAGCACGGAATGCACAGAGACCGACTTGTACGAGCGCACGATTGAAGAGAATCTGGGTGTTGACATCGAAGTTGCTGATCGTCTCCTGCAAGTGGGACATGAGCATCATGTCACGAGCCTTGTAGTATTGATCGTGCAATGACAGGAAGTAGATCTGGCACAGCATGGCCCGAGCCCGGATGATGCCTTCGCTGTACTGGAAGAGGTAGGTGCAAAGAGTCTGGACGAGGGAGGCGGTGTCGTTGGAGATGGCACGAGGGGTTATTTCCGAATCGAGGCTTTCGGGGATAGCCTTCCACACGTTGCTCTCGAGGATGGTGATGACTTGCGAGGGCTACCATTGTTAGTACGATGAGGCCTTAGCATAGGGGGGGTTGGCATACCTTGAAGTAGACGTGCTCTAGTCTCCGCATGACGATGCGGTTCAGAGGCTCCTGTGGCAGGTCTAGGCTTGGGTTCTTCTTCAGGCTCTCAACGTACACCAGAGTACGCACAAGCTGGGCGTACAGCAGAGCCTCGTCTGTTAACCGCTCAACATACTCGGCCGTGTGCGGATCGATGTGCTGGAGGGAGCGGGTGAGCTCGTCATCGAGCCTCTCGACGAAGGACACAACGCTGCCGGGGATGCGGAAGATCTCGCCAGGTGTGATGGTGGGCAGCTTTTCATCGTCTTCCCACTCCTCAGCGTTCTCGATGACAACGATCTCGTTGCTGTCCTCCAAAATTTGCAAAAGCTTGCCAAACTCCTGGTCGGCCCTAAATTGTCATCAGTACGCAATCATCCAACCAAGATACACTTGTTCAACTCACAGCTTCCACTGCTCCTGGTGCATGTGGCTGGCGGTACCAGACGTCAGGTCGAAGCGCGTCGAGATGAGGGTCAGAAGAACACGGATCCTCTGGTAGTCGTTGACCGAGACATCGAAGAGCTTCTCCAGTGTCCGGATGTGCTCCAGCTTGTCCGAGTTCTTGCGTCCACGCTGCTCGACAATGGCGCGGAGGTGCTTAAGGATGCCCTCGGGGGTGTACTGTACAGCCTTGCCGCCGACGCCGACAGTGATGAAGCCATCGTCGGTGGCGTCTTCGACAATCTCGGTGCCGAGCTGGGGGATCTTGGACTTCTTCTTCTTCTCCTTGGGCGCGGCCTCGACTTCCTCGACCTCGCGCATGAACTCGTCCTTGTTCTCCCGGTACGAGTCAATGTCCCTTTGGTAGTCGCGGTTGTGCTTCTTGACCTTCTGGCGGACGGCGTTGAAGCCGCGCGTGTTGACGGCGTTCATCTTCTTGGGCGTGACCTTTTGCTTCTCGTGCGTCTCGAGCACGACCGTCTCGAGGTCGGCGATGGCCTGGATGTACAGCTTGGGCACCTTGCCATCGTTCTGCTTGATCAGCGTCGGCACCTGGCGGTTCAGCTTGTCGAACTCTTCTGGCGTGTTAGCATGGCACTGCGAGAGGGGGCCCCGCCGTACGCCCGCAGCGTAGGCGGCCCGTGGACGAGAGAAAACGTACGGTCTGAGATGACAGCCCAGTCGTTGATCTTCTGGGCATTCTCAATCTGCCGTATCGTCGCCTCGAGTTCGTCGAAGCGCTTGTCTTTGGCGCTCTTGAGCACCTTGTTTGCGTCCTCATCCTCGCTCTCGCTGTCGCTCTCAGCGTCCTTGAGAAAGCGGTTGGCGCCCGTCTCGGAGCCCGACGACGAGTCCGAGTCGTCCGAATCATCCTCGTCAGAGTCCTTGTCCGAGTCTTCCTGCTCCGACTCCTCGTCGTTGGAGTAGAGCTCCTCCTCGCTGGACTCGTCCGAGGAGCTGTCGCTGGCGGCAAAGAAGCGGGACGCCATGGTTGCTGTGCTCGAGAGTAGGGGTTGCCGGAGGGGTCGAGGTTATAAGCAGCGCGGCACCAGAAGGGTGTTTTGTTGCGTTGTTGCTGTCGCCGCCGAGTGAACTTTCTGCCACTGAATTTCGAACTAGTCTTGGCGAATGACTGTGTGCGTCGCGCCTTCCGTCCGTGCGCCGCTGCCCCGCCATTCCACATGCACTCTCACTCACACTCACACATGCATCTCTTGGCCACCAGCATAGCCACGACTACGCCTAGCAAGAAGCCGTCTCATACTCATCTCTCACCCATGACGGGTAGTTATGACACGGCCAACAGTATTTATACGAATAGCTACTAAAACTACATATGCCGCCCTGCGTCCGCAGCCCCGCGTGCATGGCCGCGACTCACAAAGCATCATTCATCTCGCACTCTGTCACGCTGTTGTAAGGAGCCTGCACATAGGGCTTGCACTCTTGCTGTCTGATACCATCTGGAACAACACCACCTGTACCGCTTTTCTAACGTTTCATTTATGGAGCTTAAGACTCACTCCGTCGTGACTCACTCATAAAGTCTGTGTGCGCTCCTGATCGCCCAGCAATCCTTCAGTGCTGTCCGTTACCATGGTTAAGAATGTTCAAACTAGCCACTTACTGTGCACCATCGCGGCAAAGACAATAAATTGATGCAATTTGTTGCACGTGACAATCGGCCCTGTGTCGTTGACTGAATCTGCCCTACCCTCGCTTGCATGCAGTGCTGTCCGTGTCATAGCTGCTGATATTGAGGCATCCACTCCAGGATAAAGGCATGTAAAGGAGAACTCGGAACGCCGCGACTCGTCCACTGTCAGGTCCTCCTGCTATACGTAGCGCCATGGCCGCAAGATCGGATACTCATCCTAAAGCTTCTCCCGTCATTGCCAATGGTTTTGCGTCATGTAACCCTCCTCAAGTGAACGGTCCTCCAAATTGCGTACGAAATTTTGATGCCTCGCCGTGTTGCCTGCTCGTGATCCTCTTCTCCTCGCGCTACCCGCACTTTCTGGCGCGCCATCCGGTGGTGGGGGATAATACGCGGGCGATGGTTGTAATCTAATGGGCGCGTTGGGGTCCAAATGGCTGATGACTCTTTGAAGCGCTGGTGGAATACCGGATTGGCCAGTCTGTTGCTGGTCCATGGTGGAGGCTCGTTGTCGTCCTGCCCGCGTAGTTGCCTGGGCATACAGGTTCTGAGGTTGATTGTATTGCCGTGGCTGTTGTTGTGGTTGCATCATGTTCATCTGTTGACCGTATGCCGCAGCCTGGGCTGGGTACGGCGGAGGAGCGGCTTGGTTGCTATACATGTTGTTGTACATGTTCGGTTGAGTGTGTGGGCTTTGGGCGGCGGCGTATTGATTCATCTGCATATTGGCATACGCAGCGTTTTGCGCCGCCTGAGCCTGTTGTGCGGCGACAACTTGCTGCTGCGCTTGTTGACGTTGCCTGCTCAAGCCCTCAAACCGTTGTTGCTCTTGTACGCCAGGTGCCGGAGACCTGCTCGAACTCGACTTCAACGTCATTGGCGGTACGAAAGGACCGGTGAACTTTGCTTGTGTGATGAAAGGATGCAGCTTCGCCTGTGCGGGTGTCCATCGTTCTAGAGGATTCAGATTAAGCAGCCCTTGCGCGAAGTCGATGAAGGCAGCTCGGTTCGCCATTTCTAGAACATCTTAGCTACGCAAACCTCATCATCCATCCACTACACTTACCTCGCTCAATCTCGTTTGGCTTCATGTTCTTCCTCGGCATGGGGTAGTTCTTGATGATGTCTGGCAAAGTCGTGGCAGAAAAGTACTTCTTGCTAGGTTGCTCTTTTGTACCGTGTTCTCTTGAGTATTGTTCCATAGACTTCAAGCGATACTGTTTCCGGCCATACTCATCCTGGATCTTCTCGTAGAATTCTCCAGATTGTTTGCCCATCTCCAGCATCCAGTGCGGAGGCAGACTGAGCATTTCCGTTATTCTCGAGACTTGGTTGTATTCAGATGAGCCAGGGAACAGTGGTAGACCAAGGAATAGCTCTACGACGATGCAACCCAACGACCACATATCGATCGCAGCAGAATATGGGAGGCCTAGTAGGACTTCGGGGGAGCGATAGAATCGCGACTGGATGTACGTGTAGACCGTTTGCCGTTCGTCGCAGGCGGAACCAAAGTCGATAATCTTGATGATAGGGCTTTCGAGACTGTATATACGTTAGACGAATCCCTTGTCCCCAGCTTGGTTTAAGACATACTTTTTGAGAAGGATGTTCTCTGGTTTCAAGTCGCAATGTATCAGCTTCGCTTTGCCTAGCAATGCAAGACCGTTGATCAGCTGCTGTGCAAACACGCGCACCAGAGTGGTTGACAGTCCGCGGAACTGGTTTTGCTTGATCAACTCGTAGAGGTTGACACTCAACAGCTCGAACACCAGGCATAGATGTTGCCTGTGGATGAAAGTATCTTTCAGTCGCAGTAGGTGGTGGTCGTCATTTTTGTCCATCTGCTTGTTCAACTACGCCTTTGTTAGCACCACATACAGGCATTCCTTCCCAGAGAACCCACCAGATCGAGCACGGACACTTCCATCATACTCTGATTGAAGTAGGCTGTCCGGTTCTTGATGACTTTTACTGCAACCACCTCTTGCGTCTTCAAGTTCTGACATTTGACGACCTGCCCGAAGGTACCCTGACCCAGCACGTCTAGAATCAGGTAACGGTTCTTGTGCCCTGACTCCTCTGAGCCGAGGATGTCGTTGACATAGAGAATGTAATCGCTGTCCTCGTTGTCGTATCCATCGTTCTTGACGCCTTTGCTGGGCTTGGTGAGGACTCGGCGCGGGTTGCGGGAGGATTGGTAGTTGAATCCGCCATTGCACAGCTTGTACGTCGTGGGCAAATGCGCTGTCAAAGCTTGTAGTGGCTATCGGTCACACTGTCAGCACACCCTCTCCCCCAGGTGAAATTGGACTCACGCTGATGAAGCCTCCCTCTGGATTAGCGCGGCGGAACGGGGGCTGGGCGTTGATCTTGGGCTGCAAGTCGGTGGTATTCGCGACCTTCTCGAACTTGGGCACCGGGCCACGCCCTACTGGTTGGAGCTGTGGTGGATTGGGGTTCGTCGATGTCCGCGGCGACCGTGCTTCTCGATTGTACACGGCATTCAGTTGCGCGGTTGCAGATTGCGGGTAGAAGCTCTCGGGGCTCATGTTGGACTGTATGGGCGGCAGCTGGGGCGCATGTGGTCGGGAGGCTGGAGATAGGCTGGTCAGTATGCGGGCGCGAAGAACAAGTTTGCGAGCGTCTGCTTGTGCTTGTGCTTGACGTACATGGAGGGGAGTAGTAGCTGTTGGGCGGCGACATGTAGGGGTTGGCCCGTGTCGGGCTCTGTCGGTTGCTCTGGCTCTGGCTCTGCGTCTGCGTCTGGGCCTGCGGGGTGAAGGTGGTGTAGTTCTGCCCGCCCTGCTGCGTGCTCCCCGGATAGGGCGATGTGGGCGACAGGTTCATGGGTGAGTATCTCCGTGCGGCGGCGCTCTCTTCCTGCTGCAGGAATTGCTGCGAGTGACGGTGCTGGTGGTTTGGCCGGGACATGTTGTTGTACTTGGGCTTGTAGGGGTCGACGTCCTCCATGGCCACGTCGCCGTCGCCGTCGTTGTATTCGGGGCCGCGGCTGGTGGATGCGCCGGGGGACTGGAGGGCCATGGAGCTCTGGCGCGAGGGTGCCGTAGGCGAAGCGTACGGGTCCTGCTTGGGCTGCGCGGGCACGCTGGCGTCTCTCTGGGCGTGCTGGGGGGAAGCGATGTTGTGCGGAGCGTACCGCGCCTGGCGGGTCGCGCCCGGCGCTTCGGAGTAGGCTGTCCACTGCTGGTCCATAGCGGGCGAGGGAATGCGTGTGCAGAGGGTATAGGTGCGAGCGAGTCGCGGAGAGCCAGCTACTTCAGCTGTGACGCACTCAATCCGAGCGTGGCATGCCGAATTGCGCCGCGGGTTCGAGCTCTGCTGCTGTGACCAAGAAGCACGGCAGCGTCGACACTGCGGGCTGGCGATATCAGGGCGTCTAGAGGGGACGTCTGCGCACTGGCTGCGGGGGTTGTTGACGGGCCTGGGGCGGCGGCTGCTTCACGCTCTCGCAGCAGCAGCAGCAAGGGCCAGCAGGGCGAAGGGCTGCGGCGATTGACGGCGCGGCAGAGGGAGATGCACAGGGTGGGAGGGCCTTGCGAAGAGGAAAAATGCTCTCTGAGGTCAGCGCTGGAGGTTGGTGATGCACCTGTGGACGCTGGGCTGCCCGTCCGTTTGGCGCGCCGTATTGGGTTAGCCGGCCGACGGGCGCAGGTCCAGCTCTCCTCATGCCCACACGCAACGGCACCACGACCAGTTCACGGCTCTGGACGCACGGCTTCTGTTCTACTTAGGGAGCCAGTCGCTGTAGCACCATGGAACCAAACCGTCCAGCCAGCCTGCTGAGCCACGGCGAGGTGGTGTGCGCCCAACCTGTCCTGCACCTGCCTCCTGTGTGCGCGTCCTAGCACTGAGAGGGAAGGAGCGCCGCATCAGCAAAACGAAGACGAGCCCCAGGGGGCCGTTCTACATTCCTGCTCTCTGCTTCCCGTCACTTGAATCTGCAAACACAAACACGAACACAAGAGAAAGCAGCGTCATCAATTCGATGCATAGCAAGCTCATTACATGGAAAGCCCAGACACATGAGTGCATTGCATTGGGCTTCGAGTCGTCGCTCCACCCCTTCAGATGCCCCTGTCTCGCAAAGCACCTCCACACACACCTACACACGCTCCTCATAGCCACCCAGAACATCGCCGCTGTCCCACTTGGCCTGCTTCTCGAAGATTGCGCGGACCATCTCTCCTCCGCGTGTCGCCAGAACAGACAAAAGGGTATCGCTCAGCTGTCAGAGTCATTAGCACCATGGAGAGCAAATGCGGATAGAGCAGAACTTACGCCATGCGTCGTCTCGCAGCACCCCTGCAGCCACACACCCGCCTCCTCACTGACTTTCTTGTTCTCAAAGTTTACCCTATAGTCTCTCTGCACTTGCCATCTCGCATCCTTGAGGTCACCGCCGGGCATGAGGTGTCGTGCGTCTTTCAGCAGCGTCTCGTGGAGGTCGCGGAAGTATCCCGTGGCTACGAAGACCGCATCGACATCGAGAATCTCGGTCTGCTCTTCTGCGCCAGGTACCTCGGAAAAGTACAGCGGGCTCTGGTCACGTACGTGTAGGCGAATACCACCATTTTGGACTGGAGAATCTTCCACGTCGACAACCCGTCGGTAGGGGAGGATCCTGTGCGGCCATTGCGCCTCTTCTTCCAGTGAGTTGCCGTAGCGTATCCGTTGCATGTACAGGGTCTCGTAGATGTGCTCCAAGAGGTTCAGACGCACAACACCGTAGTTTGTGCCTTTATCCTCGACCAGAGTCAAGCTTCGAAGCTTAGGTTCACGGCTGTATGTGCAGTCCACTCTGGCTGGGTTGAAGATCTCGTTGACACTACCAAAGGTTAGTCAGTTACTGGTTGGTATCGCTTCTGCGGTGTACTAACAAAGGCGAATCATCACTCGGGCGCAGGGCACCTCCCTTGATCAGCAGCCGTGTCTGTGAGTTGGGATAGTTCGCGTGCAAGAAATCGAAGATCTCCGCCGCACTCTGGCCGTTGCCGACCACCGCTACCTTGTACGGCGCTTTGTGATCCCTGAGGATCTCCCTGGAAATGTATGAGAATTTGGAAGAGTGCACCACCTTGGGATGATTTGTGGGGAATGGCTTTGGGATGTTCGGTCTGCCACCAGCTGCAATGACAACATGCTTTGTCCTTCGCGATTCGGTTTTGCCAGTCTGGTTGTTGCGTGAGATGACGTTGAAGGTAGTGATCTCGCCGCTTGACGATTTCTCAGGCATGACACTAATGACCTCCTGATCATACGACACCACCTCCTCAAACCAGCTCGCGCACCACTTCATGTAGTCCTCGTATTCTACACGCGCAGGCAGGAAAGTGTTGAGGTTGGCAAACTCGATAAGGCGGTCCTTTTGGTGCAGGTAGTTGATGAAAGTGAATTCGCTTCGCGGATTCCTCATAGTTGCCATATCTTTCATGAAAGTGATTTGCATCTTCGCTCCGGGCAAAAGCATGCCCGCATGCCATGCAAACCGCGGTTGCTTCTCTAGGAATGCCACTCGTGGCGGTCTGCTCTGAAGCCCCGGTATATCCACGAGCGACGGATCTGTACCGTCCAGGGCATCGTGAAGAGCCACACCGATGGCCAACGATGCTGGTCCAAACCCAACGCAAATCAAATCGTGCAATTCCTCTTCAGGGGTATAACGGAGGTGCGATCGATTCTCGAATGCGGGGAAATGGCTCTCTTCTAAGTCGTTGGAGAGGAAGCCACTGAAGGCCTTCTGCACCTGCGGTGCAGGGCTATCCGACGAGCCTGACGAGATTTCGGCGTGAGGACTCATGCTGAAGGATGTAGGGTGCACAAGTGGCGGTATAGGAGGGTGAGGTCTAATGATTAATGTTAGAATGACGTCTTAAACAGGCGCGATATCGTTGCTAATACACCCAATTGGATAGGAAGGCGCGTACATGGATACCTTTCACTTGTCACCGTGACAATAACGCTTGCTGGTTCACCAAGCTGGAAGGGAAACTGATACTGGTGGAGGATAGCTGCTTTGCGAAGCCAACCGTCAGCAGCTCCGCGATAAACAATGACGTCTACAGCGATTTAGAAGAGAGATGCAAGGAGAATTATATCGAACCCACCAATGATGATAACCCTGTGGAAAGGAAGAAGTAGCCTGGGCAATCAAAACAACCTGGAGTGCTACTATCCTAATGTTATGGGCGAAAGTGACGGCATCCACTCATTTTGTGGCTGGCCCAAGAGGACCTAAGTCTCCGTACTTGCGTTTGAGGACCCCATGACGATCAAGGGAGCCTGCAAAGCTCGTGAAAATATGGTTCGACGCGCCCTCGTAATTAGACCCTTACGGCCCGTTCCAAGCTGGCGTATGCATTTTTGGTGTGCTAATGAGCCATGGCAACGACCCACAGGGGATCATCCTCGATCTAATCAGATGAGATAATGAAAGTTGGAGAACCGCCGTCAGATAGACGGCTCAGGACAGGCTTGGATCGGTCATGACGCAGGCAAAATTTTCTAACTCGCCCCGCTACGCTTGCCCTAAGCTGTATCGATTGCTGCAGCGAAGGCATGTCAGCGTGGGATAGTGGCTGGATGGCAAGCTTAGCGACCTGGGATCAAGCTCGGAGCGATATCGGCAAACCTGTTTCATCTAATCAGATGAAAATTGTCGATCTTGTGGATGCATCCTGAGCACCACCATCCTACACACGCAGGGCCTTTCGGCGTTGTTGCTATGCTCGGCTAGCACACCGCGAGTGCTGATCTTTTGCACATACATCTTCTTGGCGGGTAGGGATGCTGACGATGACGAGTGGGCGTGGGCGCTACAAGACTTTTGAGCAGTTCATTTACCAGCTAATCGGACCGCGCATGCATGTGAAACGCAAGGACAGGGACAGCTACGCGAGAGACATATTCTCGGGTTAACGCGGCTTGCTACCGTTCTTCTGCGCAATAGCAGTACGCATAGAATCTCGACTTGGCGAAAATCGAATCTTTGTACTCGGCTCCCCCAAACGGCGTGGAAGTAGCTGACTACGGAGGGCCCCTCCCTTTCAGACTCAGATAGAGATAGTAAGAAAATATGGTGATATATATACGTAGTGGCTCCTCTGTCGAGTCACCTGAAGTGAACAGCAAGTTAGATGCTGGATATCTTTGTCCAACCCTTTAAATCCCACTGAAGGGATGCGACAAGCGTCGAAGCGCTTTTTGTTCAGTGCGTATTGAATGTCATTTTCAATCCAGCTCTTGTGCTGCGACCATGGCAGCATATATACCACCCCTGGCTACAAGCTCATCGTGCTTTCCTTGTGCGACTAGTCGACCAGTGTCGAACACGAAGATACGATCCGCATGTTGCACACTCGCCAATCGGTGTGCGATCATGATTAGTGTTCGACCTTTAGAAGCGGCTGCAATAGCTCTGCGAATGGCTCTTTCTGTGTTTGCGTCAAGCTGAGAGGTCGCCTCGTCGAGAAGTAATATCTCTGGATCTCGTATAAGTGCTCTCGCAATGGCAAGCCGCTGTTTTTGGCCTCCCGAGAGCTTCGATCCATGTGCACCAACTTCGGTGTTATAGCCTTCGGGAAGACTCATGATGAAGTCGTGCAGTTCACATTCCTTCGCGACTCGTACTATGTTTTCGTCGCTAACATTGGTCCCTGGTCGGCTACCGAGACCGATATTAAACTTAATCGACCCGGGGAAGAGATCGGGCTCTTGCTCCTAGGACACTATCAGCAATGCTCATATAAAAACAGAGCGGCGATGGATGAAGTGCGTAAACAGCACCTGGGATATTCACATACTACAAGCGCTAAACGAGCCCGGTGGTTCTCCACCGCCACTTCGCGTATGTCTTGACCATCCAACAAAACTTGCCCCGCGGTAGGATCGAAGAATCTCTCGATCAAATGGATAGTACTGGACTTTCCGGCACCCTGCGATTTTTGAAAGTACAAGGTCAGTCCATGTCTGCCATGTAATTTGTACGTGGAGTTCTTACCGAACGGCCGACAAAAGCTACGTATTCACCCGGCTTTATGAGGACTGAATGTGGTGATATGGTCAGCCAAGTTTTGAAACAGGTATTTGAGACGAGGTGAAAGCGATGATCGAAAGTACATGTCGCGAACAATCATGGAGCTCCTCGCGACTGTTCCGAGCCATACAGGATCTTTCAAGGCTTCGACAACGGATCTAGGCCTCCCGGGAGCTTGTAGTGCGTGGATCGCGATCATACGTACATGATACATTGTTCAGCGCGAGGACATCCCGTCGACTCTCATAGTAAAGACTGACTTCGCGAAATTCGAGCTCGCCCTGCACGCCAAAGGTACCATAGGAGGCTGAAGCGCTTGGTACCAGAGCGGCTCCTATGGCTGTGGGCCCAGCGCTTGAGATTCTAGATTTGTTAATGATTGTCGGCTGCTCATCGTGCAAGGAAAAGACGCTTTGTGCTGCAGCCTTCGCTCTGGTCACTTCCGGCGCTAAGCTAAAGAGCTGGCCAGCCGCTTGAGCAGAGAAGAGAAGCGCGGGCAACACGATAAAGAAGTCTCGCTGGTTGTAGTTGCCATTGCGAACTTGTTTAGATCCCCTGCGAAGAAGTGTCAGTGACTGTCTTTGCATCCATCTTGGAGACTAGTGCTGTGCCCTTCGCAGACTTGCACGCAGTGCGTAGATACAGTTTGAAAAGGAAACCGAGGTTATTGAGTCTGCTCTATGGCCTTGTATAGAATATCATCTTGAAACCAAAGTCAAACTTACCACCAGTATGCCAGAGAGTACACGAAGTACGTCACTGAGATGGAAAATGCGAGCAAGATATTGCCAAGCACGCTGAACCTGAAATGTTCTTCATAGGGCTTGCGAATCGTCTCACGGTACCTTTCGAGGAAGTAAGATTCCAGCCCAAAAGCCGCAACGATCTGCATAGAAGATGTAGCCTCAGAGGCGAGGGCGGCTGCGCCGTTGTACGCTGTTTGGTGGTGCTCTTCTGCCATAGCCAGGATGCGGAGGCGTAGGAAACCCGCGAGGAGCATGACTGGTACCGCTGCTAGTAATACTATGGCGATCTTCCAGGCTACGATATGCGCAAGGATTATGCCACCAAGGACCGAGGTTGTAATAGAGAAGAAAGTTCCGAGGATAACACCAGAGACGCCACTGATGCTGCCGCTGTCCATATTTAGCCTTGACATGAGTGCGTGATGTGAATGTCCGGGTTTGGAGAACCAAGCTATATCCTGCCGAAGAATTGTGCGAAATGAGACGTCTCGAACACGCAAAGCTAGATGCTCTGAAACGATACCAAAGGCCGTCTTGCCACAAACGTGAGAGAGTAGTGCAACGATACCCAGTATGAAGAACATTAGACAGAAGAACGACACACGCAATGTGAGCTGGCCAGATCTGGTTGTATCGTTAAGAAGCTGGACGAGGTTTCCGAACACGAGTGCCTGATGAAACGGTCAGTAAAGGCCCACGTTTCCAATAGCTACAAGTCAAGCTCGAGGATGAATGCGTCGTAGATTTTCACATGTCTCAAACGCGAGGGACAAGTCACTTTAGAGTCGTCCGGAATGTGCTATGCGATGAACTTACGTCTCCTATGGTAATACCTCCACTGATAATCGAAGAGATAAGACCAATGGCAATCGCCGGTGTTTCATGCCGACTCATGGCAATAGATCTCGATATCAACTCCATAGCGCTCTTGCGCTGAATACTCGCTGGTGCAGTGTCCCCGGACTGGGAGTCTGTGCTATCGATCTCGATAGATTCGCCTTCTTTGTAGAAGCTGGACTGGATTGATGACGCAGCAGATGGTTGCCGCTTTTTGTCGAACTGTTGCGATCTTATAAGTTCCGCATAAACGCCGTTGGCCTTAACGAGGGACTCGTGACTTCCGTCCTCCACAACAACTCCATCTTTCATGACGAGAATGCGGTCGGCATCTCTCACAGTTGCAAGACGATGAGCGATGATAATAGTCGTCCGACCAGTCGCTGCTGAAGAACGCCTCAGGTTTTCTAATACAATAGCCTCGCTCGTACCTAAAAGCGCCTAGTCAGTACATTTTTTCAGACGGTGTCAGGTTCGTCGCGTCGTTTTCCAAATGCAAAAGAGGGTTCGACAAACGACTAGGCTTATCTGTAGCCGTTAAGCATGAGCTCCTCATACGTACCGTCCATGGCGCTTGTGAATTCATCTAATAGGAGCAGAGAAGGGTTTCCGACCAAGGCACGCGCAAGTGTGATACGCTGCTTCTGTCCTCCAGAGAGCTGAGAATGAGGACCCGAGCCAATCTTGGTGTGAATACCATCAGGAAGGCGCCCTAAAAATTCGCAGTGAGCTTCTGCAGCCGCTGCCTCGCATCTTGCAAGGACCTCTTCCTCGGTTAATTGGTCGTGATATGGCAGACCGTGCTTGATGTTCTCTAGAATGGTTCCAGTAAAAAGTACTGGGTTTTGCGTAACAAGTGCGATATGAGAACGTAGGCTATGGATATTGAATGCCTTCAGAGAATCGTTGCCGAGCGAAATATCACCATAGGTGGGATCGTAAAGTCGCAGGAGCAGCAAGGAAACAGTGGATTTTCCAGAACCTTTTGAGGCACCAATGTTAGTATGTGTCTCACATGCAGCTTAACCAAGACTGTCACTCACCGGAAGGGCCAACAAGGCCAGTCACTTGCCCAGGCGCGATTCTCAGATTGAGCTTGTCCAAAATCTGAATAGTGGGTCGTGCAGGGTAAACAAAAGAAACGTTGGAAAACACGAGCTCTCTTTGCAGGTGTGACTTGTTGACAGGCTTTCCGTAATTGGAATAGACGTCAATATCGGTTGGAGGGTGGTCCAGGATATCCAAAATAGTTGCGTTAGCAGCTGCAGCCATAGCAAAAGTCTGGATGAACGGTCCAAATGAACCAACCACGAAAGATGCGTCCAGAATGAGGAAAACGACGGCATAGATGGTGCCTGCTTCGGCGCTGCCATTCCGCAAGCGATCTCCATACCAGAATGCAAGCGCGTTCGTCGCGTATGCAATAAAGTAGACTAAGCCAAGCATGAGAGCTCCAGAAATGCTTTTCTTGACTCCGATTCGCAATGCGGATCGGAGATGGCCGATGTGCTCTTCGCTGAGCTGCTCGGATAGCCCGAAGGCTTGGACGATTTGAACTGCCCTGATGGCGCTCTCTGCAATAGAAGCAGCTTTCTCGGTGTACACGGCAGCTTGTCTAGTGAATTTGGAGACCGCACTCGTTCCGAAATAAACTACACAGGCCATCGAAGGTATGACGGTTATGAACCTGGAATCATTAGCCGCCGCTCTATTTCTGTGCACATGCAGCCTTCTCCACACATGGGGTGCACTTGTAGGTTATCTTACATAACACCGGTAAGTTTGGCATTGAGTATGAAGCCCACTGCAAACGCTGAAATGAAATAGCTTATCGACGCGATGAACAAGCCGACTTTTTCCGAGGTACCAAGTTGGATGGTTTGCGTCTTTTCGGTAAGAGCACTCGACATATCGGGTGAAATGGTGTCAAAATATGCCATGTCCATGCCCAGAGCACGATAGAGGAGGTTCTCTCGAGTCCTCCGACTAACGCGTTCACCTATTACAGCCCAGCAGACAGCCCATCCCCAAGTGACCACAAAGTAAGCGACTGCCACTGCCATGAGGCGGAACAACAGACTTTGTAACTCATCCTGAGTTGGCGGAAAGTTGTTGATAATCTTGCCAAGGATAATGCCAATGAGAGCTGAAGGCGGGCATATAAAGTCAGTGTACGTTTCGCGTCTATTTCGTTCATTGGGTTTGCGTACGAAGCGGAAAGCCCGCAGCCACGGCTAGCAGAATGCCTAGTGCAAGAATGCCTCTGGAACCAGCGTCATTCAACGACCTGTAAAGGGCAAAATATGAGGTCTTGAACGGATTAAGTCCCAAAACCTGTCGAATGAACTGTTGGCGAAAGGCAGTTACGCCTTCCCAGGCTGGTTGTTGAACTGTCGCCAGGGATGGCTCAACGTGTCGGTCCCATTCCATGCTGCGACGGATGGAATCATAACCATCTATATACCCGTCGCCGGAGTCGAGAAGAAGTCGACTTTCGGAGTTTGTGTCCTCAGCATGTGGAATGGAGGCGCATGGCGTCACACGAGGTGACCTTGGGGCTTGCATAGTCGTCAGCTGTTGCCCAGCAGAACCTGCAGAGAACGGATGTCGTAGCGATTACTCGTTTCAATGAGAGATAATGCCATAGAGATCCATATATAGTGTTGATGGTTCTGAGTCGTGTTTGAAGACTATGATGGATGGCAGGAGCGCTGCCGACGAGGCTAGGTCTAGCCAATCTTGGCTCAACATCTGGCACCCTGCGGCCCATGCCCGTTTCTCTTACTTATGGCAGAGTTGTAGCCATGAGACGCCAGACAGGCAGCATCAGAAGACTCTTGTATAGTCACTTGGTCGTGTCGCTCAGAGCTGCGAGAAGTCTTCTGTAGGTCGTCACGAGTCGGAATGCATCGTTCATTAGGCCATGCATGGACTAGCGGGCTGAGATGGTTATCTGATCCGCTGCAGCCCTGTCACCTTAGCGGAGAAGAATTTTATCAGATGAACCCGAGTGCACGTACCTCGCCCTCTCTTCTCCACCCACCTACCCGCCCACCCTTCGAGGACAGAAGGGCCGAAATCCCTTCCGATTCGAGGCGTCGGAGCAGTGTGGACAAGGCGTTTTATGTTGAGCTTGACAAACGGTATCCGCAGTCAGCGTGGGGCGGAACGCCGAGATGCAAGGTGCGCTGCCTGTTCACACCCTCGCACCTGCCGTTTTGCGCAACAACTTGAAGCTAGCAGTAACCGCGGTGGAGCCTTGCCTTGCCGACACGGTTTGGTTTCGGCGTGAATGATTGAATGATTCTCGTTTTCCTTGTTTTCCGTTATTCGCTTGCAGTGAGTGGGTGTTGTTTGCTGCAGAATCTGATAAGATTGGTTTGATAGCTCGCCGGACGTAGCGTGGACGCGATGGATGACACCACCATTATTAGTACCAACGACCAGGATGCATGACCTGCCAACGGAACAACGCGCAGAGCACCGCGCTCGTAGGAACAACCGACGTTTCTTACCAAGCAAAATTTCGCTCGGCAGTGAATGACTCTGAGCACACATCATCGCGTTCACCGGCTCTTACTATCTCGACCTTGCCCGATGCCGCGATATTCCTACTCAACGCTGTGCACTTTCGATGCAAGACTGCACGTCCTGCCAACGAGTGTTCACACGCTACAAAGTGGCAGTGGCAGGACCCGTCATCACGTGTATGCCAGCCTCGTAAATCCACGCCATAGAGCACACCAAACCCGCCGACCAATCAGTGCCCCGTAGTTTCTCATCACTCAAATATACCAGAGGAGGCCATCTTTTGCACGTCTTCAATTGCAGATATTGGGTACGCAACCTCATCAAATCTGAGCTTCTCCACGTCTTTTTGACGCATTGTTGTGGACTGTGGCTGCACAGAATCCTTCCAGCGCCGCCACTACCACCGGCTGCAACCCTTCCTAATTCGCAACCAACAAAATGCTCCAGAGTGACCGACCGAATCCTGAGTTATCCATTCTGAACAGGCACCCTTCGACAATAGAAGGCCCCCTCCTCCTACACGAGCTAGTACGAGCTTCTTCTAGCAGGCCCGCCATCGACTTCCTGGAAAATGGGTCAAAACGACGGAAATTCTGCTACAAGACACTGCACATCTTGAGCGATAGTCTCGCCACCAAGATCACCAGACTACTGGCAAAGCTGGAAAGCGCCTCGCCAATTATTCCAGTCTATTTACCACAGTGCCCGGAGCTCTACATTGTCCTACTAGCGGTTCTAAAGGCAGGGAAAGCATTCTGCCCGCTGAACCTCGACACGCCTACCGAGCGACTGAAATTCATCCTGCAAGACGTGTCGGCTGATGTGCTAATCACCACTTCGACATGGGGCGAAAAGATACAAGCAACCACAGGCGTTCAAGCAATGCTTGCCGATGTTGCGCTTTCGGGGCACCAGGATCGATCAAGTCCTCAATTACCGAGAGTAGACCAAAATGATCTAGCCTATGTTCTGTATACCAGTGGTTCCACTGGATTGCCCAAGGCTGTGAGCATCTCACACCGAGCCGTTACTCAGAGTCTGTTGGCCCACAACCGGCACATTCCAGATTTCGCCCGGTTTCTTCAATTTGCCGCACCTACGTTTGATGTTTCGATATTCGAAATCTTCTTCCCATGGTTTCGCGGACGAACCTTAGTAGGCTGTACACGCGCTCAAATGCTTGATGACCTCCCAGAAATCATCGGTGTCCTTGAGGTGGATGCAGCCGAACTCACGCCGACAGTTGTGAGCAATCTTCTTCGTGGCCGACCGAGCGTGCCGAGCTTGAAGCTATTACTCACCATTGGAGAGATGCTTACTCAACATGTTGTTGACGAGTATGGTGGGCATGGGAGTAGGGAGAGCATGTTGTGGGCCATGTACGGACCCACGGAGGCTGCGATCCACTGCACGTTGCAGCCACGATTTTCGGCTTCGTCTTCGACCGGTACCATAGGAACTCCATTAGACACAGTCTCGATCTTGATAGTCGCTCCGGCTTCTGGTGAAGGCAATGTACCCATTAACTATGAAGTCCTCCCTACAGGCGAAGTGGGTGAGCTTGTAGTGGGAGGCCCACAAATTGCACAGGAGTATCTCAATCGTCCTGAGCTTACAGCAGCATCCTTCATCGACCACCCGACTTACGGTCGCTTATATAGAACAGGTGATCGCGCAAAACTGCGTGGCGACGGGGTCTTGGAATGTATGGGGCGTATTGTTGCTGGCCAGGTCAAATTGAGAGGTCAAAGAGTTGAGCTTGGCGAAGTTGAAAACATCATAATGAAGGTCGATGCTTGTCGCACGGCTGCGGTCATGGTCATCGAGGAAGCTCTGGTCGCCTTTTGCGCTACTGACTCCCGCGAAGTCTCCCGTGCAGACATCCTTGAAACCTGCAAATGTTGGCTCCCCAATTTTATGGTACCGTCAGATGTAGTCTTCGTGTCCAGCATACCGCAACTCCCATCGGGGAAAATAGACAAGAGAGCACTCGAGTCGAGTTATTTGCGCACACTTCACTGCAACGACTCGCCCGGATCAGAACCAGAAGATCGTGCGGGCTACACTGTTTCTCGTATACTCGGCGAGCATACGACCAGCAGTCTAGCGCTTAATACAACACTTGCATCTACCGGGCTCAACTCGCTGCAATCAATTCGCATAGCATCTGCGCTACGTCGAGAGGGTTATAGTCTTGGTGCGATAGACATACTAACGGCGACCACCCTTGGAGACCTCATTGCAGCCTGTAAAAGAATGGCATCCGCGAATGAGATTGGAACTCCACGGGAAATCTTTTCTGGCAGCTCAACACAGATGGAGAGTCATGAGCTCAAGCGCTGGCGTGACGAGATTGTTCATGTTCTTCCATGTACCCCGTTGCAGGAAGCCATGCTTGCGGAAACAGTAGCTAGGCCTAGGGCATACTGCAACTGGATCGAGGTTGAGCTTCCAACTTCGCGCACATATGACGAGATCCGGGATGTACTTCGATCTCTCGCTCAGGCTAACGAAATTCTACGCACCGGCTTTCATTCTACATCTCAACATACGGGAACGTTCGTCCAGCTTGTGTGGAAAAGTCTGGGGGTCTCTCAAATTCAAAAAGTGGCTAGTTTTTCGAAAGCTTACTCACTAGGCTCCGACGAGTCACTACTACGACCGTTAATCGTTCAAGTGAAGACGGGTCCTAGGAGGCCACGTCTCCTTTTCCAGATTCATCATGCTTTGTACGATGGATGGTCTTTTGACCTTCTGCTTCAGGATCTCAGCAAGCTTCTGCGCGAAGAACAGGTTGTACGGCGGCCACAGTATCGGGACATCGTTCAATACTACACACGCGAGAATCGAGCAGGTGAAGATAAGATTGCCAAGGACTATTGGGCTAGCCTACTTTATGATTACGTTCCGGCGACTCTACCCAACTACAATGGAAAACTGGTTCACAGTACAGGTGCTCGTGCTATATCTGGACGCTCTGTGGTCAGCAACGATTCCTTGCTTGGGCGCGCTGAGGAACTCGCGGTTAATCCCCAAGTTTTTTTTCAGGCAGCGACTGCATATGTCCTGTCACTCTACATGGGCTCGACCGATGTTGTACTTGGTAATGTGACTTCAGGCAGGACGATACCCGTCACTGGAGTGGAAGATATTCTTGGTCCTTGCATTGCGTCACTTCCATTTCGCTTGGACTTTCAACACCTCTCTCGGGTCGAGGACATTTTACACAAGATTCAGAATCTTAACCGACACAGCCTGCAGCATTGCTCCCTGCCGCTGCGTGAGATAGCAAGGTCCACTAATGTGCGACCTGGAACACCGTTGTTTGAAGTACTGTTTGTGTGGCAACAGTCTTTCGACTCCACCTCTGAGTTATCGAATGTCCCAAGGATTATTGATAGTGCAGATGATTTGGAGTGCAAGATCACGCTCGAATTCGAACCGCGTCAGGACTGTATATCATTTCGCGCCACTTTCGATCCAACAACGATTACGGAGAATCAGATCAAATACTTGACGCGGCAAATTGATGAAGTCGTGCAACTGTTCCTCCAGGATACCAAATGCAAGGTGTCCGAAATCAGCCGGTGTTTTACGGACTACTCTTGCTCCATCTCGAACCCTCACCCTCGTCAAATGCCTATCAGAAATGGTCCATCGTTCGCAGTCGAGAAGTGGGCTGTGGAAACTCCGGAAAAAGAGGCAGTCACATTCGGCCACGTTGTTAATGGCGTTATGGAGGTCAAGGAGTCATTGACATATCGCGTCTTGAATTCTCGTGCAAATCAGTTTGCCCGTGTACTTTCAGTACATGGGGTTGGCCAGGATCAGCTGGTTGGTGTCATCATGGAGAAATCCGTCGACCTCTACGTCTGCATTCTCGCCATACTGAAGCTTGGTTCGGGCTACCTACCCCTCGTTCCCGATACACCTCTTCATAGAATAAGCATGATTCTGGGCGATGCTAACGTCGCAGTCTGTGTTAGCGAATCCGCAGTCTCGGGTCCTCTTCGACAGAGTCTTTCAACCAAGATTCTAGACATGGATCGCATTAATTTTTCATGCTATTCTGATCAAGCTTTGGAGATCCCATACGCCGGCGCACATCTGGCTTACGCTGTCTTCACAAGCGGAAGCACTGGCATACCAAAGGGTGTTCTCGTGACACAGGACAACTTGATGAGCAACCTTGAGTATTTGTCAAGCATATATCCGTTCTCGGCCGAATCAAAGATTCTTCAGGCGTGCTCACAAGCCTTTGATGTCTCCGTCTTCGAGATCTTCTTTTCTTGGCATGTCGGTATCTGCTTGTCTACCGCCAGGAAAGATGATTTGTTCCGCGACTTGGAGGCTGCAATCAACTGTTTAGGTATCACACACCTCAGCCTCACACCAACTGTTGCAGCACTAGTGGATCCGACGAATGTGCCAAAAGTGGAGTTTCTTGTAACTGCCGGAGAAGCCTTAACGGAGCGCGTTCGGAGAAGATGGGCAGGCAGAGGTTTATATCAAGGTAAAGATAGCCAGGCCAACCTGTTGCATAAGTCTGAGCTGACAACGATGTAGGCTATGGTCCCTCTGAGACCACCAATATTTGCACTATTAAAGTGTCGGTCACTCCCACAGATGCGATCAACAATATTGGCGCGCCTTTTGACAATACTTCGGCATTCGTGCTAGATCCTGATAGCGACTCTATACTTCCACGTGGTGCTGTGGGAGAGCTCTGCTTTGGAGGATCACAAGTCTTTCGAGGGTATCTTAACAGACCTGAGTTGAACGCTGCAAAAATCATTGAGCATCCTTCCTATGGACGGATCTACCGATCGGGCGATATGGGGATAATGCTCCCTGATGACTCCATTCTCTTTTCTGGTCGTTCAGACGACCAAATAAAGATTCGCGGCCAGCGGGTAGAGCTTGGAGAGATTACATCAGTTGTCCTCGATCATGACCGAATTCGTGATTGCGTAACACTTCTTGTGTCCCGCCCCAACAATGCGAAGACGCTAGTAAACTATTGGGTGCCTACTTCACATTTCGGAGAGTCGGTAGAGATTCTGAAGCTCGATGAGTTTAGGACGGTGAATCTGGAGTTATTCACGTCCTTATCGCGCCGCCTTCCATCGTACATGGTCCCCTCGCACCTCATTCCTATTTCTCGTATCCCGACAACGGCGCAGGCCAAGATCGACAAGCGAATTCTCTACAATATGCTTGAAAGCTTGTCAAAGGACACCCTAATCTATACCACCGAGCCACAGAATACCGATGAAGAGGCCGATCCATATTCAGGATGGGAGAAGGAAGCTACTGAGGTTTTGGCTCGAACGCTTGACCTTTCTCCAAGCGACATTCGGAGGACGTCTTCATTCTTCAGCCTTGGACTCGATTCTGTGTCGGCCATTAGCTTCTGCAAGTCGCTCAGAACGGCAGATTTGGGCGACTTTTCCGTATCTATGGTTCTTAAGAATCCAACTATAGCACATCTAGCGTCAGCGAAAGAGACAGGCCTATTACCGAAGCCGCCGCCGGCAGCGTATCCGGTGGACCCAACCTCTGTGTTGAAACCAGAAGAAGTCTCACGAGTTCTGTCGCTTTACGATGAAAGGAGCATACATGTGGCAAAGGTTCTACCCTGCACACCACTTCAAGAAGCCATGCTTTCTAGCGGACAATCATCGCAGGGATCGGCATACTGTAACATGATGGTATTCGACATCAGGGGAGACCTGTCTCGTCTGCAAGAATGCTGGGCCCTCATGATTCAACGGCATGAAATCCTTCGCACTTCCTTCGTGTCCACAGAAGATTCTTCTTACGCCTTCGCCCAAGTTGTACTGGAAGACTATGACGTAGTCTGGCACCATCAGGACTTTGAAGACGAAGTGCGATCACACGCCAATGAAGTCATATTAAGCCTTCTCGAGGCTAATAAACCACCTATCTATCTCGCACTTGCTAAGAAAGATGCCTCAACTAAGCTGTTGTTTTGCTGTCATCACGCGCTTTATGACGGTATTGCTATTGCTACATTTCTTCAGGAGATCCAAGACTCCTATCTTGGATGCGAGCTTCCACCGCCAATTTCTTACGACCTCTATTTGCAGCATATGCTTTCCCAGGACTTTACCAAAGCTGAGCAATATTGGACTGTAACGTTCATCGACTGCCAACCTACCGTTTTCCCTAAACTTACCGGCAGGGCGACTGAACCCCAACCCGGCCCAGCTTCTATCACCAGATGTTTGCAGATGTCTCTTAGTAAAGTGCGTCAAGCTTGCAAGAGCGCATCCATCTCATTACTCTCAGTAGTGCAGGCTGCATGGGCGAAAATGCTGCATTTCTATACCGGAGAGAGCGACCTATGTTTTGGCAACGTTGTTAGTGGGCGCACTCTCCCCCGGAGTGACCTAGAACGCCTTGTTGCACCATGCTTCAACACCTTGCCTGTCCGTGTTCGGTTCGACTTTTGCAAAGAGAATTCGTCCTTAGTGGACCTAGTCCATGCTTTCAACGTGGAATCACTTGAGTATCAACTGACGCCTCTTCGTCGCATCCAAAACCTCGTGCTCAAGGACGGTGGCCGTCTTTTCGATACCCTAGTCATCCTTCAACAGCCCAGTACGCCACTAGACAGTTCTATCTGGATGCTTGAGCAAGACATGGGTGATATGGATCTACCCATAGTCTGCGAGGTCGTTCCAGACGAGACCAAGGATGTCTTGAAGTTGGTTCTTCACTACCACACCTCTTTGCTCTCAGACGCGGATGCTGCAATCGTTGCCGAAACGTTCGACAACAGTCTTTCGACTTCGATCAAATCTCCCCAGGCACCTGCCAATGATACTCTGGGGTTCCCAATCCATCTTAGGGCGGAGTCCAACTCGAGCTTTCAACCTTTCAACTTTCCAACACATTTTCTACATTCTGGATTCGAACGAAACGCTGTTGCGCAACCGGATGTTATCGCGCTCGACTTTCTACATGCAGATGGTACAAAGACGGTATGGTCATTCAAAACATTAAACGAACGAGCCAATGGCATTGCGTATACTCTGTTGGATCACGGCATAGAACCCAACGACATCGTCCCCATCTACATGCCGAAGAGCCCCCAATTTTACGCCTGCATACTAGGTATTCTCAAAGCTGGTGCGGCGTTCGCCCCCGTGCACCCTGATCTTCCAGAAGCACGCAAGCAGTTTATGATCACTGAATTGAAAGCGAAAGTAGTTCTCTGTTCTAAAGATCATACACTGCCGAATGCCTACAATGGGGCGCTAAGCATCCTCGCGGAAGCCAACGATCGCTGTTCTAAACCTAACCCCATCATCGAAAATTTCAACAATTCGGATCTATCATATTGTCTCTTCACGAGTGGCTCGACAGGTGTCCCGAAAGCTGTTAGCATGGAACACCGCGCTCCCATTCAGACTATCGAAAGCTCCAGATCGCTTGTCCCTTGGTGTTCTTCATCAAGGCTCCTTCAATACGCAGCGATCACTTTCGACATGTGTTATTACGACTGCTTCCTCGCTTGGACATTCGGCTTCACTCTGTGTGCCGCAGACCAAAAAGAAATGCTAAATGAACTTCCCAAAGTCATCAATACTCTCGATATTACTTTACTGGATCTTACACCTTCCGTTGCAGCGTCGCTGAGAAGATCTGAGATACCTGGTGTGGACTGGCTCTACTGCATCGGCGAAGTCATGTCATTCGATATCGTGAAAGAATGGAGTGGCGCATGTGTCAATTCCTACGGGCCGACCGAAGCTGCTTTCTGCACAACAATGTTCCCAGTGACGCAAAATGTCAGCACTTCCGTCATCGGCAAGCCGTTTCCAACAACCTCCTTCGCGGTGTTCCCTCCACAGGGCGACCGACCATTACCACTCCTCAGTATTGGAGAACTGTACATTGGAGGTGCACAGCTAGCACGATGCTACCTAGGCAATTCCCAGCTTACAGAAGACGCCTTTGTATCTAGATGTGGACAGAGATTCTACAAGAGCGGTGACGTGGTCCGAATGCTTGGCAACGGTAACTTTGAATTCATTGGACGCAAAGATGATCAAGTCAAGATACGGGGACTCAGAGTCGAGCTGGGCGAGATCAATCACGTTCTGCAAGACTCTCATCCTGATGTTACAACTGCTGTTACGCAGATCCTGAAGAAGAGCACAACAGCGAAAGAGCAGCTTGTAACGTTCCTACAGACAGATCGAGGAATCGATGAGCGCGAACGTGCTGAAATCCGAAACGGGCTGAGAGAGCTTGCGAGCAAACGCCTTCCGTCGTATATGATGCCTCAATTCTTTCTTTTTGTTGATAGCATACCTCGCTCCCTGGCGGGCAAGGTCGACAAGAACGCACTAATGAGAATCTTCCTCGAAGCAGCAGAATCGAACACTTTTTCGAACGGGACTCCTGAGTACGGTTCCGATCATCTTTGGACTAAACTTGAGAATCAGGTTCGAGGTATCTTCGCACGACTGTCAAACACGCCGCTAGACGACATCTCACCGACGACATCGATGTATCAACTCGGTCTCGATAGCATCAGCGCAGTTCAAGTTGCTGCCGCCCTACGTAGGCAAGGTCATAACGTGGATGCTGCGGACGTTATGAAGTATACGACATGCACTGCTATTGCGGCAAGCATCGATCAACGAAACACCCCCGACAAACCAAAGGCCATACAGTTCGACTTCGGTGCCTTCGATCACAAGCACAGAGCACAGGTGCTAACAACATGCGGCATCGATGACAAAGACGTTGAGGCCATCCGCCCTTGCACTCCTCTTCAAAAGGCTATGGTGTCGCTTTTCATTGCGAAAGAAGGAGCAGTTTATATGAACTATCTTCGCTTGCGGCTAGAGCCCGGCGCAGATCTCAAGCAAATGAGGGAAGCATGGACCATGGTGATGAAACGCCACGTTATGTTACGAACCGGCTTCGCCCACGTTAAGGACACTCACCATCCTTTTGTCATGATTCAATATGGTCCGGGTGCTGCCAGGCTACCGTGGATTGACGCAGCAGAGGACGACTATCTCAAATCAACCGACAAGTGGCTGAGGAGCCTACAGCGCACAGCTTTGGGCAAGATTCATTCTCCGCCTTGGGCGTTACGAGTCGTGCGAGATAACACACAAGTATACGTCGACATTGGTATCTTTCATGGACTTTTCGATGCGCAGAGTCTCCAGAGTATTTTCGATGATGTCACAGCTACCTATCAGGGCCAATCTGTAACGAGACCACTCGCTGTAGACCCAGTTATCGATGGCATTCTAAGTACAAGCGACGAAGATACCAAGAGCAGAGAGAGCTTCTGGAGGCAGCTCGGGCAGCAAACCAATCCTTGCCGGTTCCCCAATCTCGCGCCTTTGAGATACGATCCAAAGCCTTCGGTGGTACTTATGAAACAGTCAACACGGCCTTTACTCGAGTTGGAAAGTGGTTGCCAAGCAGAGAACATCACGCTACAAGCTGCCGGTATTTCGAGCTGGCTTTCACTCTTATCCGCCTACACCGGTGAGCAATCAGTGACCTGCGGAGTCGTACTCTCAGGTCGTAACTTCGAGGGTGCTGAAGATGCTGTCTTCCCGTGCATTAACACTGTGCCCTTCGTATGCACAGTATCCAAGGAAAGCAAAGAGATGCTGGTCAGAGTCATGAAGCTAAATGCTGAGGTTCAGCGATACCAATTCACTCCACTCAACGAAATACAGAGACTGATGGGATACCCGAACGAGCCTCTCTTCGATTCCATATTCGCTTATCAAAAGCTTGCCAACAGGAAGAAAGCGGAAGGTTTCTGGAAAGTGATTGATGAAAAAGCGACGACAGAATACCCCTTATCAATCGAATTGGAGCCCAACAACGGTCATCTAGAATACCGAATTACCTTTCTGCCGCATATCATACCGAAGGAGCAGGCGAGCTTGATTCTGGAGCAAGTCGATTATCTGATGGAGCGCTTTATCTTTCCTGACACACCTCCTGCAATCGAACATTCGTTCGATCCAGCGCTCTATTCTATCACCCCAGCGAAAGAGTCATGTCTACCTTCAGAAGCTAGTCTATTACATGAGCTGGTCGAGATGACTGTAGCGAAGCACCCGCAGCGCATTGCTTTTGAGTTCGTCTATGCACAACTTGAAAGCGGTCTTCGGAGCAAAAAATGGACGTACGCTGAGCTCAATGCCGAGGGAAACAAAATTGCACATCTTCTCCTCGCCCATGGCGTCCAAACAGGCAGTCTGGTCGGTGTGTGCTTCGACAAATGTCCGGAGGCTTCTTTCGCAATGCTAGGCATTTTGAAGGCTGGATGCGCTTTCGTCGCGATCGATCCCGGCGCGCCGCCTGCACGCCAGGCCTATATTGTCGAAGACTCTCAAGCTAAAATTGTTCTGTCGATGTCAACTCAATCTGCTCGGTTTAGGCAGAGTGTCGATGTACGAATCTTGAACCTTGATAAGGTCACGGCGCATTCGATGCCCGAGAACGTCCCCTTGTCCAACAGGGGAGTCAGCCCTCAGGATCCGAGCTATTGTTTGTATACCAGCGGTACTACTGGTACGCCCAAGGGATGCGTATTGACGCATGAGAACGCCGTACAAGCTCTCCTCGCCTTCCAACGCCTGTTCGCAGGACATTGGAATGCAAAATCGCGGTGGCTACAGTTCGCATCCTTCCATTTCGACGTTTCGATTCTTGAGCAGTACTGGAGTTGGTCTGTTGGTATATGCGTCGTATCAGCACCCCGAGATCTTATCTTTGAAGATTTGGCAAGTTCAATCAGGAGCCTGGGCATTACGCATATCGACCTGACACCGAGTCTCGCCCAAGTGCTACATCCGAACGACGTACCAGGCCTATGCGAAGGTGTCTTTATCACCGGTGGCGAGAGTCTGAAGCAAGAGATACTGGACGTATGGGGTCCGAAAGCTGTCATCTACAACGGCTATGGTCCGACTGAAGCGACAATCGGCGTTACGATGTACCCTCGCGTGCCCGCGAATGGAAAACCTTCTAACATTGGTCATCAGTTTGACAATGTGGGGTCCTTTGTTCTCCAGCCGGGTTCAGACATTCCTGTACTTCGAGGCGGTGTTGGTGAGCTCTGCGTCTCAGGCAAACTCGTCGGGAAGGGTTACCTTAACCGTTCTGAACTGACCGAAGAACGATTTCCGTATCTGCAACGTTACGAAGAGCGCGTGTATCGGACGGGAGATCTAGTGAGACTCCTTCATGACGGTGCGTTTGACTTTCTTGGCCGTGCAGACGACCAAGTCAAGTTGCGCGGACAACGAATGGAGATAGGCGAGGTCAACTCCGTCATCAAGCAAGCTGGGAAGGACATATCGGACGTCGCAACGCTAGTGCTTAAGCACCCAAGACAGCAGAAGGAGCAACTAGTGACATTCATAGTCCTGGAAAGAACAAAGAGCAGGCAGCTTAAGGTTCTACTAAACGATGCCAGCGAAACAACCAGCGCGAAGGAGGCATGCCAGGAGAAGTTGCCGCCATACATGGTTCCGACCCATTTTATTCCTCTTACTTCCATACCTCTGAATTCCAACAATAAGGCAGACGTAAGAAGGCTTAAGGATATCTACGATGCCTTATCAGCTAGCGATTTACAAACCTTGTCAGTCACATCAAGCAGACAGCACGCGGACGTCTGGTCAGAGCAAGACAGGAAACTTCGCGAGGTGCTCACAGAGGCCTTGAATATGGACGGAGATTCCATTAGCAAAGATTCTAGCTTCTTTGAGCTGGGTATGGACTCCATCTCCGTGATTGGTGTGTCGAGCGCAATGAGGCAGGCCGGTTTCTCAAATGTTACCGCGTCACTGGTTATGAAATTCCCTAGCATTCGCCGACTCGTTAAGGCTTTAGCAATCACAAGCTCTGATCGAAGTGATCGCGGGTCAATACTTGCAGCACAACAAGCAATCACCGCGGTCCAGCATCGCCACAAACGAACAGTCGCTCGTTCTCTTTCAGTCGATCCATCAGCAATCGAGGCGCTGGCGCCATGCACACCTCTCCAGCAAGGCATGATCGCAAGATATCTTGAAAGCGATAATGGCCTTTACTTTAATAGTTTCCAGTTTCAGCTGAACACTGATGTCAACGAAGAAAGGCTTCAGGCAGCATGGGCCCGCGTGTTCGAATCGACCCAGATCTTGCGCACCGTGTTCGCAAACACAGAAGACGGCTACGTTCAGGCAGTACTGCGCGGCAATCCTCTTAGTTGGTCATTGCATACCATCGCCAAGGATGAGTCTTTGGTCGACTCCCTGGATCGGCTGAGGCAAAACTGGCTACAGCTTAATCAAGCTGAACTCCGACAACCGTTTGAAATCCTCTCAATTACAACGCCGAATTACAAGCAGCTCGTTGTGCACATATTCCATGGACTATACGATGGGAATAGCATTGGACTCATATTCAAATCGGTTTGGGATGTTTACAACGAACGGAAGCCCGACACCATCGCACCATCGTTTCACTCTGCCCTCGCGTACGGGCCATTGCGGGAGGTAGAAGGTGCAAAAGCGTTCTGGCTAGAACACCTGCCGGATAAAGATTTCAAGCGGTTTCCTGCGCTTATCGAAAATCCAAGCAACGATCCCGTTATCACTACCCGAGAACTACATGCGTTGACAACATTCGAATCGATCAGGCGTACACTCAATGTTACAGCCCAAGCTATTACTCAGGCTTGCTGGCACAGCGTTCTGCAAAAGTTCGTCAAGGGAACGGTAACAACAGGCACAATCGTCTCAGGTCGCAGCATTGACCTTGTGAACGCGGATCGCATCATGGGTCCAATGTTCAATACCATCCCGTATCAATATCGTCCTCAAAGCAACAAGACTTGGGCTGAACTCATCAAGATGGTCCATGACTTCAACATCGCCGCTCATCCCTACCAGCACACTCCACTAAGGGACATTATGAAATGGTGCAAGAGGAATACAAGCCAGCCACTCTTTGACACTCTATTCGTCTACCAAGTGGGAAATGGCAACGAAGACTGGATAAACAACCATGCTTGGAACATCCTGGACGGAGATGCTGTTGCAGACTACCCTCTCGCGTTCGAAATTGAACAGAAGGCGGACGATCACTTCAGTCTGACCCTGGTCGCACAGGGACACATCTCAAATCAGCAAACCTCAATCGGGCTTCTTGACCAATTCGAGAAAGCATTGCGACATGTTTTGACAGATCCGACGGCTATGTTGGAACTACCTGTGGTGATTAACGGTCATAATGGGGATGTGACACTGGCAGAGAAGCATACGTCGAACCGGCTCAATGATACAATAGGGTTCGATTGGACGACAAATGCTATCAAGATCAAGGAGGAGGTTGCTGCTCTTTCTGGCGTTTCGACAGAGGAGATCAACGAAACAACATCCATCTTCGAGCTTGGCCTTGACAGTATTGACGCGATTAAGCTTTCCTCAAAGCTAAGAAACCGCAGCGTCGAACTCCCGGTTAGCGGTATCATGCGTGGCCTCACCATCGCGAAAATGGTCTCAAATATCTCAGGCGTTGAGACGCAGAAAGCCGGAAGCTCTACCGATGTAGACCCAGAGCTTGATAAGCACAACCTCAAAGTCTACCTCGAACAATCCGAGTTTGATGGCGGCCATGTTGAGACTGTCCTTCCCCCCACCCCGCTACAAGAAGCCATGGTCGCCGAAATGATCGCATCAGAGTGTAAGAGGTACTACAATTACGATGTACTGATGCTGGCCCCGGGTACCGAAGTCAACAAGCTAAAGGATGCGTGGACCCAGGTTATCGAAGCTTCGCCAATCCTACGCACTTCTTTCGTTGAAGTGCATGATCCAAATATTGACGTCTCTTTCGCGCAGATTGTCCATAAACAACCTCACGACTTCTGGTCACAGAGTACAGCGAAGAATGAGCCCAACTTCCCTGAGATCTTCGAGGCAATCCGCATCCATGCTGTCAGGTTGGCTTTGCATGAGCCTTTGTTTCATGTTCTATTGGTTGAGACGCCGGCACAGGCTTATCTTGTCTTGTCGATCGCGCATGCCCTCTACGATGGCTGGTCTCTCGGTTTGCTGCATTCTGACATTCACAACGCTTTTCGTAACCAATATGTGCCTCGGCCAAGCTACGAGCCTTCTTTGTCAAACATTCTATCAACATCCGGTTCAGGCGCTGCGTCGTTCTGGCAAGATTTCCTCTCGGGTGCTAAACCTAGCACTTTCCCTCGTCGACCAAACATCCCAGGCGAAGATAAAGGGCACGTGCACCACTGCCAACAACCCAGCCAGGTGCCTCTGGGTGATGTATCGTCCTTCGCTAGAAGGGTGAAGATATCCCTACACACGGTGGGACAGACGGTCTTTGCTTTGGTACTAGCATCGTACACGTACTCCCTGGACGTGACGTTTGGTTCCGTCCTCTTAGGTCGCGACGACGACGAGAGTTCGCAGCTGATGTTCCCTACAATGAACACTGTCGCGATTCGTACAGTCCTACATGGGACTGGTGTCGGCATGTCCAGGTATGTCCAGGACAACTTTACGAACATTCAAAAGTGGCAACACTTCCCGCTTCGCAAAGCTTCGTCTCTGGCTGGCGTTGCTGGAAGGCTGTTTGACACTTTGTTCATATACCAAAAGGACATGCACGAAGGAAAAGCTGAAGGAGAAAAGCTGTATACGAGTACTGGGGGTCACAGCGAAGTCGAGTATCCGGTTTGTGTGGAAATGGAGGTGGTAGATGAGGAGTTGATATGGCGATGTGCAGTGAAAGAAGAGGTGTTATCGGAAGTAGGAGCAAAAGAATTACTGGACCGGTTGGACGAGGTGCTGAGACACATTCTGGAGCTACCGGAAGCCCCTGTGATTGAGGTCACGTCGCAGGGAACATCAATCTGCGGCTTGCGCGCATTCCAGGAGCAAGATGGTGATCGCATCAATGATAGCGCATCAACAAACCAAGGCGCAGATACCGAAGACAAGCTAGAATCAAAAACCGCACGCGAAATTCGCAAGGTAATAGCTGCTGTCTCTAAAACGCCCGAGGACGAGATTACACAAGACATGACCATCTTCCATGTCGGTCTGGACTCTATAAGCGCGATCAAGGTTTCGTCCCTCCTTCGCAAACAGAACATAATCCTCGGTGTCAATGAGATGCTTCAAGCAGGTACAGTCGACCAGATGGCCAGACTGGTTGATACGCGCACGATTGATCTTGAGGAGGAAAACGGTGACTGGAGAACCGTCCTCAACGAAGCCCTACAAGACCTTGATCGCGCGGATATTCTCCAAAGAGCGAATGTGAAGGATTCCAATGTTGAGGAAATTTTGCCTGTTACCGCTGGACAACTATACCTTCTATCGATGTGGCTCAACCGGAAGGACGGGAACCTATATCCCAGCTTCTCCTACAAGCTTCGAGGATCCGTGGCCTTCGAAGTACTTCAGAACTCATGGCAAGTCTTTGTGTCAGCGAATCCTATTCTGCGGACCTGTTTTGTTGCTACCAAGAACGAGAATATACCTTACGTACAGATCGTACAGCGAAAATCCGACGCTACTGTAAAAGACATCACTGACCTCGACGACGATCAAATCAACGATGCGCTCATTGATATCATTCCAAGGCAGCCATGGGTGCATCTATTCGTCTCACGAACGTCGAATGGCTGGAACATGAGACTCAAGATCCACCACGCCCTCTATGACGGTGTTAGCCTGGCTCTTTTGATGGCGCAGTTCCAGGACCTGTGCAACAACATTGCTACACCCTCACCGAATGAAACATTCCCCAAGCTCATAGCCGCTTTCTCTACCGCGCCTACGCTTGAAAAGCGTAAAACGTTCTGGAAGAGGTACCTTAAGTCTGCAGAACGACAGCATATATCTCAGTTCTCTACGGCAACAAGAGCCAAGCTAGAGATCTTCAAGCCAGGGCTTCTTCCGACGCTTGCATTGGAGCCACATGCTCGCCAACACGGCATTTCGATCCAGTCGCTCTTCCTCGCCTCATACGCAAGGAGCTACGTGAGGATGACAGGTACTGCCACTGGTGAAGACGTATTTATCGGAGTATACCTCGCAAACCGCTCGCTTCCTGTCAAGAACATCTCTTCGGCCGCTGTTCCCACCGTCAACTTACTTCCACTACGGGTGTCATTTTTAGAGAAATATGATCTAATGAGTTCAGCGATTCAAATCCAGCGTGATATGCAGGAAATCAGCCAACTAGCGAACGCGTCCGCGAGCCTCTTTGAGATCAGCGAATGGACAGGCGTCAAACTCGATACCTTCGTCAACTTCCTCGCCCTGCCAAATGCTGAGGAGGCGCAGAACCATACACAAGGCGAGAGTAATGTTAAGATCAAACCTGTCTCGCAATGGGAGCAGCCAGTCAGCCGGGTCTCCACGCTCGAAGATGCGAGCCGAGAGGTGCCGCCCGGTCTTGAAGACGATCACGTCAGCGGTGACTATCTGGTAAGTTGCGGCCACCTGTCTCATATGGAATTAGACAGCTGCTAACGTGTCGTAGTACGCAATCAATATCGAGGCCGCCGTTCGCAATGGGGCGCTTGATGTCGGAGTCTTTGCCCTGACGGATATGTTAAGTTTGGATCAAGGCGAGAAGCTAGTGGAGGACATTAGGGATGACTTAGCGAGTATACATTAGCTTAGGCTCTACAACGAATGTGGCTTGGAAGTTTGGGATGCGGAGGTGTACGTTATTTCCTTGTTTTTCGTGGGCGTTGTTGGTTGTCAGTACTGGCGCTGTTCAACGAGATCTTGTGCTTTCTTTGTGGGGTTAACTGGGGGAGTATAGGTACATGGTGTTCGCGCGCTAAGTTGCATGATTATTCTTTTTTTTTCTAGTAGGAGGTCCTCAATAGATTGAAACCAGAACTTTGATTTGTCCTTGATAGACCGGGGAGTAACTCAGTGCGAGGTGACGCTGTCAGCA
Organism: Parafenestella ontariensis; assembly: GCA_021596325.1. Classification (NCBI taxonomy): domain Eukaryota; kingdom Fungi; phylum Ascomycota; class Dothideomycetes; order Pleosporales; family Cucurbitariaceae; genus Parafenestella; species Parafenestella ontariensis. The sequence goes on from JAKGDA010000035.1 coordinate 266,809, forward strand.
GCGAACACCACATTTCATTATCGCAGATTTAGCACCCCAAATTACTACAACACTCTACGTCCCAGAACACTTATCCACTTCAACTGCACATCTCCGAACCTCGTATGACTACTTCTCGTGCGCCTTATTCCTCTTCTATTATACACTCCAATCACTACCACTACAAATATTAGGTTACTACCACCTGGGTGAATGGGTCGGGCGGTGCTGAGATGATGGTGCTGACGGCCGGGTATCGATACCCTTAGCAACTTTGTGGCGACAGTTTGACATGTAGGAAGTATCGTGATGCCATTCGGGGCTATATGTTGCTTTAAGAGGATATGACCCATCTGGTTTAGCGCGCGACCGTATGAACGTTTTATAACCTCTCCGGCTTCATATCAAGACAAGGGCAAAGCAGACAAGACCATGGCACTGCAGCCATGACTTCGAGCCGCTACCACTTTAAAAAAAGGGTGGCGAATTTACTTGATGTCGTCAAAGACATACCGTCTTGTCATTAGGTATCATTTAACGCCTAACGCCCGCTTTCCCGGTGCTTCAATGAGCGAACTATCCCGTAGGCTTATAGTCGAGTATAACATAGAAAATATACAGAGCAAAAGATTTCCTTCCACCGTTTTTCCAAGCTGTCATCTCACTCATCCGGAATGTCCAGTGTGCCCTTCGTCCACTCGCCTCCAGCCAGCCCTCGCGTAAAAGCGGTGATATCGTCGCCTTCAGTTTGATAGAACACATACAAACTATCCCAAATAGTCTTCTGATTGGAATCTTTCTCTGCATATGCTGTGACGGTAAGATGTGTGCCACCAAGACCCTCAACCGAGCCAGCAGGGTCGGTAATCGTAAAAGTATCGTCTTCCACAAACGTCGTGTTTTCGGCCTGGTATGTAACGTTGTATCCCTTGATGCTTTTGTCGGCCATCTGAGCATAGAAGTACGTGGTATAGCCCAGAGAGGTCATCGGATAGACACCGCGGATTGCGCCAGAAGTGGAGTTTTGCCACGAGTTAATTGGGTGGTTTTCCTGGGACGTAGTCGTGGTGTTAGTGTCCTTCCACCAGAACTCGACGTCGTTCTGCTTGTTGGATAACATGGCGTAGGTGGTGGTGCCTTCTCCCCAGCTGTAGCACCCCACACCTGCGTGGCCGTTAAAGCCTTGCCAGCGCTGAATAGGCACCCAGACGTCCTGTCCATTATACCAGGCATACTGCTGAAAGGTGGAATCGTCAATTGCGAACCATATGTTCATACCAAGGCGCTCGTCGAAGGGCTGTTGGTTTGTTTCACCGGAGGCAGTTGGAAATTTGGAAAAGTCGGAGTCGCCATAATAGTTGCCCTTCCAACATGCCTGCATTCCCACGCTCGGGTTGTCGAAGGCCTTGAGTTTGAGGTCAGTCAATGGGCCGGGCTCCCAGATGTCGGTGGTGTTGGCCTTGGTCAGCTGTTTGACCGTGTGGTTCTGGTCAATATAGAATATATGAAACTGTACGTGATTAGCGCAAAGAAACCAGAGGCTTATACATAAAATCGCTTACGTATTGGGTGGAGTTTATGGCAAAAGCCACAGCCGAAATGGGCGAACCCTCCTTTGCATCACTTGCGACTGTCTCGGACTTCGTGCCGCCAATCCACTTTCGGTCGGTAGTGTATTGCATGAACCTGATATCACCTGTGTGATGCTGGAAGTAGAGTGTAAAGATCCGTCGCTGGCCAGTGTTCCAGGACTCTCCGGCCAATGCAATACCTGTCCCGTTGAGCGCGCCCTTCTTCGAGACGTAATCTGCACTGAGTGCGCCACCAATACATAGCTCTGGATTGCTGCGACAAAATGGATCGGACGTGCCTGAACCTCTGCGCTGTCATTAGCACTCTGTGCACCAGGCTAAGGGGCGATTTGATAACATACGAGTTCTTCTTCTTCAGACCTAAACCTAAACCTAAACCAAGTCCCAGCCCAAGGGCAATGAGCCAGACGAGCACACATCCGATGAGAATGAAGAATGTTCGCTTCTTCATACCACACTTTCGGTCGTCTTTCTGTGGAACTGGCGGAGGCACGGTTTCGGGTCGCGAGATCGGATCATTCGGATCAACATGCTCTTTGAATCCGTATGGCCGCAGTTGCGGAGACATGAGTGTAGTACCCCCATGCGATGACGGTGACATTGGTCGACCGCCATGGGGATAATCAGTAGCGGTAAACTGTCCTGGTACAACCTGTGGCCCCGAATAATCCGGGGTAGGCGTTCCATATGCATTATATGTGGTGTACGGTGTTTCCTTCTCAGTGGAATACCTGCATAAGGTTAGAAAACCATGACAGTATATAAGAGAGAGCATTCCAATTCAGCCTGTAACGGGTCGCTGGGATGGAATACCCACGGTGACTTGAAATACCCTTCTTGATATCCCTCATGATTCTGTGGTGATATCTGCGAGTGTTGATACTCCTGGTGCTGATAATCGTGAAGCGGCGGAGAGAGCGCTGGAGGTGAGTTTTGGTTCGGCGAGTACGCCTGCGGTGGTGATGCCTCAGCTGCATATATCCGATCGTGCTCCTGGAACCGTGGTGGAGGGCTCCATTGGCCGTCAGTGTAACTCTGAGGACTGCTCATATTCTCTCGATACTCCTCGTGGCGATCCATTCTGTCGGGCAAAAAGATCGGAAAGTAGAATGGGTGTGTCCGACTTTTAACGAACCCGGGCGACCCAGATGAATCGAGGGCCGGCCAACTGGCATATGCCTAATGCGGCTGTGCTTCGACGAGGAACGGAACAGCGAATCTAAGAGCAAGGGCAAGCTGAGGTGCATACTAACGTGCAGCCACACGATTCTGGGTTTCCCGAGCTGGCAGCGAGACATGCCATTTGCACCACAGTAAGCACAAGGTTAATATGCTGCCCCCGAAGGTCCAATCGGAGCTCGCATGGCTGCAGTAAGCACGACCATACTCGGACAATGTTTCGTCGATCCGCGATATCATTTGTTCTTGTTTAGTCTATGCTTCCACAGATGTAAGCCAGAATGGGGCCAGACATGCGGCGCAATCAAGACCGACGAAGATCCCATGTAAGCACTCCAGGGTCTGAGAGGTTGGAACTCAAATGCAAACGCCGACAGAGAACCTCAAAAACCTCCTCGATATTCTGCAAAACTAGCATCTCAACCGAGTCCATTCTCGAAATCGCGGAGGATGCTTTCTCCAGATCTTGAGCACATTTGTGTCTTCTTCCGTCTGTCGAGCTCAGCCCTGATGCAGGGCTGAGAGCTGAGCTGAGATTACGCCTGTGATTCGTCGACTCCAAGTCATCCTGCATGCACTGCTCCTCGTGAGTTTGTTGGCGTCGACAGTACCTCAGCTGGAAGGGTTATATTAGTCTGTGCATGCAAAAACACTCGGTCTGGACGTGGTCTAGCGATCGGTGAAGTGTTTCCTTTTGAAGCGTTTTACAATGGGCAGAGATTTTCTCAAGAGTCCAGCCAGTTCGCTCACGCTTCTCAAGCCAGCGGCTGTTAAGGGTCACGAGAACTGCTCAAGCCGCCTGCAGTGCGGGAGGTGCGGAAAGCCACGCCGGACGCACATGCGCCTGAGACTTGAAGGTTCGTTGCGAGCCCTCAGTATTGCGCCCCGCAACCCAGCCGCTGCTGGCATCCCAAAAGAAGGGAGCATCAACCAGAGTCGCAGAAATATTAGTGCGGGCAAGGAGCGAACTACGAATGTCTGGTACGATGGTAGCCGCAAAAGAAATTCGAGAAAGAGAGATACGGCTGCAGGCTGGGCGTGGCATCAGCAAAAGCAGGGGAAGGGGCGGAGAGCCTTGCGACAGCGGTACTAATAAGTACTTCTCGTATCTCGCATATTAGCCCATCTGCAACTGAACCTTTTGGAGGGTGAAGCGAAGAGGCGGCAACGGTCGGGTATCGAGTTGGTCGAGCTGTCGATGTTGTGCGCGGGGTGCCCAGTTCAGCGACGGCAATTATTCCTGCACTGGGCGAAGGATTCCTGGAGCCCGTAAATCCTGCCAAGTCTACTCACCTCACACCTTAACGGTAGAATCAATCCTGTCATAAAGCGTCTTGTCTTGCAATCGGATATATCTAGCAACGTTAAAGATACGTTAAAGATGCTTCACAGGTTAGGTGGAACGCTGCTGATGCCGATGCCAAGCCGCTCACTCTGGCCTCGACCGCAAGAATGGTTGAGCAAAACATGCACACTGCAGCTGTCTCTGAGCAAGTAAGACGTGCAAAGACACTCATTTGCTTCTCGTGGAGGAGAGCGGAGAGGAAAGGCAGTAAACCCTGCTTCTATACTCCTCTTAACCGGATTGAAACCGGGCAGTAGCGTCAGCACTAGCACTGAGAATGAGAGCGCATGGCTAGCAATTCATCTTTCTCTCTATACGTATCTTAGACCTGTCACGGTCTCATGAACTTCTTTTTACCAGGAACACAATCGCACACAAAATGGCTCTTGGAACCACGCTCCCCACGTGGCCCGCAATTCTTTTCACGTACCTCGAGCCCAGTAAGCCCCACCCCGTCAGGACTTCGCACCATACCTACCTGTAAATATACGCGACATTGCGAAGAAGTTGCATATACAATTTCCCGTTACCCTACCTAATGCACATTACAGTCTCCCTCGTCTTAGGTCTCCATGCTGCCTTTTCCGACCCGGCCTCTTTCATCACTAAGCAACTTCCCGTTACGCCTACCACCGCGCTCAGCCCCATTCCTGCCACTGCATACGTCCTTGCATACTGCCTCGGGAATGTCTTCCTCCTTCTCGGCTTTCTTGCCATCCTGTGCACAGTTGTGACACGGGATGTTAAAGTTACAAAGTACTACCTCGCAATGGTCGCATGTGGGGATTTAGGCCACGTGTATGCAAACTACAAAGGCATGGGGTCGGACATTTTCTGGGATTTGGGCAATTATAACGAGGTGATGATTGGAAATGTGTGGTTCTCTGTTTTTCTATTTGTAAATCGAATTGCTACGGTCGCGGGTGTATTTGGACGAGTAGGAAGACGGGGTTGAGAGGTTGGCTGATCGCGAAAATGTTCGTACAGGATCAATTCGCACCAAGTATTTCTCGAGCGCCTTCGCCGTCAGGCAAACCTGATGAGCTGTCGCTGGTCACATCGCACTAAGTTACTCCCCGGTCTTCTAAGAACAAATCCAAATTTTAGTTTCAGATTATGGAGATTCTCCTATTGGAGTGAAAATAACCCGGATCGCAATCATGCTCCCGCACCAACTCGTCGACTAAGACAGCGGCTTCCAATGTTGCAGATGAAGGAAAATATGAAGATGTAGAGCAGGGAAGTTCAAAGAGCAAGGGCAAGAAGCGAGCACGCGATCTAGAAGAAGAGGGAGTGGTTATCTTTTAGAAGCGCACTCGTCAGTCCTGAGGTCGGGGCAGTTTGCGACGCGGAAGCATTCTTCGTAGTGGTGTGGGTAGAGGTAGCAGGAGCGCTGAGTTCATCGATCTGTCAGACGACGATGAAGAAGAAGCATAGAGGCTTAGTGACAATGATGACGAGGATTAGGGATTATGAGACTTGACGTACAGAGGCTGGATAGTCATTCGGTAGTCCTGCAATGTATGCCCGTGGCATTACTGATGCGTATCCTGCCTTTCCAATCCCTTCAACTATCTTAGTCAAAAAGCCATGACGATGCATCGTGTCAGGTGGGTTTAGGAGCAGAACTTTGGCTGGTGTATTAGGAGACGTGTGCTATTCGGGTCAGCTTCTGTCTGGCCACTCTTTGCTAGTATTTGGGAAGTACGCAAGACGCACAGTGTATTATCTTTGTTACTGTCGCATTGGAATAAGTAGCATAGAGAATAGCTCGCCCGGGACTATGAACAATTCAGGAACTGTTGGTGGGAGATTTGGATGATTTCTTTATGTTCTGATGACTGTGTAGGAAGGCATTTGCGACATGGCTATTCAGAAGCTAAAAAGCAGTGGAAAGCACTTAATTTGTTCATGCAAAGCGGGAGGGGAAAAGTAAAATAGATAAGGAATAAGACACATAAGAAGTAGTTCTGGTGCTTCAAGTGAGCGTAGTCGTTAATATAGAGCTATCCCACTCGTAACCTTACGTACACTAATGATAGTATGACTAGCCGTAGGATAGCTTTGTAACATTCGAGTAAGACTAAAATACCGCAGGTTGTGAGCTACATAGATAGTTAAAGAGAAAGAAGAAATAATGTTGCAGTACCCTAGAGTACTTCAAGAGTGTATAAAGATCCCCAGAATAATACCAAAGTTCTTTGAAATACTCCAGGAGGATCGTATAAACGTACGCTAGTGCATTGCGTTCGGCATTCGTAATCGGCATAGAGCGGCACCAGCACTTCAAGTTTGGCGCACTAACAGATCGTGAGACCCCGCTTTCCGTACTTGGCAGACAGTCAAAAATCTCAACAAAGTTGGGATGATGAACGGGCAGGTGATCAAAACCCGACAATAAGAATTTTCAAATTCTCAAACTTCACATCTGCAGCTCAACGAGCTGTTCATGGGCGTGTGGCTCAGTGGTAGAGCGTCCGCTTTGCATCTTTGCAAAACCTGCGGAAGGTCCAGGTTTCGATCACCTGCCCGTCCACAATTTCTTTTTGCGCTTCTTTTTTGCGTCTGGAAAGTCGTTGGGGCTGACGGGACCGGTATTTGGTTTGCTCCTGGAGTTCTCAGGGGACTTTTGTCGGAGTTAATCGGTCGGCCTGCCAAGACCCTGTCGATCATTCAATACACGCGACGAACGTGGGAACTCGAACACCACAAACAAACGCATGGCAATTAGGAGTCTTCCACGTCTACGCCGGTGACTATGAGGATACGCACAGCTCCAGCATGGCAGGTGCTTGCTGTGTTCCTTTTGCTGGGCGGAGTTGCCCAAGCTTCGCTCGGTGACCATTTGCCAGACTTCAAGCACTGTTTGCAAGTATGGTTACGTCCAGAACAGCTCGAAGGTAGACAACAACTAACTAATCTTCTAGGTCTGTAAAGACGCCAATTGCGGCAGCAATCCCACACCAATCCGTACGTCAACTTCATAGACCTACTACAACATCCGCTTACTCTCTCCAGCCTTCCACCGCCGCATCCTGTTCTGGGACTGTCCCTCCGAATGCGACTACACCTGCCAACACATCGTAACCACCCAGCGCCTCGCCCGCGACCCACCATACATGCAGCCCATCTACCAATTCCACGGCAAATGGCCCTTTTACCGCTTCCTGGGCATCCAGGAGCCCTTCAGCGTCATCTTCTCGCTGTTCAACTACCTCGCCCACTACCGGGGCATGCAGCAGCTGCGCGACCAGGTCCCAGCATCGTACGCGCTGCGAAAATACTACCTCTGGTTCGGATACGTCGGGCTGGCTAGTTGGACGTTCAGCATGATTTTCCACACGCGGGATTTCAATCTCACGGAGAAGCTCGACTATTTCGCGGCGGGCGCGAACGTCTTGTACGGATTGTACTATGCGCCCATACGCGTTTTCAGACTGGAGAGGAACGAGCCGAGGAAGCAGTCTGTACTGCGGCTGTGGACGGGGCTGTGTATGTTGTTGTACACGCTGCACGTCCTGTACCTCTCGCTCTGGTCGTGGGACTATACGTACAACATGGCGGCGAACGTGGCCGTCGGCGTCGTGGCGAACCTGCTCTGGAGCGGCTTCAGCTACGTGCAGTACAAAAGAATCGGGCGGACGTGGGCGGTATGGCCAGGGCTGTGCGTCGCGTGGATCATCGTGGCGATGAGCTTGGAGCTGTTGGATTTCCCGCCGTGGAAGGGCATGGTGGATGCGCACAGCTTGTGGCATCTGGGTACCGTGGTGCCGACGGTGTTGTGGTATAAGTAAGTCGAGTCTAGATTATATGGATGGGCGGGAGTATATGCTGACGAAGCTACAGTTTTCTCGTAAGGGACGCACAGGAAGATATATCAGGTACGCGGCTCAAGCGATAGAGGGAGCATGATTTAGCTCGATTATGCGCTACACCCGGCCTCAGTGCTTACCATCTACCTCTCAGGGGAATTGCCAACGACTGGTTATGGCGTAGGCGCTCGAAAGGATTAGACTGGTTCTAATTACCGTTCACTAAATGGTCTACGGTTGCATAGCATGGTGTTACTGCAGCATTTAGCATTAACTCGTTGTATATTCTCTCACGTTTGCTCCCCCCATCGCCTCTAATGCTTCTATGAGAGTGACTCTAGACTTCCGCTCACTATCCGAAAGGAGATGATGTCGAAAAGAGTATTGAAGCATGATAGCGGTAATCGTTACTAGGCAGTGGACGGTGAACTTGCTCAGTACGTTTTACTCCTCTGGGAAGGTCACTTCTTCGATATCTAGAACCATAGTAGTGTACATGCCAAAGACTTGATCCTACATAATGTACAAATGACTCCCTCCTCAGCCCGCTGCCAGCGGGTTGATAATGCAACAAAAGCCAAAGCAACCACTGTATAACCCAGTATTATACAATTGACGTTCGAGCCTGCTCCTCCTTCCACTCCCTCGTCTTCTTCGCCAAAAAGGCAGCTCCCTTGCCGCTCATAGGCTTTCCAAACTCCGGCGCTTGCCGTGTTCCTTCCAATACCCGTGATCTACTACTCTTTCCACGACTACCCGCTCTTGATGATTTCCCATCACCTAGACCGCGTTCCCACAAGGCATACTGCACCACCTTATCGAGACCAATCTGGGTGCGTTTCTCGGTTTTGGTGGGTTTGACGCGACGCAGTTCGACGTTGCCGAGATTGATGAGATCGCCCAGATCAGCTCTTCTCCTGGGTAGGGCATCAGGTGCAGCCTGTTGCTTCGCTCGCTCGCGGGCCTTTTGGCCTTCGACATGGATTGCGGAGAACAAACTTGTTGGTTGGGGCTTGGCTGCGGTGCAAAGGTAGCCGTATAGGTCGCCGAGAGTGTTGGCGGATGTGAGCTGTGGGTCGGAGATGCGTAGGCCAGTGAGCTGGAGAAGGCGCTTGAAGAGCTAGCAAAATCAGTATCTCCTTTTCCAAATGTGACAGGTTTAGGTACTTACAGCGAACTTGACAGCAACATCAGTTATGGGAACGTGGCGCCATTTCGCTTCTTCGATCTTGGAGTCAGAAGCATCAGGCTTGTCTTGTTTGGCAGTTCTCCTCAAAGCTAGGATGTCGTCCGCCAAGCGCGAGGTAGTCTGTTCAGACACTGCTGGCTCCTCCTGTGTTGCGACGACTTCCTCCACCTTTGCTTCTTGAACGGCCGTTGCTTCCTGGACGGGTACTGCATCCTGAACTGACTCTGCTTCCTGAACTGGCTCTGCTTCTTGAACGGGCTTTGCTCGCGGCACCGGGCGGTTCGACATGAAGTCAAACGGCTTCTTGTCTGGATCCATCTTGACCACAGCCGCTCTCTTGAATGCGGGCGTATCCGGGTCCATGACGGGCGGCTGTTCCTGCGGCAGAACCGCATCCAGCGAATTTGCAGTTTCCTCAACGAGAAGCTCATCTCCCGCTGGAGTTGACTCCCACTCTGGCGCTGCCTGCATAACCTGTAGGAACTGCTCTGCGCTCTTGTGCTCTGGAAAGGCAAAAGCAAGCTCACCACTTTCCGTCCTAGACAGCTTGATATTCTTCACCCAGCGAGGCGGGTCGTAGACGCCTCGGTTGGCGAATTTGGACAAGTCCATGTCGAGACCGGCTTGCTTGAGGGCATATACTTCAGCAACAGCTTGTGCGAACCGGCTGCGTAGCTCATGTGACGTGGTTGTTTTCCTGTGCACACCGAAATTGTATCCGGTATACGGGCTTCCCGTGACATTGTGTACCGTCTGGGCCATGATCAAGTTCTCGTCCCTGAGAGTGTACGGCGTGCCTGTCAGCTCCTCGACCTCACTTGCCATGTCCAGGGTCAAAGGTGTGTAGGTCCGCAGCGTAAGCTTCTCAAACTCCTTGGCCATGTCGCCCTCCAGCCTCTGCTTGAGCCACTGCTCGCCGCCGACACGCAAAAGCCGCCGGCTCTTCTCCGCAGGTGTGTACAAAGGGAACTCTGCGTCTTCCTGTCTGTCCTCGGCGAGCACCTCCTCATACTCGCCCTGCTCCTCGGGCGCTATTCGCACTGGCGATGTAGGATCGTACGGATCGACGTGTGCGCCAATGGGCTCCGAGTCGCCGAGCAACCGCTTCTGCCATCTCCGCACGAATTGCTGGTGTTTCTTCTTATCTTGCTTGCCGGGCAGGAGGAACGAGTGGGATGCAGTCGTTGAGAAGGCGGCCGACGTATTCCGCAAGCGAGTGCAGGACCATGGCGAGAGCGGCTGCCGTACGGATGAGCCGAAGGGATACGAAGGGTCAAGTGCCCGCGAGGGCCGCGCTATTCGGCGCATTGGGGAGTCGAGATGCTGTTGATGGAAGCGGCCTGGAAATTCTCAATTCTGCTCGTCGACATGCAAAGGCGCGACACGCCAAGACGCCGCGAATTGACCAATCACCACCACGAAAGCCTCCGAGCCATAGTCAGCCAGTCAACCGGGCATATTCAAGTGCACTGCGTACATATTTCTATAATTACGAAAGCTGCATGCTTGCTATGAGAACTTCTTCACCAGCCACGTCGAGCCCCGCTCGTCATACTCGGCCTTGTCCACCAGCACCTGCTTTAGCAGCTCTGGCTGGCTAGCAAAGCGCGCACCCCCCAGCCAGGTGTGCTTGATCGTGTCTTCCGCTCTAGACACGTTCAACAGATATTGTGACGGTACCAAACTCCTCAGCTCTGCCTCTAACCTCTCTATGAACCCACTAATCAGCGAGTTTCCACCCACGACCACCACATTGGCCAATAACCCTACCTTCAGTGCCTCCGGCAGCAGGCTCAGTGATTCCATGATAGCACGAGGAAGGCCCGCTTCTTGAATGCCAATATCTGACGGGTTGAATAGCAGCTCTGGCACTGCGAAGCGCTCGTTGCCAAGTGGCAGCAGGTCCTCTCTAGGCCCCTGCAGCGGCTGCAATCCTCGACGCATTCGAGACTTTGCAGCATCATGAGGTCGCGCATAGCCGTGTATTGACTTCTCGTAGTCTGGCAGCACGTAGTCCATGACGATGCTCGAGTCCAGCTCCCTCTTGTCTCCTAAGCGTCCCTTCCACGTTTGCTCCAGGTCTCTCGAATACTGCTGTGACGAAGGCGCAACATATGAGACTGCCTCTTTGATCTCGTTCAGCAAGTATGTCTCCTCCATCATGTTGTAGTGTCGCAGCGATGACAGCTCTTTGAGGTAGTTGGTAAGCAGCTTCCCGCCGACTGTGAGACGTCGCACCGCCGACTGTATGAGCTTGCCGTTATAGAGGGGCAGTATTGTCGTGTCTGAGTACGATGTGTCGATAATGAGCAGACATTCTTGCGGGAGCGAGGATAGCGAAGTGGCATGTGTGGCATTTGGGGCGTTGTAGGCGTTGAGCGTCGGGCCCACGCAGCGATAGTAGGCCGCAAACTCGAACTGTTCGAACACAATCTCGTCGCAGTTCTTCTGCAGCTCTTTGGGGCAGTTTGGCTTCTCGGTCAAGAGCAGGTTCGTCTCCTTGGGATCACACTGGACATGCGTCAGTCTACAGCGTGGAGTGCTTCGAGGAATCTCGTACCCACCCTCAGCCCCTCCCCCGCCGCATCTCCCATGAACTCATGCTCCCATATGGCTTTCTCAGCCTCCCAATTGACGATGAAGCCCTTCTCCACTGGCCGCCGGAAGGCTAATTCGCCAAAGTCTTTGCATGACGCGAGCTCCGAGGACATGTAAGTACGCTTGTCGCGTGTACTCCGCGCAATACAGTTCGGTATCACGGCGCAGTCATCGTAGGTGGGGTCTGTGGTTGCAGAAACTAGACCGGCTTTGAGCGTATAAGCGCCGTTGTCGAGGACGAGGGTTTTGTTTGGTGCGGCAACGGCAGACTTTCTGGAGCCTTTGGGTGGCATTTTACGTGTTTGAGGCTGTCAGTGCTGCGGGCTGCTGGGGTCAAGTCGCGCTTGCCAGATCGTCTTGGCAACACATGTTCACGTGCAATTTTAGTCTACTGGCTTTACACCGTATGGACATCTCTGCCTAACTTCCCTCTGCAACCTGTACGGCTACAAGGACCTACTAATGTACATAGCCTGTAGGCTGGCATAGAATGCCCTATACAAGGATATCTCTATGTCACCGCTAGAAGCTACCGCCCATTAAGTCACGCTTCAAGGCTTGGCTCGCATCCGGATGCATTGAATCTGAACGACATTTCTGCCAACGTCTCATTTTGACACCTTCATGTTTGTATGATCGCATATTTACTGACAAAAATGCCAATATTATGTGTAGGGCAATAACTTTGTAATGGGGCAGTGTATGACGATCCCGCTCGTGTGTTTCCGTAAGATTGTCCTCACTTTCGACGCGTCATGTCTCAGCCTCCAAAGTACACCTAAGATAAGGCAGAGGCTGAATCTCAGGCACCCAACGCTATACGATCTACCCCAACCAATGGTAAGCCGGCATGGCTGTTCCTTCGCTCTTTCCCGCAAGATCTTCCGAATCCGTCGCGAGATGCGAGAAGCGCCCGTCGCAGCGCGAGCGAGTATCGCAGAACACAGACAAACTTGGCGTCAGAACACTAAGTCGAACATGGCCCATTGCCAGGTACTGGTATCGTACTGCTGTCACAGCCCCAGTACCGATTGGACTGTGTATCTATGCTCTGCCCAACTGGGGCCATCGCGCGAAAGCTTGGGCTGAGTATATCTCGAGCGAAAACCGCGGAGTGTCGCAACTTGGTGCAAAAAGGGTAATTCCAAGACTTAATGGTGGTGGTTATTGGGTAAGCAGCTGGTAGCCCGTGGGTAAGACTACAGTATCAAACGTGCGTACCACGAAGGCAGTGCAAGCTTATTGTAAACACACTATGGCATACATATATGCCTTCAACGTTCTCCTGAGGCCTTGATCATCCACAACTAGACCCCAGACCACGAAGCCCCCTTTCCGAGACCGAATCCTACTCTACCTCACCCTTTCGCCAACTACTACTTCGATCATTCAGAATCTTCATCTCCAACCACACAATGGGTGCTGCTCCTCGACCAGATGTACCCGAATGGTGTGAATCAGTCAGTCCAGAGTGCCCCGTTGAAGGCACCATATACGGGTACACACCTAGTCTCGGCGCAAACGCTTTCTTTGCCGGCTTCTTCGGCCTCGCCCTTATCTTCCAACTCTACTTCGGTATTCGACACAAGACATGGACATACATGATCGCCGTTTCGTTAGGATGTCTCGCAGAATGCGTTGGATACATTGGCCGCATCATGATGAGCAATAACCCATACGACGACATTGGCTTCCAAGTTCAAATCGTTCTTCTTATCTTCGCACCGGCTTTTCTTGCTGCTGGTATCTACCTTACCTTGAAGCATGTTGTTATTCAGTTCGGCGAGGAGTGGTCCAGACTAAGGCCAAACTGGTATACCTACGTCTTTATCGCCTGCGACATCACGTCCCTGCTCATGCAGAGTGCGGGAGGTGCACTAGCTGCCACGGCGGATCCGGGAGAAAGCATCGGCGATGTTGGAACGAACCTGATGATTGCAGGTATCATCTGGCAGGTTGTTGGTAAGTCATCTTGAGGAACTATGGACTTGACCCCGGACCTAACATTGCACAGTGCTTGTAATCTTCGGTCTCCTCGTCGCTGAATACAGTGTACGAACATACAAGCGTCGCGATCGCCTCTCCCACTCCGCCCTTGCACTCTGGGATAACCGTCGCTTCAAGTTCTTCTGTGGCGCTGTTGTGGTCGCCTACGTTACCATCTTCGTGCGATGTGTGTACCGTATTCCAGAACTCCTAGGTGGCTGGGGCGGCGAGCTGATGCGAGTGGAAATCGACTTCATTATCCTGGAAGGTGTCATGATCGTTCTCACAGTGCTAGCGCAGACGATCTTCCATCCTGGGTTTTGCTTCCCTGCTTTGGCAAACACAATGGGGAAGAAGCACAAGCACACCAAGGTCGCCAGTCTTTCCGATACCGAGATGGAGATTCTTGGTCCATAGATTTGGAAAGATTTAGGAAAGGGCTACTGGGATAGTATATGGATCGATGGGGAAAGATGGGGCTTAGAGCAGCGGCCTACTAGGCACTGTTATTGGAGTGCTCTCAGGAGCGGGCACAGCAAAACATGTTGTAGAGCGGCGCAATCAATGATCAAGGCGTTCAGGCATAGAAAGCATGAAAGATTGGGTGAAGACTGAGGGGTTTATTGCAGCCATGTTTGGTTTTGGTGTTCGGTCTTCTGGCTGATAGATCTGCGATTTGAATTTTCATTCGATTGGGATAGTGTACGTGTAGCTATAGAGTAAAGTAGGAAACACAGGAATAGCAGTTTCGCACATTTATCAGCTCTTATTGTTACAGAGTGTTGACACTTGCTGTGAACTTTTCAAATCGATCGTTTTGACCAATTAATCACGGCCGTAGCTAGCTATACTCGAACCGTCTTTGCATGTCATATGTATGCGAGGAGTATCAGTCAGCGCGATCGAGCAGATTTCTAACTTAGGCTCCTAAGCTCATATCATACAAGAACAATCACCCGATCAGCGAAATTGAGAGATTGCACTTCTCCGTGCATGAAATTTTCTGCGAAAGCCTCACCAACCAACATGTACTCACCATGTTCTCCGTTTTCCCGTACAAGAAATGGAACTCTTGCTCCTTGCATGATACAAACATGATCCGATTCCTGGGCCTGCATAGGCGCAAGTCCGAGCAGGCGCTGACCGTGCACGTCAAAACGAAACAGTTTCCGCATACTCTTTGGTGATACCTATTGTGTTGCTCTGTCAGCCTTTAAATCAGATTCTGCTGTCAGGATACCTGTAAGAATTGAACTACATTAGGTGCATAGATACTTACGGCAGTATTTAGTTGGATCAAGGCAGTTGCACTGAGAATGGATCTCAGGACTTTCTTTCTATGCTTCTGGCGCTCCGCTTCCGATTTGATGCAATCGGCCAACCTACTTCCCAATTCGTTCAAAATGATGTGCGCAAGATCCTGACAGTGGGTCGTCTTAACTTCCTGTTCGTAGAGGTACGAGTTGCGCAAATGAGAAAACCAGGTAGCTAAGGTGTCAGCCGGTGCAGCATACTTCGATATCTGGATGATACGTCCGAAGAAAACCGCTCGCACTGGCAGTTCTGAAGCATTATCCGGTGTCTCTGTTAATTAACCTGTTAATAAATGGGAAAAGTTGAGCTAGAACAATTTCCTTACTTTCAATTTCGCGATATGGACCTAGGTGAATCGCGGCATCATATTGAGTGAAGAGTAAGTCCTCTAAGAGGGAGGTTGTTCCGACTTCGTGAAATGGCGGCACCCAAGAAGGTAAGTTGATTTCCATACTTGGGTCTTTATGCAAGATGTCTCGATGTGCCCTCGAAAGGATATCCAGATTTACCATCGAGTCGATCATGAATCGTGTGAACTTGTGATACAGTTCTGAGACGGGAAGTTGACAGTCGAGTATGCCACGGGCCTTTCTCTTCACCGAAAGGAACTCTGGAGTTTCTGGAGCAAAGCTTTCATGTAATGCAAAGGCCAGAGGGGCAAGGATCTTGTCCTCCAATTGACTGCAGCTGCGTTGTCGAGCTTCATGGGCATACATTTCCAGCGCAATCAACCACTTAAAAGTCCGTGGGACTTCCATCTTGCGGTCGATTTTTGGGTACCGAAGCAGAGCTCTTGAGCCGAAGCCGCCGCCTGGTGAAGTCAAACCCCACCAAGCTGAAATACATGCCGCACCGCTTAGTTGACGTAATGAAAGCTCTTCAGGATCCTTGGGTCCCTCGGTAGTTCTTTGGCTGCTCGAAGCGACCCCAAATGAGAGAGCCGCGAACATACATATTGCTCCGATGTCAATCTCGTGCGGCCCGCAAAAGCACCTTGTTCTCATAGGGAACAGAGCTTCTTGCAGCGTCCAGACCCTATTGAACCAGCTCCGTCGCAGTAACAGCGCGAGGGCATGCCTTGATTGACGGGGAATGGAATCGAGAAACTCTGTCGCCGCCTCGCAATGGTTCATATACTGAGTTACGAGACTTCCTGTACGTCCTAGGCCGTCCAGGCACTGGGCGGCTTCGTATGTCGTCGCGTCGTCCTTGCCGAGCCAAATAATCACCCATGTGGCGTCGCAGTAAATGCGCGGCATGAGTAGAAGCTGATGATTTAGTTCTTCCTTGTTCTCTTGGTCGATGCAAATGGCATCGACCCAGACAGGTGTGTACTCTTGCTTCTCACGCAGTTGCCATAAGACTTGGTAGAGGTTCTGTTGAACGGCGAGTAGTTCTTTACCACATGAAATGTGATGGTCATCAAGATCGTACTCTTGATAAGAAGAATGTCGCTTATCAGTCGGATTACCCCATGTGTAGGAAAGAGCGTTGAATGTTGGCCTAGCTGACAGTCGCACTGTGTCCATGCTTATCTCAATCGGGGCATCAGTTTCACCGGGATGGAGCGTCAATACGCGGATTGAGTCCAGATCCTGCAAAGGATGATCTTTATAAAAAGTCATTTGGAGGAATCAGGCGGTGAAGCAACAAGGTAAAGGTTCTTATCAAAATGTGGATTCGAGTTGTGAAGTCTCGTGCTGTTTTCCATAGCCTCATGAACTCAATAGGCGCTGCGCTCGGAAACCAAATCACGTGTAGTTGACGTGTTTCTGTTCTTTAACGATCCTGATTCGATGGGTCTCGGCTGCCTGCTACGCCGTTGACGGAGACCTATCTGCTATTGAAAGATCAACACGACCACTGCGCTACTTCATCGAAAACCTCAACATAAAGCATTTGAAACCGAGATTCACTTTAATCTCGGAAATCGGCCCTCAGAGGCCCTTTTCGCGAACCGCGACCCGCGGTTCGCGTCTTCCTGTCATGCGGACGTTCTTACAATGTGGCCTACTCAGCCACAGCCTTCTCACATGTAGCCACAAGATTGGCTCGACTTGCTGATAGAAATTTCGATTACGCCCAAGACGAAAATGCATAGATTGGCCCCGGACAACAGCCACAGGGTTGGACAGCCTTACCAGCGTGTTTGTCAAGTCTGTACGCTTCATACTGCCAGTCTATAGATAATACGACTATTAAGAAGTTAACAGTGGCGCTGTGTTAGATACATATTGCGATGCTCCTAAGAAGAGGTACCTAGAAATAATACGATAATGCCCTAATGTAGTTTTTAGTCGCTTAAACGTGCTAAGGGGCTGCAAATAGCTAACTTAAAAAACCTACCTAGACACTAGCATACTTAGAATTATGTGGGAAGTGTAAATTGCTGATAAAGACGAAGTACCGTTGATTTGGCTCGCTACAGAGGGTGACTCGCGATAATGGGATAGACGTTAGTTGGGCTTGTATCATTCTAGATAGTCAGGTTACAATGTGCCGCATTGCTCGGCAACATGCCAATTGAGTTAGAACTTTCCTGAAAGTTGCAAATCCTACTATGTTTCTAATTATGGAGAAGTCGTCTACTCTTCCTAACATAAGCGTTAACATGCGGACCTGCGCTCCCCCATATTTCTTATCAATCTAAATCGTGCGCTGAAGGTATACGGTATGTTGACACATAGCTCAAACTGACTTTGCGCAGACGCCCGCAGTCCATAAGCTCAGTTCGGTGCCTTTGCCTTTCGGGACATTGCTAATGGCCTGGGGAGACAGGTTGCTTCGTTGTATGCTGAAGAATTACAATACCGTGTAGTGCACTGAATGCACTCGAGACAATCGACAGAATTTATTCTCTGGACTAAGAAAATGACTATTTGCAAGTGGCACGGGCCCGGTCTTTAACCGTTTATTTCTGTGAACGCTTGATCCTGCACTACCATGTTGCCCGGAAGCAATCCGTACCGCTAGATGTCTATTGCACAGTGTTTATGCACGTGCCAAATCCAAGTCTGGTCCAGTGCGTACCCAACCGCTTGGAGTAATCTCTTTGATAGGTCGTAAAGCCAGGAACTCGGTTCCTGTCCTCTTCTCCGCCAAAACTAGCTTCGCTCCCGTTTTCAGCTCATTGCGATACGTTCTCATCTCTCTCACGAAGCCACGACCCGCCTCCAGCCATTCGGCCATCAGATCAGTAGCCGGTCTCTCAACACATCCCGTTGCGAAAGAAGGGAGGCCTTTCTTTTCTGCTTGAAGCGCGGCGGCAGGCAATCTTGCACCGCCAATGACGTCTACCCAGATGTGTCCCTCGGCAATATCATCCATGCTATCCATGCCTCTTATGACCTGCTCAGAGCCGTCGGGCGATCGGATGAGATAAAGTCCTGGCTTGGAATCGTAATTGCCTGTAGGTATAGCAGGGAAAGCCCATGTTTCCTTGTTCACTAGATCTGTGCGGAGCTGTGTGTCCAGTGATAGGCTAGCGATATCTCCCCGGGTCGGTGAAAGAACAAGTATGCTTGCGTTCTTTAGGATTGTTGCGTGCTGCGTGACAAGCTCCACGAGACCTGAAGTGATGGGACACCAGGCCTCCGCACCGAGGTTCCGTTTTCGAAGGCCTTCATATCCACACTGCGGCAACAGGTCGCCAGAAGCAGTGATCCCACAATTGACCACTAAAGACCGAATATTCGGCAAAGAAATGGATCCTGAAGTTCGCATTGTCTCTGAAAGCCTACTCGGTCCAGTATCGGGATTCAAAGATGGCCCAGCTTCAAACAAAGCTGAACACATGGCCCCTAACCGTACGCGCACATTCTGCATGCGTGGAAGGATACGGCGAATAGAGTCGCAGACATGGACGTGATCGTTTTGGTCGTGCGAATCATTGCCGTGCGTATCCAACTCCAGATTCTTGCAACTCGTGGGTAAGGCATCAACCAATCCAGCTATCGTAGCTCGCGGGAGCAGGCACCACGATGAAGTTCCCGTTTCTAGGACTAGCGAGAAAGAAGCAAGATTTTGCAAACTGCTCAGTATAGGAACGAAGCGTGTGAATAGCTGAACGAAGTTTCTGAATAACTCGGATCTATCGCGAAATCGCGGCCGTGCTTCCTCATTATCACTCCAATGCTCCTTGGCGCGGAGGGCTTCCAACGCGCTGATCCAGGCCTCGTCTTTAATGAATTTGGTTGTCAATTTCAAATTCCAGGGATCCCGACGCTCTCCGGCTAGGTATGGATCCTTATCCACGAGGGATTCTCTGCCACCAACCCGTAAAGATATAGACCGCACAAGCTTCCCATATTTGGGATGGAAGACATTTGTGAACCGCTCAAGGCATCTCGTCGTAACACTGATGTTGCCGTAGAGAAGAGGAAGGCCTAGCGTGTGCCATCTTTGAGACACTTTGATGAAGGTGAGAAGATCATTGGTGCCGGTGTCATTACGCTTCAACTGCGTGGCTATGGCTATGAGAATGTCATCTGGTATGGGTTCCATTTTGAAAAGTCAGTGAATAACATAACTAACGTATCTGGAAAGTATGTGCAAACGGGTTTGATGAAGGCATACGGCAGACGCAAGGGTAATAGTAGACGCAGTTGGGCACCGTGCCTAGAAGAAGGCAGCCCAACCATACGGTAAGGCTCAACAGCACCCGTTTCGATAGGATAGGCGTAGCATCTCTTGGTCTCTTACATGTGCATGGGGCGTACTAAAGTGGAGGGGTAAGTTGTTCCATAGGTGAATACTAGAGTGCCGGGGGTGGAGGCGTCATAGCGCTGAAAAGGGCAGTCGCGTCGGTTGCTTCGGGCAACGGCAATCGCGTTTGTTGACCGACACGCACGAGCCCGCAACACGATACCACCTTACATATTACCACACAGTCGCGCCACCCGCATTTCTGTCAGAAACAAATACCATGGCTATGGAACCGCCACCGCGACCGTCGAGCTCGCTCTTCGATGTCTTTCTCCGTCTGCGCCCTTCGAATCATGGCACTGCGCGCTTCCTTAGTGTCGAAGAAGGCGAGGGAAGCCATCCAACGCATATTACGATAAAACCACCGGCGCACGACAACCGCAAGCGAGCCATTGAACGTTTCGCCTTTACCCAGGTCTTCGAGGAGAATGCGCGGCAGATGGACTTGTTCAAAGGCACCGGCGTAGTTCCGATGATCGAGGGCGTGCTGGGCGCACCTGGCCATCATGGACGAGACGGATTGCTGGCAACACTGGGCGTGACTGGCTCTGGGAAGGTACGTTAGGGATTATACAAAGGGACCCTAGCAGCGGAGGCTAACTGCGTGCAGAGTCATACAATCCTCGGAACCAAGACACAGCGCGGCCTTGTCCAGATGACTCTTGATGTGGTCTTTCAGACCTGTGAAGAACAGCTTGTACAGTCCTTCTATGGAGCGCCAGCCTTCTCATCACTCGCGGCCGCCGATGTGTCTGAGGCACACATGTTCACCGCAACCGCCTACTTGGACTCTCTGTATGGCGACAACCAGTCTGAGCGTTTCCCATCGCGAGCACAAACTCCCATGCCGGTAAGCCTGTCTTCATACCTTTCATAACACTCCTTATCTAACGAGTCTTTGTCATCACCTTCTCATTTATCCTCACCCTCGTCATCTCATCATCGGGTCGCGCCCAAAGACCTCTATGGAGCCCTACAGGCTACTTTCCCCAGCCGGCCCAGTGCAAACATTCATTCCATTCGGCCTGTTAACGGGCTTCTCTCTAACATCTCTCGATTAACTGGGAACATGGGCTCATCAATGAAAAAGGACTGTAGCATCTTCTCCACGGGTGGCGCATCTCGATCAAACAAGATCCCGCGTCCTTCGGCATTACCTCAATCTCCTTCTGTCGCAGACATCGAGATCTCAGCAGATCCGAGCGTTGAGTATGCGATTGTCATTTCCATGTACGAGGTATATAATGACCGCATCTTCGACCTTCTGAGCGGAAATGCGACGAGAAACAAGCATCCCAACGTGAAGCGCCGAGCTTTACTTTTCAAGAGCACAGAGCAGAGCCCAGATCGGAAAGTTGTCGCTGGTCTCACCAAGATCATCTGTGGCAGCTTTGAGGAAGCCATGATGGTGCTGGAGACTGGCCTAATGGAACGTAAGGTTGCAGGAACAGGTAGTAACGCCGCCAGCTCACGTAGCCACGGCTTCTTCTGCGTCGAAGTCAAGAAGCGAGATGCGCAACGAAAAGGCTCGTGGTCAAGCAGCAATCTCACCATTGTCGATCTGGCTGGTTCCGAGCGTGCTCGAAATGCAAAGACGGCCGGTGAGACGCTTGCTGAGGCTGGCAAGATCAACGAGTCACTCATGTATTTGGGTCAGTGCATGCAGATGCAGTCGGACAACCAAGGAGGCTCCAAGGTACGTCATCTCTGCTATTCACGTGGCTGTCTACTAATATGCCGCCAGAACATTGTTCCTTTCCGCCAGTGCAAACTAACAGAACTCCTCTTCTCGAACTCCTTCCCATCGTCTACCCGCCATGCACACCACCACCACCAACCCCAGAAGTCAATCATGGTCGTCACCGCCGATCCCCAAGGTGACTTCAATGCTACTTCTCAGATCCTGCGGTATTCGGCCCTCGCACGTGAGGTGACGGTGCCTCGAATTCCTTCCACAACATCTACCATTCTCTCGGGCACACCACTCAAGCACCCTAGCACCACCACCGCATCAGGCCGCACCACACCTTCCGCCGTTCTCGAAGAGCTTGAAAATGCCAACGCCGAAATCGCTCGACTAACTGCAGAAGTTGAAGTCTTCGCCCTCCGCCTCTCAGAAGAAACAGCCCGACGAAAAGCCGCCGAATCCTCCTGGGCGGCAGCAGAAGATCACATGGCAGATCTCGAGCAGGAAATCCGAGATGAGTGCTACCTTGAGATGGAGACGGCAGTCGAACAGGAGCGCCGGCGCTGGCAAGCCGCCCTCGACAACGAACAGGATAACCAGCAAGCACACTTGGACAACAAGATTGATGTTGTTATAAAAGCGACAAAAGCGCAGATGCGGCAGGAGGTCAAGGTATACGAGGACCCGGATCCAGAGTTGAGGGACAGGGTGGACGAGCTTGAGCGCAAGAACGAGATGCTTAGAGCTAAGTTGGAGGCGCAGGAGAGAGAGGCGCAGAATAGATCTGCCAGTCCGGTCAAGAAGATGAGAGTCCTCAAGTCGAAGAAGTGGGAAGATCCGGAGAGAACGTTGGGGTTTGGGGATGATATCTGAATAAGGACCACGACACTAGGACGGGAGTTATGTGTGATGAATTGTGCATGGCATGGCGTTGACGGAGTTTCTTGCCTTATATTGCGGTGTGCTTCTAGTGAGCCATGTATTCTAGATACCCCCGCACATTGTGGTTCACATATTTTTTTTGCTGGGTTGAATTGAATCATAGCATCTTCATAGTCATAGTGCTTGTTCTACCTTAGCGTTAGCTTAAGCTTGGGGTTACTCATCGCCTGGTCCCCTTCCAGCCATCCTCTCCAGATCATCACTCCCGATCTCCGTTAAGACGTCACTCGTATCCGTAGGTGCACTACTCCCTCGTCTCTGCCCCTCCTCACCGGCGCTCTCCCCCCTCGCAACCTGCGTGACGCGTTCGGCGGCATCCTAAACCACCTTTGGCCCACCACTCATGCCGTCCAACGCCCCATCGGCCCCCATACCCGTCCCATCGCCCTTCCACCCATGACTAAACACCTCAAAATTGTCATCAACGAGCCAATTCAGATCCTCGCTCTCCGGCCTTAGCGTCCTGGCCAGTCCATTTCCGGGCTTGGGGTAGTGCGCGGGCGGATCGGTGTCGTAGCCGTCGTCTTCGTCGTACTGGTTTCCTGCGAGATCAATTGTTGTGCGTGGTTGGTCTTGTGGTTTCTGTGAGCGATATTCCCCGAGAAGTTGTGCTTCCGCGGGGTCAATGTCGGAGAAGTTGTGCGAGTGTGGGGTGTGGCTTGTAGTAGGGGTGTGGCCGTTGGGTGGGGACGTTATTGAGGGTTGGAGGGCCGGTGGTGATTGGTATTGTGGTTGTGAGAGGCGTTGGGTAGCTGAGGGCACTTGTGATTGAGAGTTGTTTGCGGAATGTGTGGGAATTAAGTCTTGCACGTTTGGTGGGAAGATGGGAAGTTCTGGGTGACGAATGGTTGCTGTGAGTAGTAGGCCGACCAGTTGATGTTGTGGGAGGGTGGAGAAGTAGGCGCGTTTCTATAGGATTATTAGTGTGACATCGTCTGAGAACACGACCGGACTCACCTCGTCTACGGATAGATGTTGCGCCGCGACCAGATCTTGTGCTCCTTCTACTGCGCTCTGCTTGGACCGCATGCATGGCCCACAAAGCCACTCCTTCTCAAGCACCGTCACCACTTCATTGCTAATAGGCGGACTATGGCAGTATTGGTGGTACGCGGTACTACACGCATCACAGAATACTATGCGATTGTTCGCCGGTTCTGTCTCTCGATGACATGTCTTGCATTTGGCTGCAAGTAAAGTCTTGGTGGACTTCCTCCGCTTGACGCCTTGTGATGGTTCTGGCAATGTTGGTACGAATGCAACTGGGCGGTTTACGCTTCGACCAGACTTTGTTCGCGTGGGTAGTGGTGTGTATGAGGATGAGATGTCGGAGTCGTCGTCGTCCTATGTGAAGTTAGACAACCGCTGGATGCAACGCCACCAATTCCACTCACCTGATCGTCTTCCTCACTCTCAGAGCGCTTCCGCTTGCCGCCTCTTCCTCGACCTCTCCCTCCTCGACCTCGTCCGCGCCCTCGACCTGATCCTCGCGCAGGTGAAGCACCTGAAGCACCCGCAGGCGACGCGTCCACTTCCATTTTCAGTGCACTCGGCGTCCCGACTCTTCCTCCTCTTCCTCTGCGCCCAGTGTTTGGAATTGGCGGGGGTGTCGGCAGCTTGTCGCTAGTAACGTAGTTCTGGAGTATTTCCGCCCTCTTGGCCTCGAACGCAGCACTTCCGGATGCATGGCCGCCCTTTCCTTGGAGTCGCTCGAGAATGGCTGCAGTAGACGCGGAAAACTGAGGGAAGCTGGGACCAGCAGTCGCGCCGTTGTTTGCTGGCATGGCAGGCGCTTGCGACGGCCATACTAATGCTACGGGCGTTGTCGATTGCGGAGTAGAGGCGGACATATGGGCTGCGCCGCCGCTCATGGTTGGCGCGCCATTGCCGGCAGCATTCGGGAAGTTTGATGGGTCCATGTCGCTGTTTGACGTCTTGCGACTGGCAACATCCGCTTAGAAATGGTGCAATTGCGCTCAAGGAGTGTGTCGAGGGACTATTGCAAGTTCACAATCGCGAAGGTTGCGAATGCACAGGGGGCCGTGCGGCGGAGCTAGTGGATTAGCGGTTGGGAGGCAGGCACGCAGGAACGTTGAATGTGGTCTTGACAGCTACTCGTCCGCATAGCAACAATACACTTAGCAAGTTCGCCTTGAAAGTACAGTCACGGTGAGTTTAAGCAACCAATTGGATTGAGGCATGATGCAATTCCGCGCATGAATTGCTGGAGTGTCATGGCTTGTTGGATACAAGATAGACTTCAGATATGTGTGTACTGTATTTCCAATGATACACTACGCTATAACTCCCTCACTGCGTAGACTTTCAACATCTTCCTTGCTCATGCCCAACGTATCCCCAAGTATCTCGTCGGTGTGCTGACCGAGTGTGGGCGGCGGTAGTCGAATGCCAGGGGTTGATTCCGACCACTTGACTGGAGTGTTTACGAGCTTGATAGGCCCGCAAGCTGGGTGCTCTATTTCTTTTACCATATCTCGGGCGCGGACTATACCGAATCAGTGTGCCGGTACATATCATCATGGGAGGGAGACGTACCATGCTCGTGGTTGAGAGTGTCCTGCACATCGTTGATGGCGGCATAGGCTTGGATCTTCAGTCAACCGTACTCGTTCAGCTCAAGCAGGAATACTTACGCATGCCAGACCCTTCCAGGACATCAAGCCACTCCTGAGTGCTCTTCTGCCGCGTCTCACTTTCGATGAGTTCTTCTAATATATCTCTATTCTTGACTCTCTGAGCATTGGTTCTAAACCTTTCATCTAGGATCCACTCGGGTTTCCCAATTTTGTTGCATATAACGCCATAGAGTCGGTCGTTGCCACCTCCCAGCAAGATATCGCCGTCGGAAGTCTTGAAAGCCTTGTAGGGCACAATCGATGCTACCTCACATCAGTCTGGTTATATGGGCTGGATGAGGTTGACTCACGGTGTGAAGTTCCCCATCTCCCGGAGTCTCTTTGACCGCTGATGAGACACGAGCTGGCGATGTTCGCAAGCGTGGCTACTTGGCAATCGCTAAGAGCAACATCGAGGTGCTGCCCTTTGCCGGTCTTCATGCGGCCTAGAAGAGCGGCCATGACCGAGTTTGAGGTGTATAATCCGGTTGTGAGATCAGTGACTGCTACCCCGACCTTGACTGGTGGTCCGTCGCGTGCACCTGTAATATGCATCAACCCCATCTCGCTGGAGATGTCAGCATCAGCGGGTGGCTCGGTATGCAGGACTTACGCTTCAACCATAACATCGTATCCAGCTCTGTTCCTGTATGGCCCTGTTTGACCATATCCAGTAATACTGGCATAGACGATGCTTGGGTTGATCTTCGATACTGTGTCGTAGTCCATAGCATACTTGGCGAGTGAGCCAGGAAGGTAGTTCTCGACGAGTACATCGCATTCTTTGACCAGACGATGCAAGATGTCAACGCCGGCTGGGTGCTGGAACGAAAGGCCCATGGATCGTTTGTTCCGGTTTACCTGTTACCTGTTACATCCTCAAAGATGCTCGGGGCTAGCTCGGCCGACGTACACCAAGATAATATGCGCTTTCTCCTGGACCTTCTGTATCGTCCGTGTACTGTGCGTACGGCGGCCCCCATGCTCGAGTATCGTCTGCTTAGGCTTGAGCTTTCCTCCTACCATACACGGCACAAGGTCATGCTCACCTCCTCTTGTGGGATGCTCAATCTTGATCACGTCCGCTCTAAGGCCGCGTCAGTTGGCTGTCCTCGGGCTTGCCAACTCGGATGTTGGTCCATACAGGGCTCTCCATCGCATACCCAAGGTCTCCAAGAATCTGTGTACAGTAGGGCTATGTCGTAATCAGCCGCTGGTATCGCTCTGCTTTGTTCCAGGAACTTACTCCGGCCAGTACTCGGGTCAGGTCAAGAACTTTGATCCCAGCCAAAGGCAGGTTTGAGGCATCTGCACTCGCAGCCGTTGCAAGGCTTCGTCGGGGAGCGTAATGCGGCCCACTGCAGCGTGAGCTCTGTAGCGACGCCCAAAGAAGGCGTCTCGAGCCCCTGAGCATTGTTCCCACCATGTTGAAAGCACAAAGATGCAAGAGTGTAAGGAAGTTCACTCGATGACGGCGTTAGAGCCCCATGTTTTGTATTCCCGAGCTCCAACAACCTTGGAGGCTCCGCGTCCCGAGGCTCACAGCTAGCTAGCTTCGCAACCCCCACCATTGCACCTTCCTCCCTCTACCACCACCCCACCATGTTTACCGGTCTCGTGGAAACAATCGGCAGTAAGCAAGACCTCGCCGTCATGTTCCCGTTCCTGTTCCTGCGCGGCTCAGCTGATGGTGGCTAGCTGTTGCCTCCCTCGAGGAGCTGGACAAGTCGGCGTCTGGAGGCGGCGGCACGTCATTAACAATTTCCGGGTGTGAGGACATCCTGGGCGACGCGCACTTGGGCGACAGTATCAGTGTCAATGGTACGTCTGGAGTCATTGACTGGGGCCAAGCATCGACTAAGACGCCTACAGGAACCTGTCTCACCGTCACCGAATTCGACAAGTCGTCGTTCAAGATTGGCTGCGCGCCCGAGACGCTCCGGCGGACGAATCTGGGGTCGCTGAAGCAAGGCTCCAAGGTCAATTTGGAACGCGCAGTCTCCGCTGATACTCGCATGGGCGGACACTTCGTGCAGGGCCATGTCGACACCGTTGCCACCATACAGTCCGTCACTCCCGACGGCAACGCCCTGACCTTCCGGTTCAAGCCGCGAGATGCTTCTGTCCTGCGATACATTGTCGAGAAGGGCTACGTTACAATAGACGGAGCGAGCTTGACCGTCACCAAAGTGCAAGATGGCCCGGAAGGCTGGTGGGAGGTTATGCTCATCGCCTACACGCAAGAGAAGGTCGTCACAGCAAGCAAGAAGCCTGGCGAAGAAGTCAATGTCGAGGTAGACCAGGTCGGTAAATACGTAGAGAAAAGCGTGGCCGGGTACTTTGAGGGTTCCGCCAACGGGGAATTTGCAATCCTAGAAAAGATGGTCTCGAAGCTTGTGGATGAGAGGCTGAAGGCACTTGGCAAGTAAGTAGGGCAATAGTAATTTTGACATGGAACAACCACCGCCACCACTTAGTCGGAGGCTGGAGAACTACAAGCATGTAGCACCAAGTAGCCGTCATCCAGCATTGGAGCGAGCAATTTGGCCAGTCCCGTCAACGTAGTCAAGCAAACTACAGTCTGGCAAAGCACGCTAGAATGGAACACTGCGCTCTCTGATTACACCTGTTGCCTGGAGAAGAGATTACGCGGGTGGTTGCGCAGCCAGTACCATGGCGCGGATCAAGTGAGGCGCAGCCCTACTTTTCCTGAATGTATATATCACGACGACTGGCAATAGAAATAATATTTTTTCTCAGTTCTATTTCCACTGTCAAACTCACGTGGATTCTCACCCTGAATTATATATTCGAAACCGTGTCCGAATGCTGGTCGTGGTTGCCTAGTTGGTGCATGATGCACCTGACCCGTCTTCCAGTCACAGCCTTGACAGCTGGCACATCTTCACGTCACCCGGAGCGAATGTCTCCATTTCAGTGCTGGATGCAATTTCTGCTTCGATTGACCAACAGTTGTTTACAATGCAGGACTGGCTTGAGCCGTGGTAGAGAGTGGTTAGGCAGAAATTCTGCCAACTACTTTTCGGCGATACGCAGACGTAGAGGAACCATGTCGCTGGTCATAATATCTTGACGCTTTTCATTTCACACTGATCTGCTAACCCTCCGTTGAACGACAACAGCTTCGACAATCTTGCCAGCGGAGCTCTTCAGCCCTACACCGGAGTGGCGTTCCCGTCCCATTTAAAATAGCGTCTTCGCCCGGCATTAGGACGCAATTGCATGCGAAAACTGGACCGAGGGATTGACAAAGTCTGGAGTTTGGGGGCCAGAACGAGCAAACAGGCAAATCGTACGAAAGAGAAAGGAACAGTTGTGGGTAACGTGCAGATTGGTAAGGAGGTTTTGTTCGGCATAATCCATTGGCTTCCCAGACCGGCTCGTTGCTGCAGGAAACACGTCAAGAGCCGACCCTCACCAAGACGCGCACAGCACCAGAATACCACGCCGGGCGCTCGTTCTTCAGCCCCACTGCTCGACTGAGCACCTTTTTCTTCTTCGCTGTGTTTTCTGGCATTTGCAGCATGCGCCGTTGGTGAAGTTTTCCCGTTGGCTGAAGATTCCCTGCCACCCGATCCACCATGGACTGGCGACTGCTGGACTACGCTAAAGAGGCTGAAGACACAGCGTCGGGCCTTCATGTCTTCCTGGGCGAGATTCCGCAATACCGCAAGGACATCACTGGTGATATTGCCGAGCTCTTTGCGATATCCAATGCTCTTCATGTGTTGAACGAGGCTCTGGAGCTGTCCCGCTACGGGCGCTATTCCGGGCGGATCCTGAGAGATTTGGAAGTATGCCTCCCGAGCTTGGGGCATACGCTCGACGGTGTACGAGATATGTTCACCAAGTCGAAGAAGGGTAAACATACAGCACCGGGTGCTTTTCCTGGTACCCCACCATACGCAATAATATGGGAAGACGTACTCGCGGATCTGAAAGCGCAGGGTATATCCTTGCCTGTAAGACTGGAGCTGTACAGGACATATTTGCAAGGAATGCACGATGCACTGAAAGGGTAAGTGTGATTGTGCAAGGCATGTCAAGATCGAGCTAATTGCTAGCAGCGATGAAGATGAAGAAGAACTCCACCACATCAGGGTCCGCCTATCAAAGCTGCTCAAGAAGCAGGAGCCCATCGAATCATACTTCAATAGACTGTCCGTCCATGGGCATGGCTACGCCAGAACGCCAAAGCCCCCTTCTCCCAAGGTTCCTAGACCAAAAATCCACAGTCTCCCAACATATCCTGCTGCTCCGGGATATACTCACCATCATGCACCACCACCGCCGCCATTGCCACATCGAGCTCCAATTGCACCGACATGGGGAGGCATAGGAGATATACCGTTCATCCCACCGCCAGTGCCGGAGATTCCTCAGTCGCCAACCTATTCGTCAGCGTCATCACACGCCTACTCGAACCACTCGACTGACTCGGGAGAAGCAGTAGCTCACTGGGCCATGAAAATCTTCGACGGACGCCATTCATCGACGCCATTTCAGACTTTGGGGGAGCCTACGATATGTCTTGGAAGAGATGAGCCTCGGGTTATTGAGTTGTTAGATGGTGATGGATTTGAGAAGGTTCTGGAGCTGCCCTTTGAAGCTACCAACGTCTGGGTAAGGCTATACTGGAGGTCAGAGGACAGCCGCGCTAGGATCCTCTTTCTCACCATGGATCCATCCGGACGTCGTATGCGATATTGCTTCCCATTAACTGGGCTGAAGTTGCTCCGTACAGAGTCTTGTCTGCAGCTCTGCCGTGTGAACAAAAGGGATGGACAGCTCGATCTGTGGGCTAGGCTACGTTTCACCTTGTATGAGCGTGAGTGTTCACGATGCTTTCATTGATCTGACTGACCTAACAATCGACATAGGAATGGTACTGTTCTATTGTACTGCTGTTGCTATGAAACGCCAAGATGAGAATGGAATCCCCGATGGGCTGGAAGACTTTTTCAATCCTGGAGAGAAGTTAGAATTCAGCGGGTACGTTTTGCGCTGTATACGTACCGCTCTCGACTAACCATATGTAGGGAGATTACAGACAGTAGATACCTCCACGCATTCCGCATTCTCCGTGACGTAGACTCGGGTTGCGTTCGCTTCGAGGCGACAGCTCGCCGTGGACCACTCAAGACCATTCCTATCTGGACCGCCTTCGTCACGCAGTATGTCGGACACAGAGGCTGGATGAAGCGTGTCGGCAATGCTACGATTCAGTTTGGCGAGTTGCACCCATACGTGTTCTGTGAAGGGTACAAGTTGCCAAAAGGACCCACGGGAAGGTATCAGTTGACGTTCACTACAGCTGAAGGTATGTTTGCTAATCTTCGTCGCTCAGTATGGATTGCTAACTCGCATACTAGATGCAAGAAACTTCAAAGAGAGGTTTAATCGTATCAAGGTCTGATACTCGAAAAAATCATACCACAACAAAAGCGATGCCGGCTTCTTTTGCTTCACGAACAGTCGTTCCCCGAAAATTTGCCGCACAGATAATGGTATCATGTCTCGCAGTTCAGCGGGTTTTGCTCGACGAAGCGCGGAAACGAATTCTTATGATTGATGACTGAACGACGATACGATGAGGGCGGTTTCTGCTTTTGCACGATATACCCCTCTCCGTACGCATTTCTTTTGAGCCCAAAAATTGATCCGGGTCACTTTTTTGCGAGAAGTATGGGATTTTTGCTGGCCTGGTAGCTTCGCGGACATGACAAAGCGATATTTGGGGTATCCTGTTTTGCAGTATTGTATAGACTGAATGTAGTTGTTCATCATTTGCTCGGCATGACTTTCCAGACATTCTCATTGTCGTGACTCGTTGTGGCCTAGTTTGTCCCGTAAGGCGGTAGCGGGGCACTGGGCCGAGTCTGTGCGACCTACCCAAAATTTCGTAGCCCGAAGGTCTGGCAGCAGCAGCGCCAGGCTCTGTTCACCGACCTTTTTTTTTACTACCTTTTCTGATTATTTCTCCATCCCTCGTCGTCAACATGGCGAACCAGCAGGATGCCGCAAAGACGGACCCGCTCACCGGCATGGCGCACTCTGAGGCGCATTACTTCAACAGGTGCGTAGTTCCAAGCCCACAGTCCATGAGGCTGTAGCACTATGGCAACAAGAAAGCTCTTGCTAACGATACTGCGTCTAGCTACAACCACCACGGTCCGTTTCCAAGCTTGTATAATATGGACAACAGTACTAATGCGCGTATGAAGGCATCCACGAGGAAATGCTGGTCCGTAATCCTCCACTCCCGCAGTCGCTGTTCAGCATGCGCAGCACCGCCCGCTCAGACAAATGCTAACAAGAAGCCAGAAAGATGAAGTCCGAACCAAGAGCTACCGAGACGCCATCTACCAGAACGGGCACCTGTTCAAGGACAAGGTAGTCCTCGATGTCGGATGCGGTACATCCATCCTCAGCATGTTTGCGCTCCCTCCCCACCTCTACAAATAACCCCCCACGAGCAACAGCGCTGATAAACTGGGCTACAGGTTCGCCGTCAAGGCCGGCGCCAAGCACGTCATCGGCGTCGACATGTCGACCATCATCGACAAGGCGCGGGAAATCGTGGAGCGAAACGGCATGTCGGACAAGATTACGCTGCTCCAGGGCAAGATGGAGGAGGTGAAGCTTCCGTTCGACAAGGTGGACATTATCATCTCCGAGTGGATGGGCTACTTCCTCCTGTACGAGAGCATGCTGGACACTGTTCTGTACGCGAGGGACAAGTACCTCGTCAAGGACGGCTTGATCTTCCCTGACAAGGCCACCATCTTCATGGCGGGCATTGAAGACGGCGATTACAAGGAGGAGAAGATTGGCTGTAAGCGGGCTTCCACTCCACCTTTCCCCCCATCGTTACGAGACGCTAACTTGACACCACTATAGTCTGGGACAACGTCTGGGGCTTCGACTACACGCCGCTCAAGGAAACCGCGCTAACCGAACCCCTCGTCGACACAGTCGACATCAAAGCCGTGGTAACCGACCCCTCCGCGGTCCTCACCCTCGACCTCTACACGTGCACCGTCGCGGACCTCGCCTTCCGGTTACCCTACGAGCTGAAAGTGCGGCGCAGCGACTTTGTGCACGCCGTCATTGCGTGGTTCGACATTGAGTTTGCCGCCTGCCACAAGCCCATCCGCTTCTCCACGGGCCCGCACACAAAGTACACGCACTGGAAGCAGACGGTGTTCTACCTCAAGGATGTGCTGACGGTCGAGGAGGGCGAGACGAT
Organism: Parafenestella ontariensis; assembly: GCA_021596325.1. Classification (NCBI taxonomy): domain Eukaryota; kingdom Fungi; phylum Ascomycota; class Dothideomycetes; order Pleosporales; family Cucurbitariaceae; genus Parafenestella; species Parafenestella ontariensis. The sequence goes on from JAKGDA010000035.1 coordinate 299,042, forward strand.
TACCGGCGTCTTGGATACCAAGCCGAGTGATAAGAACCACCGCGATCTGGATATTAGCATCTCGTATAAGTTGGGCACCGAGGATATGCACAGGCAGGCCTCGGGAGAGGCTCAGTACAGAATGTGCTAGTGTTACTGCGTTTCTTTGGTTGCCTTGTGTGTGTGTGTGTGTGTGTGTTGGAAGAGAGCAGCACACATTGGACGAACGGATCAGATCACAGATCTCGTTTTCATCAAAAAGAGAGACAGAGAGAGAGAGAGAGAGAGTAATGTTCTAATAGACGCACTTTTTTTGCAAGAGAGAACTCGGCGTTTTGAAAGGAAGGGATTCAGGGCTGGCTTTATGAAAATTCACACCTAGGGTTAGCATGAGCATGTTTCACATCACGAGAGTTTACGAAAAGCAGGGACCAATCTAACGTTGGGAATCCCTCCCCTACAAAAGGAAGCATTCATCGTTGTTATTGTTGTTGTTGTTGTTGTATGTTCTTGTGCAAGTGAGTGAGTGGGAAAGAGTGATTTTCAGGAAAAGTATAGAAAGTGAAAACAAACTCCATTCATGCCTATGCTAACGCTTATGTGGGTGGGGGTATCTCTATGCAAAAGTCCTGTTCGTGTTTCCCCCCTGAAAAACGCCGTGTGCGTATGGATGGGCCAAATCAAATCAAATTACCAGAGGTATACTCTGACCAAGATTCCACTCGCAAAGTATCCATCGACCAAATTCGTGTCGTGGCATCCAGTGAACTTTTCGCTCGCCGTGAAATGGCATCATTCATCCGGTTCATAAACTGTCTCTCCAACGACAGCATATGGTGTAATCTCCAAAGTAGGACAGCAGGACGACTACTAATACTCAAAGTCGTCACCAAAACCCTCGTCCTCGTCTTGCATGTACTGATTCTCAAGGTCCTCATCCGAAACCACATCTTCCTGCATCTCCTCGCCGTCTTCCTCCTCACCCTGTGCATCGGCATCGGCATCGGCATCCGTGACATGCACAGTCGGCGGCGGCGGCGGCGGTGAGCGCATGTCGTTCGAAGCAGCAGGACTCGCGCCCTGGCCACTGTCGGATGGACTGGACGCCGAACGGCCGCCGCTGGGGAACAAGTCATGGATTTTACCATAATCAAGATAGGCACTAAAGCCGCCCGCGCGCTTCTTGAGCATCTTCTGCGCAGCCTCGGCCGGACTGGCTGCTGGCCGGCCCTCGAGAACGCTGCCGTCGCCCATCTGGTGGTGTTTACGCTTCTGGACTGGTTTCTTGGGCTTGTCTTGCGCCGCTTCGAGCTCGGCTTCCAGCATCTTCTTCTGCTGGTCTCGCAGCCAGTCTTCGTTCTCTGTGATCCAGATGGCTTCTTTGCGGCGGACTTCGTCGGGGCCGAGGATGCAGTTGGCCACGTCGGGATCGTCTTCGAATTCGTCTTCACCAATGTCCGGGGAGAGGTTGACGGGAACGTCGCGGGAATCGGTATGTGCGCGCGTCATTTCCTGCGCTGTCCATCCCGTGCGCTTCAGCAGTTCGTGGTTCTCGTTGTTGGCAAACTCCTTGAAGATGCTCTCCCAATCCTTGATGACGTGGGTGAGCTCTGACTCGATCTCTTGCTCGATTTCGAGGTCCTCTGGCGATATGACAATGGGGTCACGCTTCTTCGGTCGTCGGCCGCGTTTCTTAGGCAGGGCAAAGTCAGGATCACTGGCTTCGCCTGCCTCGACTTGTTCGATGGCACTGGCTACTGAATCCACCAGAGCATCGTTATTGCCGTCGAGGGCATCGGGTGAAGCAGGTGGAGGGCTAGCTACTGCTTGGGAAGTTCCGTTGTTCGATTTGCGCCTTTTGCTTGCCCTCGTTGGCGATGTGCTTGGGCCAGCTTCCGGTTCGCTGTTCCCCGACGGCTCCGCCATGGCGACGTCGGTGTCCTCACCTTCTCCGGCTTTCTCTTGGGCAAGCTTCCTCTTCTCCTTGCGCTCCTCTTTCTCGGCACGCCTCCAGACGGCGGGTGGCTGCGTCTTGACCTTCAGTTGCTGACCGATCTGGCGGAACTGGTCGACAGACAGGGCGGAGCTGGGCGTTCTCTTGAACTCGTACAGGCGCGAGTTGATGGTGGAGTCGGCGACCTTGACAACATAGACGACCTCGCGAATGGTGCGACGGAAGTTGTTCATGCGTGCGGCAATGATGATGCATGCGCCGCAAAGGCCAGCAGGCTGGCGGCCCTGCACCATCCAGTCTCGGCTCATACGCTTCAGCAGCTTGCAAGCGTCGTCGGCGACTTTGTGCGAGTCCTCGTAGAATTCGAGCTTGCGACAGTACTTCAACATCAGCGGCTCGATCTCCTGGACGGCCTTGTTGCCGACGAGCTGGGCTGGGTCTTCGTCGCCGATTTTCTTCAGGAAGGCCTTGTACGTGTCGCCCAAAGCCCAGACGTTGGTCTGGATCTTCTCGGCCAGGTCCATGAGCATGAGGGTGTTTTCGGGCTGCCTGCGGGCGGCCATGTAGATGGCCACGGCAGCGACGTTGCGCATGCGACGGCCCTGGATGAAGTTGTGGTTCATGGCGAGCTTGTAACAGGCCACGGCCTGGTCAATGACTGCCTGGCGGAGCTGGAGGGAGTGGGCCAGGGCTTCGATGGCATGGCGGCCGTGCATGGCGGCCTGCTCTCTGCTCTCCATGCCGCCGAGGCCGCGCATGGTGCCGCCCATGGAGTTTGCGTGTCGCTGGTTCTCGCCAATGAAGCCGCCCTCGACGATGGCGGCGCCGCCTGCCGTCTCGCCAAACGTGACCTCGGCGACAATGGAGCTCTCCTCGAAGACCTTGCCGCACGAGTAGCAGAGCGTCAGGTTGTCTTCGGTGTGCACGTCCGGGTTATCGCAGCAGCGCGGGCGGTCGACCACGGGCTTTGGCGGCGGAGGCGCGGGCATGGCCATTCGTTTCGTGGTGATGGACTGGTAGGGGTCTGGTTTCTTGGACGAGCTGAGGCCGCCGAGACGGGGCGCTCTGGGGCGCGCCACGGAGGGCGTCGACATGTTGGGTGTGTTCTGTCGCTGTGTGTGGGCAGTGGATGTGGTTGAATCAAGAGGGTGACTGTAGCGCAAGTAGAGCAAATAAGACGCCCGTCAAATGTTGGTCGCTGCTGCCGCGGCAGAGCGGGGCACTTCCTCTGCTAGCGTCTGCTGGATTGCCAAGCCCAAGTGAGGGCGTGTTCCTGCTTTCGGCCCGCGAGCAGCTCTGCTCCCCGCCCGTGGACCGCGCAGCGCGAGATGGGCAGCCCGAAGAGCGCGACGACGTAAAGCAATTAGCCAACCTGCAATGCCACCGACTAGCCTGCGCACTCCCTTGATGGACGCGGTACCTGCAGCGACCGCCGCGGGGGCACTGCACGTCACTGCAGCGTCGTCTGCCATTGGCTGGCGCCCTGGGCAGCACAGAGCCAGTTCCCTTGCGGGCTTCCCCCAGCCTCCTCCGAAGTGAGAGGGACCCCGTCGACGTAGGCTACGTAGCTACTTCATCCGGTCCCCGCGCAGCCTGTCCAGCCCAGCCCTACCCTACCTACTCTCAGCTTATTCTCTTCGAGCCCCCATCTTTCCCCCCAACCCAACGCAACACACCAACCACCCATCAATCGCCTTCCACATCTACCTCACTCACACTTAGCGACCATGTCCACGCGCAAGAGGAAGCAGGACGAGGAGGAGCTCGTAGCTCTCCCAAGTGATGAATCTGAATCTGAAGAGGAGTAAGTGACCGCCTACTTGACGTCATGCCATCTTCTTCCACCTCGCAAACGTGCTATTTTGTGTGCATTCTGATCGCTATTGGCGCTTTGTTGTCTTGAAATTCTGGATCCTCGCACACTTCTTGATGTGCAATTGACTCAATTGCGCTCTCCATGCGACGACTATGTCACTCGAGTCGCGACCGACCTGAGAATTGTCGATTTTGCCCTGTTTTGGCCTACGTGCCAGCGTCCACAACTGCCACAAGGCTGACGTCCCACCTCACAGATACGCCGAGTCTGAGGGCTCCGATTTCGACGAAGGGGATTCTGACGAGGAGCCTCGTAAGTCGCTCTCACTTCCTCGACGTCTCCCGCATCTCTGCTAACCGTTTCCCTAGCACCAAAGAAGAAGACCAAGCGCACCACAGCCAAGGATGGCGAAGATGACGAAGAGGAGGACGAGGAGGACGAGGAAGACGACGTCGAGGAGGAAGACGATGCTCCAGCGCCGGAAGACGACGATGAGGATGAGGATGCCAATCCCACTGGCAAGAAGCCGGCTGGAGCTGAGAAGGACCGGAAAGTCCAGGCCACCAGCAAGGCTGACCCAGTCCCTGTTGTTGACGACGATGAGGATGACGAAGAGTAATGCAATGCTGATAGGCTAGCCTTACCCAGTCAGTATACAATGTGATCTGCAGTGATGCTCGTGTAATGCTATCACCCGAGCATCGTGAAACTCCACTAGTTTGCAAATCTGTGCCACTGTTGCCTTTGATAAACATTATCATTCTTGACTTCTACCAAGACTCGTTAGGTCATATACTACGTAAATCTCCCGACCAACATCGCACTCAAGCGCATCTAGACCCAGTTCTGATATCTCTTGGTCATCTGGAACCTGCTCTTCATCGCAGCGTACCTCTCCGATCTCTTCTGCGCAGCCGTCGCGTTGCGGGGTGGAATGCTATCCCAGCTAACCGCATAAGTAGCCGTCATGTGCGCAATCGCCCTCGAAAACTCAATCCAAGCATCGAGGTTCAAATTGTTCACGGTATCGCCGTCCTCGTGGTAGTTGACATCGTACGGCACACCAGCAGCTCCGCCAAACATCTCCGCTTCCTCCTCAGTTTTGATCCCTTCAGCACCACCCGCAATGCCACCTGCGGCAATGCCAGCCTCGAGGAATGGACCGTAGTCTGAGCGACCGTCAAATTCGATCTCGGTGTGGTTTAGACCGACGCTGTCGAAGTAGGAGGCGACTTCGTGTTCAGCTTCGGCAGAACCAACGGGGCCGGTGAGGTTGAACGCTGAACCATCGCCGTCGTAGATTTGATAGGCATAGTTAGGAGAAGACATCATATCATAGTCCAAAAGGAGACGGATCTTGTCCTTCTCGGCTTGCGAAAGCTGATGCACGTAGTACTCCGCGCCGAGCAGACCAGCTTCCTCGGCGGTCCACCAACTAAAGCGCACCGCGTTATTGACAGTGAAGTTGGTTAATTGGATGGCAACCTCAAGAATAGAGATGGTACCAGAGCCATTGTCGTTGATACCCGGCCCTGCCGTTACCGAGTCGGAGTGGCCGCTAACATGGATAACGTTGTCGTGGTCTCCGGCTTTTGTCTCGGCGATGACGTTCAACGTATTGTAGAGCGTGACTTCCGTTGACAGGCTGACGGTGATGTCGACTCCAGCCGCGAGTTGTGCCAACAAGGCTTCTCCTTGGCCCATGGTAATGCCAGCGGTCGGGACGAATTCACCCTCGGGATACAACACTTGCAGAGAATAACCTTCGAGGGTGCCCTCTGCGTTATTCCATGCTACTACTGCGGAGGCGCCTTTAGCAGCAGCAAATTCGACCTTGATACCGAACGAGCATGTGCCCCGCTTGATCAGGGCAATGGAGCCGTTGAGGCTTTCCGGGAAGTCGGCCTACTTCGTGTTAGCCTTGCTCGTCCCCTCCTTTCAAAACAGAGCCTACCTCTTCACAGCCCAAGTTCGGAATGGCGACGAGCGGTCCCGTCACGTTGCCTCCCGGCGCAAGCGTTACCGCAAATGCTTCGATGGTGTTGTTGTTTGCTGTGAGGGTTGCATTGGACCCAATGTTGAGCGGCACAGCTTGCGTCTCTACAGTGTAATAATCCGGAAACTGCTCGAGCTGGCCTTTGATGTATGCAACAGTATCTTCATGGCCCTTGCTGCCGATAACGCGATTCTTTCCCTCGGTGCTGTACGCAATGTCCTGTAGGATCTCGGCCTTTGCAAAAAGATTCTCGATATGAATGGCATCGCGAAGCGACTTCTGCGGTGGGCGTTAGCCGTGAGTTGGGAAACTGGCAGGATACCTGGGCTATAGGCCGTGTAACGTACCGAATCGACAAGCGTCTTGTAGTCGCGGTTTTGCACAGCGGCAGCGTCCGCAACTGTAGCTGCATATGCAGCAATTGCCGCAATGGACTTGAAGACAGCCATCCTAGAGCTTCTTTCTCAGTAACGTAACGAAACTGCTTCAGCTGCAATAGATTGCGAGAGAGAAGTGCCGCCTCCCCAACATGCCGAACAGGCTGTGCCATTTATACCTGGCACCGCATATCCATGGCCCTGCTGTGCTCGCATATTGCATCCGAAGACCAGGTACTGCGCTCGTGCTGACGTCGCAATATGGCAGGACAGTAGCTCACGAGAAATCCACCTGCTACTTCAGGATAGCTGCGCCTACACATATACGAGGAAGAGTCGCCTGTCCACCAATGGCGGCGCGGAGGCGACCGCAGGAGGGGCTGGTCATGCCAAGACGTGATAAGAGGCCTTGGTGAGCTTCGATCTTGACTTTTGCCAAGGGCCGCTTGACCGTTGTCGTGATGCAGGAACCGACGATAGAGGTGTAAATGATGCTGGTGGCGTTCCCTCGGAGCTTGGCAGCGTCAAGGCCAAGGCCGGATTCCTGTTCCGCGTCAGTGGAACGATGATATCCCCAAGATTGTTCGACGAGGGAAATGCTGTATCGAGTGCGAACGTGCGAGTTCGAACTCGTAATCCTTCGTCTGCGTACGGTTTACCGACAGCCAGGCAAGGCGAGATCTTGCGGAACTGCATCTCATCGCACGCAACTTCCCTTGCACAAACAATGCGCTCGTGCTTTGCTTTGCTCATCTAACCCTCCACCGCCCTGCACGCTGATCAACACCATTCGCCATAGTCTCGATCACGAATTCTGGCCCCGCAGTTACACTAGAGAATGGCGCCGGAACCGACGGTACGAGTATACGTCGTGACTTAGTCCACCAGTCCGGATTCTTCCTGTTCATGGACCTGCCCGTCGAGCTCCGTGACAACGTCTACGAACAGTACTTCTTGGACGACATAAAGAGGCAGACAGTTTGAGGAACAGCTTACGTATACGTTGCCCGTGACCATATTTATCAGTTTTAGCTGCGCGTCCGTAACACTCTTCGTCAGTCTCCACGGTATTCTAATTTAGTTGCTTTCAAGTGCTGAAGAGTAAAGTCGAATACGGCAATAGTAAATAAGTAGAGAGTATATAAATCAGGTGTGTCTTCTTCAGATCTGTGTTTGTCTTGTTCTATATTCATCTTTAGATGCTACATTTTGACGTGCATCGTGCCTTCCACTAACTTCTGCGATAGCTCACAAGTCGAAGAAGCATCTCAGAGAGAAGTGTGCCACCCTAATCCCAGCTCTGTCGCCTTGAGTCCCGCGTTATAGGAAAGCATGTTCCATACCGTCGATAGCGTGAATGATCCGTATTCAATATTAGAGCAGCATTGATATAGCTTGAGGAGGTTGATAGTTTTACACTTCGGCAGTGCGTGATGCGTTTCAACGATCACTCCAGCTTCGTTCCGTAGCACGCGTCCGATTCCCGTAGTGTCCAGCTTACCACCACCCCAGTGGACAAAGACAGCCTCTTCCTCTTGAAACCCCAACCCTTCCAAGGCCCTTCGATGTTGGCGTAGTGTTACACTGTTTGGACTGTCTCCGCCGTACCCATTCCTCAGTTGGCTCTCCAGATAAGTCGAGAGAAACGTACCTGACTTGAACAATATGGCCTTGTTTTCCCGAAGCTTGCGGACTATTGCGCGGACGGTAGAGTAGTTTGGATAGTTGATCAGCCCGGTGTGCTGTCTAGTAGGGTCCCCGTAGTTGACAACACCGATCTCATAAGGAAGCCCGGCGAGACCTCGTCTGAGGTGTGGCATACCCTCAAAGTCTCCAACCAATATGTTGGTAGCCTTGGTGGCTCGTAGAAGACGAAGTGCGGACCTGACATACTCGGCTTTCTCTGGATTCGAGGGAAGGCTGAAACAGATATCCTTCAACGAAATCGTTCTTGCGAGGCATGCGGGGGTGAAGTTGGATTCAAAAAGCGCTGTAAGTCTTGCGCCATGATCTGTGCATAGTACACCACCAGATTTTCTTGGAGCCACACATTCATAGCATAGCGAACATGACTCTTTGTCGTCAACCTCCTGTTCTGGCTTGAAGCTGGTGGCCGGAAGTTCTAGTGGTAGCTGCGGTGTAAGGTTCGTAAGATCAATGAGCTCAAATGGATGTCGGGGTGCCCTATTCCACGCCACAGTGCAACCGAGACATCGAACTTTATCGACTAAGAGCCTGGCTTTGGTATATCGAGTGAGGCCTATGTATGAAGAAGCGTAGATTGTCTTATTGTGGACTCCAAATGCTGGTGATGTAACTGTTGTACCAGGTTGCAATCTGGGTGTAAGCCACCAAGTATCAGCGTACCGGCGCGGCGCGAATTGGTCAGACTGCGTCCAATAAGAATCGGAGGTAGCTGACTTGTAGCTATTGGCTACGTGGCCGGGAGTCGGACGGAGCATAACAGTGTTTGTGATTTGCAGAAGCGGGAACCCACGGAAGGCATCCTGCAGAACATCACCAAGACCGTCTGCACTGTCGTCCGACGGGAAGCATGAGGGTGGGTCAATGTAGCCTTCCCTATTGCGAAACCACAGCCGTGCTTGGCTTCCGGCAAGGTTGATTGCTGCCGGCAGCAATGTCTAATACCCGTCATAGAACTCGATCCAGAGGCCGAAATGTGCTGGGTATGGGAAGGAATGGAAGCCGTCTAGTTTCTGAAATTCTCTGGTAGAGGTAAGACCGTAGGGCTGGTTAAAACTAACAGGCATGCATCTTGAGACCTGGTCCAGGCATTAGTACTTGCCGCGGTGGGTGGCAGGTGGCAGGTAGCAGGGAACTTACCTCTGGATGGGAATGCAGTATCTCACGCGCAACAAGCGCGATTCCTTCCTTCTGCGCGTTGTGAATCTGCTTTGACTGGCTCTGCTTGAATCGGATGTTCGCTTTACTGTTCCAGTCACTAGGGCCTGAAGAGCCTGAGTTCTGGACAGCGCCACTGAATTGCGTGTAACCATTCCCCTCGCATTGAGGCAGTAGACCATAGAGGTCTCGAGAGAGTTCGATGATCGGCCTCTCCATAGTAGCGTCGGCCTTGTCCTCTTTCTGGTACTTCCGCGCTGAAAGCCATGATGGGAAGACCTTTGCAATGTCTGTGCTCTTCTCGTTCCTTGTCTCGTCCACCGGCTTCGAGATATGTGGCTCAAGAGGCTGACCCTGAATCCTGGCGTACATGTTGGTCACCATTTCGCGGAAGGAGATGTGTCGATAGTGATCAGCGTTGCGTGCGCCGAAGCTCCTGTACCCAATGAATGGCTTCTCAAAAGTGGACTGAGGGCCTCCTCGCATCCTCAAGAGCCTGAAGGAAGGCTGCTGCAGCAGCAGCTTCAGCCAGCAAATCTACTTAAGAAAGGCCTCTTACTTCCTAATTTAGTATCGCCTGAGCGATGACAGTGCGCGAAATGTTTTGAGCTAAGTTCACGAGATTTTTGGCAGTTGGGATTGCTGGTTGCTGAGCTTTCTTCGGAGCCTTTATTGCTGAGATGGGCTGGGTATCCTTTCGAGAAAGAGCGGCGCGGTAGGTAGCTGCGAAATGGTGTGAGTTGCAGCGGTGCATTAAGAGGGAGGATTGTTGAGGTATTGTAGCGGCGAGGCGGTGAGGTATACAGCCACGAGGCAGTGAAGTATGTAGCGACGAGGCAGTGATGTGTATAGCGGCGAGGTAGTGTGGCTTTCAGCAGCGATGTAGGAGGCAGGAGCGCTGGGGACCGTCGCGGCGCGGCAGTTGAGTGTGCGGGAAGTAGCTATGGGGGCGTTGATCGTGAATAAGATGAGAGGTTGACGGCTTTGCCGTTGGGATTGTAGGGGTGGTGTGACAGAGCGGTAGCGTAGGATGAGTGACCCCTGGTAAGTGAAGTAAGGCTGCTGACTATGAAGGCTTAGGAGCTGTAGTCTTGGCTTTGCTGCGGCAACAATAGAGTGTTTACGTACAGCAAAGACCAGAAGCAGTGACCTTAGTATAAGGTACGAACTTGGTTGCCTCGAATCTAGACGTCCTGAGCAGGTGTAGCGAAGGAGGTGAGCGAGGTTAGCAGTACAGAGGTGAATACAATGCAAGAGAAAAGATATGTACTGCAGAAGACGGTCAAAGAGAAAGTAGATTGTAAATTGCTATAGGTAACTACTGAGGATATTCCCATGCACATTGTAATCTACTAGAGTGTTTGAAGTGTAGATATTGTTAATGCTGAGCTCGATTTTGAACCCAACGCTCTTCATTGAAGAATAGCATCATACACTCCCTACACTCTACTACTAGGAAGACGATGTATGAAGCACTGCATTTATTGTTTGTAGCCACCTTCGCCGCCACCGGAGTTCAAAAGTCCTTCTGATGGTTAACAATATCATCCCCCTGCCGCTGTAAGAGTTTCCCACACTTGTCGCAGCTGAGGAACTCTCATAAATCATCCAGTGTAGGCGCATCAACAATATCCCAGAGGTCCCTCAGGCCCTTAGAAAACCCAAACTCCTCCGCAAAGACTTTCGCGTCTTGGAACGAGACCCATTTGTTGGCAAGCAAGTTAAGCTTGGTGTGCGCGAATAGATTAGTTCTAGTCAGTGGGTTCTCTTGAAGAAATTTTGGCCCTAGAGGATAGCGCTCTCCGTTGAAGTAGGCTTGTGAAGGAAGCCGATGGACATTGCGACAAGTCCTTGCAGTTCTACATGGCTGCCGTTTTGCACTCGGATGAAGTATCCCTCCCGGGCCTGATACTCCCGGTACGAGAGCGAATAGTCATCCATGACAGTTGACTGAGGAGCCATTCTCTTAATCTTACGCTTGGCGATAAGTGCTGAGAATGGTGGGATTGAAACCGTAATGCCTGCCGCCGCCGTTGCCTGAATATACCTGCATGTCTGCCAGTGCGCAAGAGCATAGTCTCTCGAGAGGAACACAATCGCGCAAGGTTCACAACAGAAGAGATCTGCTCCTCCCCCTCCACCTAGATCCTTATGGCAAGAAGCGGCCTGCATGGGAACCTCGTTAGGTCCAAATGTAGTAGAGAGCACAACATCAGGGCAATGATGACACTGGTACTCGGTGGTGGGCTCTGTGACGCCGGCATATCTGAACACCGCGTGAAATGCCGCAAGTATTTTGTTGTCGAATTCTTTCGCGATCTGAAGGGCGCCATGCTCGTGTAGCCAGTCGCCCTTTGGGATAGTGGAAGATGTACTGCATGTCGATCGTCTTTCTATTCAAGGAAGGCTGGTGGTCTTTGACATCGTTGATGAAGTTGATGATGTTCTTACATTGTGCTGCCGTTCCCTGATGAGCCGTACAAATCCTGCTCTTGTTGATTTGGAGGAAGACTTGCTTGATCGCCCATTAGTCGAATCCCGTTTTCCCTACCCCTCGGCATATAGTAAGCTTTTCTAATATTTATTTGACTTTGCTTACTACAGTTTTAATATCTACATATTCTTAAGACTAAGTTATAGTTGATTTTAAAAAAGCTTAGAATACATCTTTCCAGCAAGGTATACATAGTTACCCTGGACGAACTAAATGCGCAGCGAAACCCCTTCATTTTTCTATCCTCTCACGAGGAGATATAAAAAGACGCTCCCGAGCTGGCATAAATGCCGTGCCTTCTTTAAAGCTTCGTTACTCCCTTTGTTCGATGTCTTGAGAGCTTACCCTAAACTTCACGTGCCATATTTGAACAGGGGCCGTTTTTGGTACCCAAATCGGCAAAACTATGCATCCTCTCTTGATTGAATTTATATAGGAGGGTTCTTTGTCAACCATGATTTGAGGCTCAAGCTACCCACAAGCCAGACCCAGCTTCCAGATCATGATAGCGTTGCCCCAAGAATCAATAGTGTCATGATATGGCAGTCTGACCTTTGACAGCGGCCAGCTGTAATGCAGTCTGGCCCTCCCTATCTTTCGCATTAACATTCGCGCTTTTTGGTAAGCAGCCATCGCGTCTACGTCGCTTTGCCCTCACGTATTTGCCCAACATCACCGTTGGCTTGGATATCAGCCCTGGAGCATCCTGATTACCAACAGCAACAGCGACCGCGAATGTAGAGCGGAGAGGCCATGCTTGTTTCTTGCATTGACCTCTGCTAACTATGTTAACAGCAAGACAATTCATATTTTTATGTCCCCCAAGTTTCCACTACATTATCAAAAAACGTAAAAGGAGAGTAGAAACCCGAAGGAAAATCTGAAAAGTCTCTTTATTAGTTGCAATTGGCATTACCGAGTGTCCTTCTTACATTGATTATTGAGCGTTGCGCCAAATTCATTCAGAGGTATGGCATCAAAATCCATTGAAAAGTCGTAAGAAGCGAGCCCGCTACCGTCCTCGGCAGACGCTTCTGTGTTTCCAAGGACGATGCTCAGAGCTTTCGCTACTTTTCCAGCTTCCGCAGATGCCGTACTCAGTTGAAGCCAAATCTTGTGCGAGATTGTTAGTCGTTGTCGAATTTCCTCAGCACTAGGCGGCGGCGTTGTCTGGCCTGGAGTCTCAGGCAATTCAAACTTATCGACGTCATGAAGGTAGAGACAGAGCACGCTCGTTGCGAGGAGAACATCCTGGTTGAAAATATGGACGACCTTCCATCTAAGCTGACACAAACGACCAAATGGCTGAGACTCTTCGTGAAGCATCTGTTGAAACGATATAATCTGGAGTGCGGCATCTAAACAAATTCGCACCGAATCCCTGTCCCGCTCTAGAGACTCTCGAACTGGGTGGCTGATCAAAGCTCTCCGGTACAGCAGGATGCGTGACTTGTAGTAGGTCGTTTCTACGCTTACCCGCTGTAACACAAGGCTTGGACCATCAGTGATGGGGTGTGGCATAGGTTTCCAGCGCAGCACGGGCGGAATAGCACGATTGTGCACGTCTTTAAGAAGTGCGTCGATCTTGATGATCTCGTCGTAGGAAGGGGGATTAATATTGGTGTTGACGTCGCAAATCAAGCCAAGAGCTGATCTTACTCGCGCTTTTGCAATGAGAGGGAGCACCGGCGTCCATTCTGTTTCTGGCCTCGGCGGAGGCATCTCGGTCGTATTCTCTTCAAAATCACAGTCGCGCAGATTACGGGGCAGTTTTGTATCGATGTGCGTATCTGTGGCATTTCGAGGAAGGCCCATCTCCAGGGAGAGAACGAGATCTAATTGAAGGATTGTAGTCCAGACGCGTCTACGCATCTCACCCTCGAATGGAGATATTCCGGGAAAGTGATCTGGGTCCCGGTGATAGCCCATGTGCATTGCAAGATGAAGTATCATACTGATGAACAGCCCGCCGTCGGTAGAGCTATCTTTCAAGAGTACAGATTCTCCAGCCAGGACCGATATGAGGGTTTCCAGGATATATGGTCCTCCCCTCGTATACCTGGCAAGAATAAGACACTGAACGGCCTTCTCCCGGAAGGCATCCTTCATGGTAAGATATTCCGCCTTGAGCGATTCGGCTCGTCCGTCGGTCAAGTTAATGGTGAAGGTCTGCAACTGCGCAGCAATATATAACATGGAGAACATGAGACCGATCCAAGCGATGGAAGTTGCAGACGGATCTTCCCAGAAGGTTTCATACTTGTCAAATGTCAGACTGTAATCGGCCAGGTTAGAAAGAACCCACCTCTCGGAGAAACTTCTTGCCATGAATGAGATCTACAGCATACAGTCAATGTCTTTGAGAGCGGGAAGAAAGCTTGCATGTACTGACACGAAGTGATAAGGTCGGAATCAAAGTGAAGGGCCATGAGGCGGTCAACAACTGGACGAGGAGGAACAGCAGCCAGTATTTCATCTCGAGTTGCATGACGGCTCGGGCCATAGAACAAGTGTGAACCGGGCGGAGCCTTGCTATCAGTAACTAAGTCCTCTTTCAGGCCTCTGATTTTGGTAAGAACAGCCTCCCAATGGACACTCTGAACATAGCTGGTTCCAGACTCGCGCAAATTTAGGGTGCCAGGGTCTGCCAGGGAAGCAGCTTCATCTTGGGATTTCTTTAGTCTCCGGATCTCAGGGAACACATCTGCGAATGATACCGGGCTTGGTCTCGGCGATTTCGGCGCGGGCGGACTTGGGAGTGATTGTTCTTTCATGAGTGTGATGACAAGGCTCTCCAGTTCAGATATTCTGCCATTGAGGCTGGTGGACTGTCGCGGAGCAACGGACCGCTGAGAAGCGGGCGTAGAAGATGTCGTCGCATAGTTACAGGAGTTAGTGAGGCCACGCCGTGAGCAAGCTCCGCATGGGTGATGCCGGTCGCACCTCAACCTGACAAAGTTAAGCGTGCACGACTCTGTGATGGCTATCGAGCACGTACTTTCGGTGTCTGCAAGGGTCGCAGGAAAGCTGGACTTTGTCTCTGCGTCGATTTGGCGGCGGACGCGGACGATGAGTACTGTCGGCCATGTGTAAGTGATAAAAAAACCGAACTGAGGCGCTCGCGGAGCTCAACCTCGTAGAGAAAGAAGATTTCTGGCGGCGCAAACCGAGAGGTAATGGAGAAAGCAACGACCGTCCGACCCTCCGCGTCAACCTTCCGCGTCGATCATCCGCGTCGACCGTCCGTGCGCCGCCCACGATGCCTCCGCCTCCAACCCTCCGCGTCCGCGCACTCTCCGTGATCCCCTTCTACGGTATTAAGCAAGTCTCCAGTTTGGCTCCGCATTCACAGAACATTCCGCGGATTTAGCAGCTGGCGCAAGTAGCCCTTGCCCAAAGAACTATAACTATGGCTCCTCTACGCGTCCTTCATCCGGGCGTTTTCCAGCCGCCTGACCTGCCTTCAATCATAGAGCGAGCAAAGCCTGACACCAGTGAGCAAACACGCGCCAATATCCTAGACTCACACCACCCTCGAGAGCATACCTATCATGGCGACCGACTTGGAATCCGCTCACGAGAAGCCGGCCATATCAGAAGACGGCCACCATGACCAACTATCTAGCGAGCCTGACCAGACAACAATTGAGCAAGAGGCAAAGGACAATGTCGTTGACTGGGATGGGCCAGACGACCCCCAAAATCCGCGGAACTGGCCAGCATGGCAACGTATGACCCAAGTCGTCCTCGCCAGCGCGTTCTTGCTCACTGCGTAAGGCAGTCCCTGCGCTCCTTTGACGGAACGTCCCGTACTGACTTTTACACATACAGCAACCTCGCCGCGACAATGTTTGCACCTGGAGCTGCCTCGCTTGCTACGGAGTTTCATATCACGAGTTCCACCATTGTCAGTCTCACCGTGTCCATTTACCTTTGCGGCTTCGCCGTTGGGCCAATGTTCATTGCACCGTTATCCGAACTGTACGGACGCCTTGTGATCTACCACACCTGCAATGTCCTTTACATTGGCTTCATTATTGGATGTGCGCTGGGCAAAAACACCGGCATGTTTCTCGTTTTTCGATTCCTTGCCGGATGTGCTTCTTCGGGCCCATTCACAGTTGGCGGAGGAACCGTCGCCGATGTCGTCCCGCCAGCTCAACGTGGAAGGGTAATGTCTGTGCTCTTCATTGGACCACTTCTAGGACCAGTAAGTGGCATTACCACACGCAAACCGTAATGACACTGACGGTCCTCGAAGGTCTTTGGCCCAGTTATTGGTGGCTTTGTGTCCGAATCAATTGGCTGGCGATGGACTTTTTGGATCATCCTAATCCTAGTGAGTAGAACACAAACCCTATTAAACTCAAGTCGTCGCTGACGGTTTGGCCTAGGCAGGAGTACTATTTACCATATCAATCTTCTTCCTCCGCGAGACCAATGCCGCCGTGCTGCTAGGATGGAAAGCTGCTCGTCTCCGAAAAGAAACGGGCAATGCTGCTCTGGTTTCGCAGATGATTCGAGGCCTGACGCCCCGCCAGCTATTCCTCCGCGCTATTACTCGACCAACAAAGCTCCTCATCCTGTCGCCAATCGTGCTCCTCCTTTCTCTCCTGTGCGCGTTCCTTTTCGGCCTCCTCTTTTTGCTATTCACCACGTTTCCCACGGTCTTTGAGGAACAATACCACTTTTCCGCCGGCGTTTCTGGCTTGTCATATCTCGGCGTTGGAATTGGAATGGCCACCGGGCTCGCAGTATTTGCCACCGTGAGCGACAAGCTGCAAAAGGCACTTGGAGATTCGCCCAAACCTGAAGGACGGCTAAAGCCCATGGCGTGGGTTATGCCCGCCGTGCCCGTCGGCATTTTCTGGTATGGCTGGGCAGCCGAGAATCAGACTCATTGGATCGTTCCCATCATCGGCACCTCTTTCTTTGGATTCGGCTTACTCTGGGTCATAATGCCAACTCAGCTCTACCTGGTGGATGCCTTTGGCCCTGAGGCCGCCGCCTCCGCGTTGGCTGCGAACGTGATTATCCGACTTCTTTTTGCAGCTTTCATTCCATTGGTAGGGCCGTCTTTGTACGCAGACTTAGGACTTGGGTGGGGGAATAGCGTCCTAGGTTTTATAGGTGTGGCTTTTCTTCCAGTGCCACTCTTCTTCTCTTGTTACGGAGGGTGGCTTAGGGAGCGTTTTGTTGTAAAGCTATAATATTTCATGTTGAGGTGGAGGCTTTATAGATTTGTTTAACCATTTGCAGCGCTTTTCACGCGGAGATTCAACCAGGTACCGATGCTAGCGCGGATCCTATGCGCGACGCCAAAATTTGGAAAGTTGAGCTGCACAACACTTGCGCGGCAGCTGTAATAGCTTGACAGAATTTTTTGCACCTGCTGGGGTGCCTTTCAATATACTACTGTATCAACAGCGATTCACAGTAGCGCGGCTTCATGCAGTTCTGCGCAGGAAAGGAACGGCTTCGACCGAGCGCACCGCGGAGGTCTTGGCATTCTAATTAACAGCTGCTAATACGACCGATAACGGTTTCGTGAAATCAATGTCTACCGGTAATAATCATCCATTCCTAATATTCATCAGGAAACTTACTCCATTTACCAATTGATGAATTTCTATTCCAACACGCACATCTCCCTCATCCAATTCCCAAATCTCACGATAAGCGACCAAGGGTTCAGTTATGCAATCATCACCGGACCGTACAAGACAGCGCGCGTCGCGTGCCTGCGATTTCTGCCATGATAGGGGGCTGAAATGCCGGCGAAGAACGATGGAGATGAACAACGGCGCCCAGAGATCGTGGACTGGCTGTCTCACATGCTCTGATTACGGCGTCCAATGCACAATGAACCGGCCCATTCGAAGGAGAGGCAGGAAGCCGACAATGGCAAAGACTCATAATGTCGAGAGCCGACACATTCATCCACAACATGACGCGGAAGATTCTTCGACCAATCGATATGGTACCCCGGTTTCAGATCCGCGATCGGAGCTTACACAGCTGCGCAACATACACCGACTGGTACGAATATACCGTGACACTATGTATCAGTGCTAGTACGTTGCCATCCTGCCATAATCAATGTATATTGAATTTCGTCTAGCTTTCCCTTTCTCCCGGAAAACGATCTTTTGGTTCGTTGGAACGAGAACATTCCAGATCCAGATGATCCATCGTATGTGCTGCTGATGGCACTATGTGCCGTCAGCGCCCAGACAGCGGCTCTAAATGCTGTCTTCGATGACACACTACTCGAGCACCTTACCATACCCGCTGGCGAACTATACTTTTTTGAAGCTGTGTCGAAAATTCCAATCCGTATGGCTCAATCGGAAATGCAGAGCCTCGATTACCTGCGCTGCTTTGGCCTTTTGGCAGTATACTCATTACAGCGTGGGCACCACAATGACTTACACCACTACCTTGGGCTGTACCATGCTCTCATCGCTCAACAAGGCTTCCATGACGAGAATCGTTGGCCGAATGATCTTTCTCTGTCGGACGTGGATGATCGGCGACGATTATTTTGGTGCGTCTATCGTCTCGAAATCCATTCTGCGTGCGTGCTGGGTCATATGGTGCGCATGCCAGAATCGCAAGTCTCTGTTCAATACCCGCGCATTACTCCGGCCATGGAGCCAGAAACACAGGCATGGACTGCTGGCTGGGACTATATCACAGACCTGTTTCGATTGCTGGAGTATGCGATATTCAGTCTCCGTGGATGCAAGGACCGCACAGCAGTTCTGGCGGTTTTCTGCGAGCGTCCCTCGCCAACTACACTTCTCGACGGATTGGTTCGCCTCAAAGCTAGCAAGCCGCGCATACTGCTTCGCTTGGCTGAGCCCGAGAGTGCGTTTCAAAGCAACCGGTGCAAGTACATGGCAGTTCAGATTACGTGCACAGAAGCCCTTGTCAACATCATGGCACTGCTTTACTGCCAAGCCCCTGCGTGTGAAATTATTGACATTACCGAGAACTTTTTGGAGGAAGTTGCAAAAGCACCTTTGATAATATTTAAAGTCGCCGGCAGTCAGATTGTGCATCAATTGCTTGGGGTTGGTCATATGCTCTACAATGCTTCTAAATACGACAACGGTCGATACTGGTCCGAAGCAAAACGACTGATTGAGTTCCTGGGAGATCTCGTAAGTGGCTTGGAAGATGATATACCGTCGGCAGCCGAAGCTGGAGGCCGACTACTGAGGCTCGCATCATGAGAAATAGTGCAACAAACCACTGCACTTATGACCAAATTTGGTGTCGATGCCCACAGAAGACCTACTGGAGAGACACACAACAACAAATTTATTCATGAACACCAGTATCAACTGTCCGCTGTATTCTTCATTCCTGCGAGACCAACATAGTAGTTGTATACTTTCGATAAGCAGGGATCGGCCACCGGCGTATTCACTTCCCATACTGAATTAGAATCAAAATTGTGAGGCTACCAGAGTCCGATAGTTGGCTGGAGCATAATTAACAGCTGCTGAATGGCGTAGAATCCTGAAAGTAGAGAAACCTGCGGCCATCTAGATTGAGAACTAGTGGAACCTGGAACCTGGGACAATTTAGCAGTTGTTAAATCTAAATATGTGTTATCAACAACTCTTAAATTGGTAGTGGTGCACTCATCCGCTGGGACGCTCGTGCAAGTCGTCATCCTTCTGCGGGGATATGTCACAATGTCGGGAACACGGTGTCTTCAGGAACAGGAGTCCAGTATAAAGCGCGGCAGAATTCGTCGTTAACTTTGTTATCCTACTCAGGCCCAATCGTATATAGGAAAAATTCCTATTGAAAGAACCCGTCATCATGCCCGAAGTAAGTTCCCTTATCTTTCATTCGCAAACCCTTCCCCAGCTAATCATGAAGAGACTCTTAGTATCGTTGAATCCACCATCGCCGACCTCGCGTCAGCGCTTTCTCAAGGCCACACCAATAGCGTCGAGCTCACCGCAAGGCATTTACTCCGCGTTGCGAAATTTGATCGTCGCTCCACAAACCTCAACGCTATTCCCATCATCAATTGCAATGCCTTTGACGCCGCCCAGGCCTCAGATGATCGCCAAGCCTCGGGCAAGGCTTTGAGCTCTCTGGATGGCATTCCATGTACAATTAAAGACTCGTATAAGATTCAGGGCATGACCGTCGCAGCTGGTTCTCCAGCATTTCAAGATTTGATCGCCAACGAAGATGCATTTACTGTGGGGAAGATCAAGCAGGCGGGCGCAGTCATTATAGGTCGAACGAACATGCCTCCAATGGCTGCTGGCGGTATGCAGCGAGGTGTTTACGGTCGTGCGGAGTCGCCTTATAACGACAAATACCTCGCTGCAGCCTTTGCCTCAGGGTCTTCAAACGGCTCCGCTGTAGCGACGGCCGCGAGTTTTGGGCTCTTTGGCATGGGAGAGGAGACAATCTCAAGTGGCCGGTCGCCGGCTTCAAATAATGGCCTAGTGGCGTATACACCGTCCAGAGGTCTGATATCGATTCGGGGAAACTGGTAGGCATCACTTCTGCAAGAATTCCATGTCAGAGACATCGCGCTAACGATACTATCAGGCCACTGTTCCCAACCTGCGACACAGTGGTACCGCACACGCGAACGGTAGAGGATATGTTCGCGTTACTGGACGTCATCGTTGCTAAGGACGAAGAAACTGCGGGCGACTTCTGGCGGGGGCAGCCATGTGTCCAGCTTCCGGACGTACATGCCATTCGTCCGAAATCTTACCATGATCTTTCCGACGCGAAAGCCCTGGCCGGCATGAGAATTGGCGTCCCAAAGATGTACATTGGAGGAACAGATTCCGATCCAGCGGCAAGGAAAGTACACACCCGCCAATCAGTCATCGATCTCTGGAGGAACGCTCGCAAAGTCTTGGAAAGCCTGGGTGCGACCGTCCAAGAGGTCGACTTTCCTGTCGTCACCAAGTTCGAAAAGCCAGATGCGGGAGCAGGGGAGTCCGTTGCACCACCGCATCGGAACGAAGTTGACATGTGCCAGCTCATGGCTTATGCCTGGGACGACTTCCTTGCATTGAACGGCGACAAGAACGTTGCGACTAGCCTTGCGCAAGTGGACTCCGCGACGATCTTCCCACGTCCACCAGGCTCGATCCCAGACAGATACGACTCCAACGATCCGCTCGTGCGCCACACCGACGTCGTTGCACACATCACCAGCGGCCGGAGCCCCACGTACAGCATCTCCGGCCTAGATCGCGCTCTGCGGAACCTCGAAGCCAGGCGCAAGACCGATTATGAAGACTGGCTTGACACTCAGAATCTTGATGCAGTTGTATGGCCGTGTAACGGCGACGTAGGGAAAGCTGATGCAGATATCAACGAGGCTTCAGCAGCAGACGCATGGCGCAATGGCGTGCTATATTCGAACGGCAATTGTGCCATTCGCCAGCTGGGGATCCCGACGGTCAATGTGCCAATGGGCATCATGGCTGATACTAAGATGCCAGTCAATCTCACATTCGCGTCGAAGGCATATGATGATAACAGTTTGTTACGGTATGCTTACGCATTTGAGAATGCAAGTAAGCTCAGAAAAGCACCTGAGGGGACACCGGAATTGGCTACGGATAAGGTCGTGCTTGGGGAAGGAACCGGGAAGGTGGGACTGGTACCGCCGGAACTGACTGTAGACATCGCCAAGGAAGGGAAACAACTCTCCATCTCTGGCACGTGTAGGAGCGACGAGGTAAAGACACTGCGTGTCTATATAGACGGCGATGAGATTCATAACGTGAATCTTGCGGATGGCAAATGGGCAGTCACTGCGTCTGCACCCAGCAGCTGGAGCGGTCGACCTGAAGAGAAAGGGGTGCCGGATCCGGATAAGGCTATGGTTGTAGTGGTGGTTAGTGGGAAGAACGGGAGGTCGACAGGGCGAATATTATTTGCATAGACCGACCTCGTAAAAGATATCTCATTCCCAATTGTCACTGACGAACCTGCGCTAATCCTATTCCCCAGTCGCCAACGCACTCGGTCCATAAGTCGGCCGCTACAACACTACACTACGGGCATAGTAATAGAAGAACCTGACACACCGATCTGGATGCTCATCATCGCTGGTCTCTTGTTCGACTTGTAGGGAATGAGAGCGGATGGATTAGGATGAGTATCATGTAAGGATGATTTCGGAATTGGAGCTGCATAGGTTATCGACCCTGGTGCGTGCTAATCCAACCGAATTGTTTGCGTTCATGAAATATGTTTAACACGACTCGTAGAACTACCCATCTGGATAATCAAGATTGTTAGCAGTCTGCTTAGTTTGGTGGGGTTCACTGTGCGATTGCGCAAAGATAGCTACCGAGGTGGACGGGCTAACGCCTGGGACGTGTAACAGTGCGCGAGCGTAGTAAAGGTTAGGAAGGATTAGAATTATCTAGTTTTACCTACTAAGGGGATCCTAATACTACCCTAAATTAGATCTAAACCTAGGTATATATAGTAGTTACTTCTCCTTAAGAGAAAGATATATTTTTCTTATCTTTTTATATAAGACTTATAGGAATAGATACTCTACTTAGTATTTATTTTATATATATACTCTTATATATCTTAGAGCTAATTTAGATCTCCTATAAGTAGGCTATACTCCTAAGTTATTATATTATAAGAAAAATATTATCCTTACTAATAATAGCTTTATAATAATATTATATTATATTAAAAGGAATATATAATATTATTAACTTTAAGTTAGACCTAATTTAAACCTCCTTTAGTACTTTTACTACTACTTAAGCCTCTAACTAAATAACTAAGATTATCTAACTTACTACTAGATCTATTATCTAACTATTAGTTAAGATTCTATTAATCTTTTAATAACTAAAGCCTATAGGTTTAGAACTTCTTATTTATATAATTAAGATTACCTTTAGAAAAAGTTATATTAGATAGTACTATAGTAAAGATATAAAGACTACTAATAACCTAATAAAATTAGAAGATAAAGCTAATCTCTATACTTATTATACTTTTATAGTATACCCTTATTCTTATAACTCTTACTCTAATAAAAGTAAATCCTAAACTCTAATTTAAATTTAAAAAAGATTAGAGTAAAAATAGAGAGCTTTTAGACTAGGCCTTATAAGCTAAAATTATTACTTAACTCTATACTAAGTTAGCCCTCTTAAGAGCTATCTTAACTTTAGCTAATCTACCTATACCCTTAACTAAGACCTTATAAGAAGTCTAATACTCTTCTAGTATTTATTTTTAGTTAGAAACTCTTAGGCTATACTAACCTAAGCTTAGGTTAATAGAGTAAACCCTTAATATTAATAACCTTAGTAATAGTATTAACTCTACCTTTAAATAATAGTAAGCTTTTATTATTAACTATTTAGAGATTAACTTAGATTACTATTAAATAGAAAGAGCTTATATAGCTCTTATCTAAGAATATACTTCTAGTCTTACTAAGGAATATCTAGAACCTTAATACCTATCTAAGGAAATAAATAATTAGTTTACTATTATAGAAGATATAATTAAGTTACTTAAATTATATTTTATTACTAGTAATAAATAAGTAAAGAACTAAACTGCCTTTAATTAACTCTAAATAACTAAAGGGGAAATATTCTTTACTTTTAAAGTAAAGTTCTTTAGTATAGCTATTTATAGCTATATACCTTATTTAGAGTAGAATTACTATATATAGATAAAGATTACTCTAGCCCTTTATATTCCTAGCTTAGGCTTTAAGAGATTATAGAGAAACTCCTTTAAGCTTATAATTAAATACTTTATAGTATTTAATATAGAATAGTAAAACTACTTTACTCTCCTATCTTATTATATTACTAATAAGCTACTCTAATAAACTACCCCCTAACTAAGTATAAACTTATACTTAAGTTAGAGAGAGCCTAGTTCTAATATAGGTACTTATTTTATACTAAGATAACTAATACTAGTACTACTAAGACTTTCTACTATACTTAGACTAGCTCTATAACCTAGTAGAAACTACTATAACTATAGTAAGCTAAGATACTATACTAGTAATTATTCTTTACCCTAGGTTAATAAGATAGTTATTAAGGAGAATAAATATTTCTATAATATAGTAGAAGAAGTTAATATAGATAACTATTAGATAAGAAATAACCCTACCTAAGAGCTACTATCTTAGGCTTAAATAAATATAATCTATCTAAGCTTTCTTTATCTAAATTATTTTAGGGATTTTATTTCTTAGTTTTTCTTATACTATATTCTTATAGGCTAGGAGTTAAGCTTTACTTACTTATTAATACTAGAGCCTAAGGATTCTTATTTCTTAATTCTAAAATTACTTCTTTTATTTCTAATTTACTTTAGATACTTATCTAAAGACTCCCCTACCTTATTATAGTTAAAGGGTTTAAAGATTAGATATCTTCTCTAATTATAGAATATATTTACCTCTATCTTATTATAGATAAAAGGAAGATTCTAAATTACTTATTTATTATACTAGACCTAGGCTAATAAGATCTTATTATTAAAATAAAGTAGTTAAAGTACTTCTACCTTTTACTTAATATAGAGTACTCTTAGTTATAGTAGCCTAATAAATACCCTCTTACCTATAATATAGTACTACTAATACTTATATAACTATACTAGAAGCTACCTTCTTTATAGGTAAGCCTTAATATATAATACTATAATTACTTATAGGAGTAGAAAGCCCTTTAGGAATTCTATAGCTTATATATAATAATACTTAATTATATTTAAGGTATATTAAAGATACTAAAATTTTATAAGACCTTACTTACTAAACTTACTCTAATAGTACTCTAGAAAGATATTAACTTACCTATATATCTTACTACTATATTTATTTTACTTATTTCTATAAATACCTTCTATTATAATATAAAAAAGCTAGGAAATAAGTTCTTTACTACTAGCTTAACTAATATAAGGCAATAGATTAGACCTAATATATACTAGATTAGGCTTAATATTAGAAGAGCGCTAAGTAAGTATAGTAATTTAGTATACCTAGTATATAAATTTTAATATACCTAATATATTATAATATAATATATATCGCAATATATTTATATAATAGAATCTTATTAACTAAATTAGTTCTATTAATCTTTAAAAGCGCGTACTTCCCTAAGCTATATTTTATTACTTTCTAGTGTTATATAGTAAGCGTATTTAGTAATAGAGGTTATATAGAATAGCTAAGCGCTTATATTATAGTAGTAGTAGTATAATAATAGTAGTAGCCCTACTAAAAGGCGCAGCTCCTAGAAACTATTACTTAAGAACTATAATAATACTTTTTACTTCTTAGAGGATTTTAGGGTGTTAGTATATAAGGAGCACTATACTAGAGTTATTAATCTTAATATATATTTATAGAAGTATTATAGAATACTAGCTATATTATAAAAAGAGATTATAGAGTAATTTGCATACTTTTCTAGAACTAACCTAAAAGTAATTAAGCTCCTAGAGCTATAAACTTGCCTAATTAAAGAGCTAGGGGAGCTACTTAATAGTCTTAAGTATAAGATATATAACTTAGTTAGTATTAACGCTAATAAACTATATATATACTATAAAAAAAAATACTAGTAAGCTTAGATAAGTAATAAAAGTGCTTTATTTAAATCTATTAAAGTTTAGATATTTTTTAGTAGTAGAGGGCTATAGAAATATTTTATTATTAATTATAGTAATAGAGAAAATAGGGAAAAAGTAGATCCTAATCTAGTTATTTAGTAATAACTTAGCAACTACTAGAAAGTATAATAATAGATTAAAGATAATATATAAGTTATAGAGGAAGCTATAAAGACTAATAAAATAGGCTAGTTTAAGAGAATAGAATAGTTACTATTTCTAAAAGGTTATAATCTTACTTATCTAAGCTATATAGCGCGCTTACTTAACTATAATAAAGTAAAGCTATAGCTAGCTACTAAGCTAATAGAAAAATTAATTAAATAGAGTGTTAAGGGCTTAGTAATACTTCTATAAGAGATATAGTAATAGCTTTATAGTATAAAGTAGGTAGAGGTAGATTAATAGCTACTAGTATAACTATAGAACCCTAAGAGTTAAGTAATATATACTAGCTATATAGTCTAATTTATCTACTTCTATCTCTATATTATTACTAATAAAGAGAGTTAAGTAGATAAGTATCTATTATAGAGATCTTAGGCTATTAATAGTAGTAAGGAGGTAAGTAGTAAAGAGAGTAGTATAGAAAGTAAATATAATAATAGTAATAAGGATAATACTAGTAGTACTAATAATAATAGTATTATGCTACTGCGTTAACTATATAAAAATATATAGGTAGATAAGATAAAAGACGCGTATAAACTATTTAGCTAAAAGGATAATTAGAAGGCGCTAGTAGTATAGCTATAGCTAAAGCTAGATAATAGTAAGCTAGCTACTTAGATAAATACTCTACTTAACTTACTAGCTTTGTTTATTCTTATAGGCTATAGTAATAATAAGATATTAACTAGTCTAATATAGTATCTTACTATACTAGGGATAGATATATAGATAAACTACTTGTATATAGTAAAGAACTACTTATATATACTTACTAGTATAGTTTACTATACCTACCTAATATAAGGCTATAGGTTAGTATCTAACCTATACTAAAATAGGCTTAACGTTAGGGTTTTAGCCTATATAGGGCTATATTTAACACCCCTAACCTATAGATTTTAACCCCCCCAATCTATTATACTTCCTGCACTTTTTTTACTAAACATTATATATAAATAATTATTATATCTATAATTATAGATAATTCCTAGTATTTTTTATTAAAAAGTAGTATACGTAGTGCTATATATAGTGTTATTATAGTTAAGTTAATATCTAAATTTTAAGGATAGAGTCTAAGTAGGATAGTTAAATAAGCCTACTACTAGAGGCTAGTAGTAATAGTAATAATACTACGCATGCCTATTAATAGCCCTAAAAGTTAGCGCTTAATAACTATAAGTAGGTATTCTACTTTCTAGTAGAGTTTAGTATAATTATATATAGGCAGTATAGTATAGTAGTAGTTAGTCTTACTATATATCTTAGTAAACACTACGCTATACCTACCTATAACTAATAAGAGATTATAGAGTAGTTTAAAGGCTTTAATACTATTAAGCTAAGTATAGTTAAGCTACTAAAGGAACCTGCGCAGTTAATTCTAGAGCTAGAGGAACTACTTAATAGTCTATAGTATAAGATATATAGCAAGATTATAGTTAATAAGGATAATATATATAAATATTACAAAAAAGCGTATTAGTAAGCTTAGAAAGGCAATATAAGGGCATTATATAAAGATATAAAAGTACAGAGCTTTTTCTATATAAAGAGGTTACAGAAATATTTTATTATTAATTTAATAGGTATAGAAAATAGAGGAAATTTAGATCTTAACTACGTTATTTAACAATAACTCGCGTAGTAGAAAGAAACTAAATAATAACTTAAAGTAGAGATAGTAGTTATAGATAATACTACTAAAATAGATAAAATAGGCTAGTTTAAGTAGATAAGGTAGCTAGAGTATTTTAAAGACTAGAATCTAGTTTATCTATTATATTAGACCTAGCTACCTAATTAAAGTAAGGTAAAGCTATAACTTACTACCTAACTA